>JACSVZ010000014.1:56450831-56466136 GCA_014706295.1 Lycocorax pyrrhopterus obiensis
TTCGCTACACTGTACCCTGCACACCCTGCCAGCTGAGACCTCCCGGGCTCCCACTGCAGCCCCGGAGTTTGCTACATCTCGTCTGCCACCCGGGATCTGTGCTCGTCTCTGCTGCTCCAGCCTGCTGCTCCCGAGGGTCCGGCCGGACACCGGGATCAGCCGCCCAGAGGGTTTGTGAAGCTTTTCGTCCATCCTTTCCCGGGACCCTGAGCCGCCCCTGCCAGCTGTGACTGGAACTGCACCGAAGGGGGGGAGGGGTGACCTACAGCCGAGAGGGGCTGGCACTGGGTTTGTGGTTCTGTTTGCTGTTACTGCCATAGTTATTGTTGTTTGTTTGCCTTGTCATACATATATATATATTAGTAAAGAACTGTTATTCCTACCCCTCATATCTTTGCCTGAAAGCCCCTTAATTTCAAAATTATAATAATTCGGAGGGAAGGGGGTTGCATTTTCCATTTCAGGGGAGGCTTCTGCCTTCCTTGACAGACACCTGTCTTTCAAACCAGGACACACTGAAAGACGGCTCAGGTGTTGTAATAAGTTGCCCAGCAAGATGGTGGAGTCACCTCTGGAAGCATTCAAGAGGCATCTGGATGTGGCACTTGGGGATATGGCATAGGAGTGGTTATAGTGGTGCTGCGTTGACGATTAGACTAGGTGATCTTGAAGGTCGCTTCCAACCTCGATGATTCTGTATGATTCTGTGTGATAAATCAGAAAACTAGATTTTCATCAGAAAAAACACTAGTGAGAAGTACTTCATCTGTTCCAGCAAGATTTTAAGCTTCTCAAGTGGAGAATTGGTATGGAGTTCAGGCTAAGCATGAGACCCTTTGCCTCAAAGATGTCTTTTCTTGCTAGGGCTGGCAGAGAGCACAAGGTCAGTTGGTATCACTGCAGAGCTGGGCTTTGGTGTGTGTTACTCTCTCCTCTACTTTCTGGCATTTTGCTTTTCCTGGGATGATAGTGACGGCCACCTTCTGGGCTGTACTCTTGCTCTCATTCTTGCCTGTGTGAGGCTATTGGCCAGGGGAACTCACCTCCTCTGGGAACACGTTCTTGCCATCCAGGGCCTGGGCTGAGTCGCATCTACAGATGGCTCAGGTGTCTCTACCAGAGTGACCCTGGGGCTCGCAGCAGCCCCTTGATCAGTAAAGCCAACAAGGGTCAATGGCCATGAGGATGCAGCACGGCAGTCACACCTGTTTAGTTATGGTGTTTGCTGCTTGCTAAAAAAAAGGTTGCAAAGCTACAATTTTTCCAGTGTATCCCTTACACTAGTATTCTCTGTGTTTGGAGTTACCTGTGGTAGGTATTCTGAAGAAATATCAGAAACAAAACACAACATGCTTAATATTATGTCTTTCCTTTCCTTCTTCAACTGCCTTTAATATTTTTTTCCTGCTCTCTACAAAAGGCTCAACCGCTATATAAACTGAATGTGTCTGAAAAAGTTTCCAAAGTTTTAAAGAATATTTTGTATGAACCTTTTTTCTGTGTTTTGGTTTTTTTCATTTTGGTTGGTCTTGGGTTTGGTTTTGCTTTGGTTTCTTTTCAGTTTTGTTCATTTATTTGAAATAAACCTGTAGTGTTCATATGAACAGTGCTTTCGCTATTACCTACTTTTCCTATCCGTAATTTGCTCTCTTTCCCTTTCTTCCTTCTCTCTTCTTATAATACTCATTTTTACATTAATGGATAGGGGTTTTTTCTTTCCCCTGCTTAAACTGAACTCTAACTGCATTAAGGAAACTTTACTGTCTGACCTTTCAGGAGCCACTCTGGCAATCACATCCCATCACCGGAGACTTTCACTTCCGGGATCAAAGCCCCTTTCCTGGTAAGCAGAAATTGTGTTAGGCATTACTGGAGTTTTCCCCATCTTGCATGAGGAATGCCTAGCCAATCTTTCACTCATGTTTCTCTATAAGCAGGACTCTGGTGTTTTTTCAGAACTTCTTCCATTGCTGTCTGCTTGAGAAAGCACTACTACTACTCTGATGGGACTTGCAGGGCTGGGGAGAGTCCAGGGGCCAGAGACCTCCTCTCTAGGGGATTACTGGGACACCTATGGAGAGCACTTCTGACATGCTGTGTTGGTCTGAATACCACGGAGGTGGCCATCCATCGTGATGTTACAGGGTACTGGAAGCTGATCACTGGCAGTGGACTGTGACATCACCATGTTGGATTGTCTCCTTGTGTCCCTTACTGAGTATATTTGGGTGCTGCCAGAGCCTGGCCTAGTCTGGATTATGCCTGGACTCCTGTTTGAGCATGTCCACGAGGTCTGGAGGGTCAAGCGAGGCTTTTTCCAGTGCTGAGTGCTGCCACTGGCACCTCTCAGTACCCATTCAGGAGCCCTCAATAGTGTTTTCCCAGCCGTACATGGCTCAGGCAGCTGGACAACACAGAGGTGAGTTGTGCAGGGAAATATCCCCCTGGGGTGGCCACAGAATGAGTGCTCAGGCTTGGGGAACTGGAGGGTCCTTCTTGAGGGGTCTGAGCATTTCTTCCTCTCCAGGACAGCTCATGACCATGGTGTCTCCATTTTGCAGTGTGAGCCAGCTTTTGGGAGTGCCAGCACCAGCGATGGGAGCATCTTCTCATTCTTAACTCAATGCAGACTGCCAAAAAGCAGAGACAGGGCCACAAACAGAGTGGAACTGCTCCATCTGCCGCAATGCTCGAGATGACCTCACTTATGTGATGCCCTGTCTCCATCAGTTCTGCCTGGCCTGCATTATGCGTTGGGCAGAGATGCAAAGAGTGTGCCCACTCTGCAGAGGACAGATAGAGGGTGTCAGGTTTTCTGTGCAGACAGACAGCTACATAGACTGTGTCTTCACAAGCTCGGAAGAGTCAGCAAATGCCAGCAGCTGGACAGGAATAACTCTAGGACAGCTGGTTAAAACAGCCCCTTTGTGGAGTCCCCTTCACGTGCTCCACGGAGGATTTACCACAGCAGAGCACGGGGGTGCAGGAACAGAGCCTGTGGGTGGCCTCCTGCCTAGTGTGGGCAAACTTTTCCAAGAGAAGAGCATCTCCTTGACCCTGTGGTGCCCTGGCTGCGCCAGGAGCTGGAGGCAAAGTATGGGACCAGGTGGTGGATGGCAAGGATTGCAGAGAGCGTCATCCTTCATGCCATGTCCATCTGTGGTCCAGCTAGGAATGTCTTGGCCCATGTGCTGCAGGATTTCCTCGAGGAACATACAGAACCTCTAATACATGGCATCATCAACTCATTGTGAATCAGTGCCCACAAGAGGCCCAAAGGCTGCTACAGTCCCGTGCTGTCCAGAGAACAATCCTGCGGCCATCTCCAGCAGATTTCAGATGGAAACTACTGCTCCCCACCAGCTCCTGCCAGCAGCCCTGCAGGGTCCAGTGAGGAGCACCAACTCGGCACATCCGAAGCTGTCCTCCACACCCTCCACCCATCTGCTCCACCCCTGCAGAGCAGGAGGAGCTGGGGGAGGAGGGTGGTGGCAGAGGAACCTGCCACGGAGGAGGACAACAGCACTGTGGCCATCTCATCAGCCCTCAGGGGGATAATCTTGCCCCACAGGCAGCCCCTGCCAGCAGCCCTGCAGGCTCCAGAACGGAGGACCAACACAGTACATCAGAAGCTGTCCTCCACCACCCCCACCCATCTGCTCCGTCCCTGCAGAGCTGGAGGAGCTGGAGCAGCAGCAGCGACAGATCCCTCTGCCCAAGGGCAGCCACAGCCTCTCCGCTCCAGCCAGGGTAGGAGTAGGGACCTGTTGCCCAGGAGGCCTCAGCGTTCTACAAGGAGAAGGGCTGCCAGCTGTCCAGACTCTCCCCAGCCCTGCAAGAGGCCACCCGATCAGCAGCAGTAGCAGGGCTGCAGTAAGTGTTCATTAAGAAAAAAGAAAATAAACTGCTATATCCCTGATAAAGTCTCTGGGCGCTGCTTTCTCTCCCTTCTCTTGCTATCTTTCCCTGATCCTGGGCACCCTCATCAGCCAAGGGCCTGGAGACCTAGGATGATATTGGCAGTGCCTCGTCCACAGGAATTCCTACTGCAGCCACAGCAATGGAAGTGTTTCCAAAAAAGACTGGAAAAGACGTATTGCATTTGCAAAGAAGAATGTGCAAAGTCAAGGCTGCATGTGCCTGTGCCAGATGGCATGACCATGCTGCTCGCTGCATTGCATTTCATCTGTAGCTGAGGAGACAGGAGGGGCTCTGCTGCCACCTGCTCAGAAAGGTTTCTGGGAAAACAGGATAGGGAGCTTCAGAGCACAACTCCTCTGCATCTAAACACCACTCTGTAGGGATCCAGAGCTCCGTGGCTGGTCTACAGCACTCTTCTCTGAGGAGATTTGCTCTGGCAAAACAGAAAGGTGGTTTTGAGGCTCCTTGAAGAGCTGCACTTTTGCGAAGGAATGTTCTTCATTGAAGACTCTCCTCAGCTGAGCCCTGACTGATCGTCAGGAGCTGTCCAATGGCCTTAGTACAAAGTTTTTCCATGTAGGAAAGACTGAAACCTTTAAAAGGGAAAAAGGAGGTTTTTTGCTAGGAAAATTACAGCCACAGAAGAAGAAAGCCATGATCAGGAAGGGTATAGGAGAACTAACAGAAGCATATACAACTAAGGCAGACACGTCTAGCATGTCAATTTACTATCAACTCCAAAACAAAAATGATGCCTCTAATCCATTTTATGCACACAGTGAGGGACTAGAATACTCAGATATTGGAATCTCAGATATTGGAATACCAGCAGCTTTGCAGAATGCGTTAGATTTCACAGAAACCCTGGGGGCTTAACTGAAAATCATCTAGGAAAGCAGGAAAAGGAAAGCATTCATTTTCATACATTGATGCAAATAGCTTAAAAAGAAAAACCGAGGAGGCAGTAAGCTTAACATCAATTAAGTGTGTATGTAAAGAGGTGTTTCTGATTCTTGATAGGGTGACAGCAATAAGTAGAGTAACTTTTCAAGTCAATTAGACTAGATCATGAAAGAGCTACTCCTAAACCCAGCTGTTCTGGCTGGCAGTCTGCCCAACGGAGAATTTTTAGAGCAGGAAAGTTCACTTTTATGGGTAGTCAATGGAGACAGGTAAGAAATTGCAGAAGAGTGAACTGCAGTGCAGAAAAAAACCAGCACCTGTCTGCTGGCTATTTCACATCTCTGGACATGTGCTTTGTTCAGAAGCATTGATGTGACCCAAAAAGACATATTTTCAAAGACACTTGGCATCTGTGGCTTTCAAAATATGGTGTTCCAACCAAGTGCTTAAATATCCTCAAAAATGGAATCTTCAGTGAAAGTAGAACTTACTGATACTAAATTACTTTTTCTTGTATTTTATTTTCAGATTCTATTTAAAAGCATAGGTAGAAGTTCCAGATAATATATATATATTCCTACTGAATGGAAGTGTGTTTTGCACACTCAAAGGCAACACAACACTTTTGATGCTAGCAGGAACAAGGAGCATGCAATTCCTCCTTGCTAGAGGAATGCAAACTGTCATCACTCCCTTCCTGCCAGAGCTGGGTAAAAGGTTTTCACAGGGTCTTACAGCCAGTGCTTTGAGTAAACAAAAAAGGTACAACTGTAGGGCCACTAGGAATTTATAGAAGTCAACATTATCTGCATATGAATTAAGTGGACAAATTCCTGCTCAGATGCAGTGTTTGGAGAAAACAACCCAAAAATAATGATAGAAAATTATTTCACAGCTGTAAGATTTCTTTTGATAATATTTTTACTTAATAAAATTCCAAATTTTTGGAGAGCATGAGCGTGAGTTCTTTACTGAGTTTGAACCATGTATGTTTCTGTATGTTTAAGGAGAAATGAACACACACTGCCATGAACTCTCATTATTAAAAATACAAGAGTTGATTTTTACTAGCCGTACATCGATATCTTAGTGATGATGACACAAACAAACCAGTTGACAAGTAAGTCTAGTCAGAGTACATAGAATTACTAGCAGTGGTTGACTGTATTATAAATATTTCTTCGCTATCTTAGAGCAAATATTTAAACAATGAACCAGGATAAAGCAGAGTGTAGAATAACATTAAAGAGTTAAGTTATGTCATGGAACATGTGGACAGTGATAAAGAAGAGCAATGCAGTATACATGTTAAATAACTTCGCTTTAGTAGAAAAGTAGGAATGGAAAATATGCTACTTTCACTGACTGGAAATTCCAACAGTTCACTTGGAGCAACTGTATGAGCAGCAATATACTTCTCCCCATCAAGACAAATCAGCTTATTTCTTACAGCTCTGGTTTTTTCTTACATGTATATGTTTTCAGGCATAAGTATGAACTTTTCCCGCCTGTGGAACAAGAGGCTGGAAAGCAGTGTCATGGAAAGGGACCTGGTGGTCCTGGTTGATGGTAAGTTGAACATGAGCCAGTAGTGCCCTGGCAGCCAGGAGGGACATCCCTGTACTGGAGGGCACCAGGCACAGCATCACCAGCCAGGCAACGGAGAGGATTGTCCCGCTCTGCTCTGCACTGGAGCGGCCTCACCTCGAGTGCTGGGGGCAGTTTTGGGCACCACAGAAAGATGCTAACTATTGAAGAGTGTCCAAGGAGGCCACAAGGACGATGAAGGGCCTTAAGGAGAAGCCTTGTGAGGAGTGGCTGAAGTCACTTGGTGTGTTCAGCCTGGAGAAAAGAAATCTGAGGAGACACTTCTTCACAATCTACAACTTCCTTGTTGAGGAGAAGAGGAAAGACAGACAGTGATCTCTCCTCTGTGGAGACCAGTGACAGGGCCCAAGAGAATGGCCTAAAGTTGTGTTAGGGGAGGTTTAGGTTACATATGAGAAAAAGATACCTCACCCAAAGGGTGGTTGGCACCGGAACAGGCCAGGGAAGTGATCACAGCACCAAACCTGAGAGAAACCAAGTAGCTTTTGGACATTATATTCGAGCACATGGTGTGACTCGTATGGATGTCCTGTGCAAGGCCAGGAGTTGGACTCAATGATCTTTGTGGGTCCCTTCCAGCTCAGGATATTCTATGATTCTGTGTATTTTTTTAATTGGTAAGGAGTGCTCTAAATCCTGAATATTTTTGGTTAAAAAAAATAAACAAACCAGATATGCATCAAGGATGCAACTCCAAAAGTGGCTCCTGCACCTTTCTCTGCAGAGGAGCAAGGGCTATTATCTGGGCCAATGACCCTTTTTAACGTGCCTTATTTTTCTAAAGCACCAAAAGCTGTATTTTTCATATTTCTTGAAGCCATGTCCAGACAAGCCCAACAGGTGTAAAATTGCTTTGGCTGAGCTGGGACCAGAACACACAGTTGAAATAAATGCCAGATCCTCCTTCCTTGGAGTACATCAAGTGGAGAAGGACAGACCATGGTCACGGCAAGACTTTCCACGGAAAACAAGGAGGAACAGTACTGGGGGGAGCGGGCAGGGAGGAGGGAGAGGAAAGATGTGAAAACTGCCGCGTAAAGATTCCTCTGCGCTTGTTTCAGACAACACGGCATCGGCAAGCACCCAGGCACGCTCATGCACATACAAGACACACGTCGTGCTGTCTGCCAAACCTCGTTCCTCTTCGTCGGGCTGGGCGCCAACGACGCGAAATGCAATCCAATAGCGTCCCTCACCCTCCTCCCAGTAGAGAGTTATTTTAAAACTTCGGGCATAGTGCTCGGTAACAACAGTGACCAGGAATAAAAGGGCAAAGGAGAAGGGCAAGGGAGGGAGCACAGGAACAAGAGGACGGGTAAACCCCACCAAAGCTGTTGCAAAACGGCTGCAGCAGCATCAGCGGGGAGACCCAGGACGGGAAGGATGGCTCAGGGTCCGGGAGAGTCGGAGGTGTCCTCGGAGCTCCGGCGAGGCACCTTGCGCTGGGCTCGGCGCCGGCAGCGGGGTGGCCCCGGCCCCTCCTGGCGCTGAGGGCACAGCCGGGGTCGGTGTTCCCCGCAGCGGAGCGGAGCGGAGCCGGGACAGGAGGCGAGGCGGTGGCAGCGCCGCAGGAAGGCGGCGCCCGAGGGGGCTGTCACGGGGGCGGCGGCGGGCGGCCCCGCCCGGCCCGGCCCGGCCCGCCGTCCGCAGCGGGTGCCCGCAGAGAGCCGCCGCAGGAGCCCCCGTGTCGCCGCCGATGGTGCTGCCGAGCTCCTGCTGCCCTCTCCAGGGACGCGTCCCGCTGCCCCAGGCGGCGTCGGGCTCGCTGTCCGCCGCGGCCGCCGGCCTCTCGCCGCCACCTCTCCGCCCGAGCGCGCCGCCGCGCCGCAGCCCGTGCCCCCCGGTTGCGCTGCCCGCTCGCCCGCTGCTCGGGCTGGGGCTGCTGCAGACCGGCCTGGGCTGCGCCCTGGTGGCGCTGAGCTTCGGGGCGCTGTGGCTGAGCAGCGCCCCGCAGGTGAAGAGCGCGTGTCCCCTCTGGGCCGGCTCCTCGGTAAGTGACGGCCGCGGGCCGGGACACGCCATGCTAGGGTCCGGCCGTGCGTGCGCGGGACCCGCGGGGTTCGCTGTCCCGAGGGGTGCGTGATCCCGCTCCTCCGCGATCGCTTGAAACAGCCTGCAGGTAACGGCTTTTTGCTGGCAGCTTTGTGGATGTCTGCAGGACTCCAACGGGGTAACAAACGTAGAGACAAATTAACAGGGAATTTATTTCCTGACGTGCGTTTTTTCGGAAGAAAAAAAAAGGTACTCGGTTATTTTGTGCTATCAGAAGCAGGATTTTCAAAAGTCGTTGTGTATGTACATGTAGCATATTGCTTTTGTGCTTTGTGCCTTTACTCGTAGGCATAATATAGAGATAAATCAGCAATGTTCCTGGGCAAAAAAATGGGTGGACTTAAGATAGTCTTGTAAGGAGTACTGACAGAAGTTATTCCGTCTCCTGTTGGGCCCTTCTTTAAACCACAGCTTTATGTATACGAGAGTTTGTATTGCAGAAGCTAGGCAGTAGTAAGCAGAAGTTAGTAAGTGTAGGAGAGTCAGATTGATGGGTCCCAGTTTGTGGGCCCTCCAGCAATCAGCAAGTCGTGTTCTGGACTGGAGCGCTCAGCCTCTGCTGCCTGTGTGAGCAGCATCAGCTTATGCCTCACTTTAAACGTTCAAATTATGTTGCCAGGGTTGTTCACCACCCTGTGGGAAATGTACTCAGTGAAGTAGTTTGGGGATCAAGTAGTGCCTGTTTATCTGTATAATGCAGTGTTCATCCCTGGAAGTACACAATCCTTTCTCCTCACCTTGGGGGTGAAGCGAAATCCAGACCATCCAAATGTCTGTGTTTGATATCTCTGTTGTGATCTTTCATCTTTTTTTTTTTTCTTTTCTTACTCTAGGTTAAAAGAAGTTTAAATATATGTAACTTATGGATTTTCCTTGAATTCTTCACACAGAACCATGCTTATGCTTTTAAAATGCTTTAAAAATTGCACGTATGAGATAGAGGTTACTCAGTATCTTCAACATCAAGAAGGCTGTTGGTCTTGTTTGGGTTTTGTAAATGATATTTCTGAAGCAATAGTACACTCAGAAAAGTTACCTAAATACCTTTTGGGTGTAAAAATATAAGTGAAAATTTAGCCCAGAAGCAATCTAGAAAAGCCAGATGCCATTAAAAGCTAGGATTGATGTGTCTGGTTGGGTGGTTTTTGATTGGTTTTTCTTTTCATTGTAGATGGGACATTCTGGCTTGTGAGGGGCAAGTCAGGAAACTTTGAGAAAGACCTTCTTTTCTTATCTTTAACAGATGAATTGACATAAATTTGTTGTACTTAGGGAAAGGAAAAAGCTATTTACATCAATATTGATGTGCTTTGTTATAAAATCATGTGTCCATTTTGCAGTCAGAGAATTCAAAAAAATACTTTGTTATGAAACTGCAGTTATGTATGTGGTTTTGCAAACACCAGTGATGATATCAGTAGGTATTTGGCCAAGTCAATAATGCACGTTACGCTAGATTAGATTGATCATGTCAAGTGAATGAAGTTACAGAAGGGATTTATTAAAATATACTAGTGGATTACTTCCTGCTTGTTCCAGTCTTCCTGTTTCTTTTTAGGGTAGGAGCTTGGTGTCAACTGGCTTAGTCACAAAGTCCCATGAGTTAAATGTATACCTGCTGATTTATGGGACGTGCTGAGAAACTGGTTTGCCTGTCTTTATAGGGTTCCCATTCTTCTGTGAGAGAGTATTCAGGTATGCTGTTTGTTTCAGTTCTACAGCAATTCTTTATCATTCCTTAATTGTTTTGCTCTGTAAGGTAAAAAGTATCATGGGGTTCAGTTCTGTGACAGCAAGTTTGGTCTGACAACTGCTGTTGCAGAAAGATGTGCTTTTTATTTTAACTTCTTTCCTCATGCTGATGCTGGCATTCATCTAAATAAATAGCAAATCATTTCAGGGAGGTAGTGCTAGTGCTCTTTATGGATTTTGGTAGGGTTCATGCTCAGGGTTTTAGTTCATTGAAATGGTCAGAAATCAGCAAGCGGGAAGAAAGAAGTAGGAATTTAATGAGTGCTGAGATGGTGATTGAGGGAGAGGAGGAGAGAGACAGGTTTTAGATTTGCCTAGCCATGTTGCAGAGAGCAAGTACTCAATTGGCTGAAAGCAATTATTTAAGGCAAACGTGGAGGTTGGAGCTGCTGACATGCCACTTGTCCCCATGTTTTTTTTCCGAGAGGAAAAAATAAGAAACAAGCAGATGTAATTTGGTTGTTATTTCACAGGATGCTCTTAGGAGCGAAGAACCTCATCAGCACAGGTATTCTCTGCTTTAAAGTGCGTCTTTGTATCTTCCCAGCATTGCTGAATTATTTCAAAGTACCATTCATCAGAACAGTGGTAAAAACCATGTAAATGGCATTTTTTGAACAATTGTTTGCTTTTTGGTGACGCTATGTTTTTTGCTATTGTAGGCAATCTTATGTGGAATCTTAGGGCTAACAACATGGAAGAGGCCGACGATGCTTTTGGTAAGTATGGATTAAAGTTTGTAAGGAAATTACACAAAAATGATCCTAATTTAACAGTCATTGGTAAAAAAATAATCACCGCTTTCTTCTTTTAAAAATAATGTTGAATCTTTCTTTTCAAAATGGTAGAATCATAATTATTAAAAGAAAGTCAAACACCGTGAAAGGCCATATTCTTTCCTGCATGGATGAAGTCTCTAGTAAGGGCAAGTGTGGACCATGTCTGGAAGAATTGTTAATGTTATGTAAAAGGCAAATTTTTTAGGAGTTTTGTGGATATAGAGAGGAGCCTGGTGTTAGAGACTTCCAGTCTGGAAGGGCCATATTTTCATCAAGATAAATGTACATGTTATCTATCAGTCTCAAACTGCCTAAGGCTTGCACAGTACTCCTGTGCTGGTATTGCCTGTACTCTGTGCTGTTCCTGTAGCATATTGTTGCTGTGGTTTCCTTTTGTCTGTTTTGCTCTTTCACTCTTTAACATTCTCCTTTGTGTAAACTTTATTTTCCTTTCCTAATTTTACTTAAATAGAAAGCACCAAACTCTTCTATCCTCTTCTTATATCAAACTATCTTTAGGATGGTCACACACTGAAGGAGATGGCCCTGGGATACTGTGCAGCAGATGGGAAAGTTTCTGACATGAAATTGATCAAAGCCCTGAGCAGCCTGCCATGATTTCATAGTTGACCTTGCTTTTGAGCAGGAGAATACGCAGGAGTCTTCCTGAACTCTCTTACAGCCATACTTATTCTATGATTATGTGATTCTGTGAAATTGTTTGGGGTTTTTTTCTTATTCGTATGTGTGTTCTACAGAGGTTTCATTTTTGCTAGCCAGATTAGCTCAGCCTTGACACTGGAAAGCATTTCTGCTGAAAGAGCAGTCAAACCCTGGAACAGGCTCGTAGAGAGGTGGTTGATGCCCCAGGCTGTCAGTGTTTAAGAGGCATTTGGACAATGCACTTAATACTGGGCTTTGATTTTTGGTGAGCCCTGAAGGGTCAGGCAGTTGAACTAGATGATTGTTGTAGGTCCCTACCACCTGAAATACTCTATTCTATGTGGGGGGAAAAAAAAAAAAAAAAATTTAACATTAAACTCTTCATGAGGGTAAGGAAATCATGCCTTAAACTAGCTACAGTCTGTCAAGGACAGATTGTTGGTTTCTGTGAGCATATTTATGTTGGGCTAAATATCTGTTATGTCTACCCTCTAGTAACTTGAACATTTTCTCTAGGGAGTTATGAAGAATGCACAATTACATGAATTGTAAAAGTAAACTTGCTAAATGTCTCAGCAATGAGAATCATTACACAGTCATGACTCAGAATTATGACATTCATAAGTAAAACTAAAAAACTCATTCAGAGCTAAAATACATCCTTTTTTTTTTGTTTGTGACTGTCTTCCCCTTTTAACTCCTTATGCAAGGCCTTAGCACTCCCAGTGATGGTTTCTCACTATCTGTGTTTGGGTTTTTGTGAAGGGTCAGGCTGTCCTATGGCTGCCACTTCAATCCAAGGCCTTGGGCATGGAGAAAAAACAACCAGAGTGCTGTTTTTTTTCTGTGACAGCAAGATTCTGGTGCTGCTGATGCTTGCAGAAAGCACAGGGCTGCAATGCTGTGGGAAAGGAGCTGGGGATGGTTTCAGCCACTCATCACATTTTTCCCTTGGAGGGGAGAAAGGAAGGGAAACACTGGTTACAGATGTAGTGTGCCTTTAGAAGCACCATCTGTGAAAAAACAGCCACTAAGAGGGATGGCTGTGATAAGACCTTTCAGTAAATAAAAAGGAGAGCCACATTTGGGTTTTGCCACCTGTGCTGTTTTACAACTATATTAACAGTGTGGGATGATACTAGATAAATATAAATTCTGAGAGACAGGGTACTGAAAGGCAAAATCAAGATACAGTCATATCTTTTGAAGGACATTTTTGCAAGGGAGGTCTAGCCTTGAGCAGTACAGATGCTGAGAAGTCTGGATTCTGAAATCCTTCCTTAGTTTTAAATGTTTGAGGAATTTCTGTTCTGAATATCAGTTGTCAATCAGTTTTGGAAGTCAGTTTGTAATGCTTGTGCTTTGAAGCTGATTTTTCTTTGAGGTAATGCTGGGTTAACACTGGACTTGATGATCTTGGAGATGTTAATGATCCTATGTTTCTTGTTCTTCAGGACGGTCCAAATGTATTAATGGGGAAAGGGAAACTCACCACCACCACCACCTACCCCTCCAAGTTACTTGAGTATTGACTCTGAATGATTCTGGGCTTAATGTTACCTTCATGCATAGAATCTGGGTTCCTTCTCTGCTCCTAAGCTCCTTCCTTTCACACAGCTTTAAATCTTATTTTTAACTGAAGGAACCTAAATTCTTTCAGAAAGTACATCAGTTCTCCACTGTTTGATTGTGTATGTTTTGAGGGCAGCTCACATCTTTGACAGGTCACGCTTGTCGTTATAGCCTCTGTCCTTACTGGTATGTCAGTCTGGACTACTTTGAGTTTGTGTTGCATTCCCAGGAGTTGCCAGGTGCCGTACATGCTTTGCTGAATGCAGAAGCCCTTAGCAATCGAAGCATCCTTTCCTTTCAGTCGTGTACAAATTAGTTGCAATCCTGTAGAGCGCTTTTTAGGTGACTCTCTGGTTGTGCTTGTTTCTGGTTTTGGTTTTTTTTTTCACCAACTGAAACAAAGACTTCAAAGTTAAGCATTTCTCTGCCTGGTGCTCTCCTTGCTAAAGGAGACTTAGCTGTGATCAAATGAAAGGGAAAGGAGGGCCAGCATCCAACAAGACATCAGCCTGTTGCACTGTGCAGAGTTCATCTGCTGCAGCTGCAAGAACTGGGTACCAGTTTGCTACCTGCAAAATGCATGGGATGAAGAAATCAACAGAACACATGCAGGCTGGTTGAATGCAACTCTGGCTTTTAGCTACATCAAGCACTGCATGCTTCTGTTGTTTGCTAGTGTGCAGATTTTGTGTTCATAAATGTAGTCTGTTTCATGTAAATCTTTGAGGGGTTTGACAGAAAAGTCAGAGTCGCATGTGCAGCATGACTCATTCAGTCTGGATTCTTCTCATGTTTTACAGTGTGGTAACATAAGGATTTGAAATTTTTATTTGAAACACTTTTAAATTTAAAAGTGTTGATATTTTTTGGTTTTATGAAAAATATTTACAGATCTGTAGGGATCTTCATGCTGGATAGACTGCAAAGCTATAGCAAGTTTGCTGTGAAGCTATAGCAGGCAGGCCTGAGAAACTGACAGAGACAGGCCTGAGAAATGAAGGAGATGTAGCAAGCTTGCTGAAACAAGGCTTATTGGAATAGAACAAAGCTTATTATATTAGAAAAGGCTTATTGTAACTGGACAAGGCCTATCGAGTAGAGGTAGCAAGATTATTATTGCAGCAAGCTTAAAGAAGAGGAAGCTAAGAACAAGTTAGTCTGATAGAAGGAAGTTAAGAACAGGATGAGAAGGCCAGGTGTAGTTTAGAAATCGCTGAATTATGTTGATATGAAGCTGCTGAATTATGCTGATCACAGAAGAAATATTTGATAAAGTATGTAGAGGAGCATGTAGCCTGTAACAAGAGATAACACATGTATACTATAAAAGAGATGTATTGAGCACTAATAAATTTGGCTTACATGAGCATCATATTGGTGTGCTGTAGCCCGTTCCTCGCATGGTTACCCCCCCCCCCCCACAGATCTTATGTTGAAAACATAACAGTTTATGAAATTTTTGAAGAATTAATTTGTGGTAAACCTTGTATTTAATTGAAAATTTTTATGCGAAGATAATTGTGTCCTGGAAGGCTTTAAATAAAGATTTCTTAGGGCTGACTGCTGCTACGATATCTGCACCTTGACAGATTTTAATGAATTTAGCCAAAATTTAATGTATAGACCAAGATACTTAGTTCTCCTGATGTTCTTAAATTTTAGCTCTGCTAGCAACAGTATAAACACTGTGAACAGAAGCTGAGCATCACGTCCCTAACCCTGAAAAACAGTGTCTCCTTAGCCATGCTACTTTTAATAAGCAGTCATTTAACTTGTGAGAATTACTGTAGTATACCTTTTTTTCCCTGGATGTTAGAAGTAAAATAGCTCAGTGTTAACCTCTTTGCTCACATTCAGGACTCCAGCATTAAGTCAAGAAGCGGTAATTACACAAAGGTTTTAAAGTCAGCATAAACAAATAGAAATATGCTTTTAAGTGTGAGAATATGAAAAGCCATTAGAGGCTTATAGCCATTTTTTATGCGGAAAAGCTTTTCTCTCATACCTGGGGTGTTTAATTCTGCTTTTGAAATAAGTGACTTTTAAAATTAAATC
>JACSVZ010000014.1:56471136-56841536 GCA_014706295.1 Lycocorax pyrrhopterus obiensis
GAGCCGGGCCGCAGCCGCTTTGCTCCTGCTGCTTGGACCCCTTCGCTACACTGTAGCCACCCTTTGCCAGCTGAGACCTCCCGGCGCTCCCACTGCAGCCCCGGAGTTTGTACATCTCGTCTGCCACCCGGGATCTGTGCTCGTCTCTGCTGCTCCAGCCTGCTGCTCCCGAGGGTCCGGCCGGACACCGGGATCAGCCGCCCAGAGGGTTTGTGAAGCTTTTCGTCCATCCTTTCCCGGGACCCTGAGCCGCCCCTGCCAGCTGTGACTGGAACTGCACCGAAGGGGGGGAGGGGTGACCTACAGCCGAGAGGGGCTGGCACTGGGTTTGTGGTTGTGTTTGCTGTTACTGCCATAGTTATTGTTGTTTGTTTGCCTTGTCATACATATATATATATATTAGTAAAGAACTGTTATTCCTACCCCTCATATCTTTGCCTGAAGCCCCTTAATTTCAAAATTACAATAATTTGGAGGGAAGGGGGTTGCATTTTTCCATTTCAGGGGAGGCTCCTGCCTTCCTTGACAGACACCTGTCTTTCAAACCAGGACACACTGAAAGACGGCTCAGGTGTTGTAATAAGTTGCCCAGCAAGATGGTGGAGTCACCTCTGGAAGCATTCAGAGGCATCTGGATGTGGCACTTGGGGATATGGCATAGGAGTGGTTATAGTGGTGCTGCGTTGACGATTAGACTAGGTGATCTTGAAGGTCGCTTCCAACCTCGATGATTCTGTATGATTCTGTGTGATAAATCAGAAAACTAGATTTTCCATCAGAAAAAACACTAGTGAGAAGTACTTCATCTGTTCCAGCAAGATTTTAAGCTTCTCAAGTGGAGAATTGGTATGGAGTTCAGGCTAAGCATGAGACCCTTTGCACTCAAAGATGTCTTTTCTGCTAGGGCTGGCAGAGAGCACAAGGTCAGTTGGTATCACTGCAGAGCTGGGCTTTGGTGTGTGTTACTCTCTCCTCTACTTTCTGGCATTTTGCTTTTCCTGGGATGATAGTGACGGCCACCTTCTGGGCTGTACTCTTGCTCTCATTCTTGCCTGTGTGAGGCTATTGGCCAGGGGAACTCACCTCCTCTGGGAACACGTTCTTGCCATCCAGGGCCTGTGGGCTGAGTCGCATCTACAGATGGCTCAGGTGTCTCTACCAGAGTGACCCTGGGGCTCGCAGCAGCCCCCTTGATCAGTAAAGCCAACAAGGGTCAATGGCCATGAGGATGCAGCACGGCAGTCACACCTGTTTAGTTATGGTGTTTGCTGCTTGCTAAAAAAAAGGTTGCAAAGCTACAATTTTTCCAGTGTATCCCTTACACTAGTATTCTCTGTGTTTGGAGTTACCTGTGGTAGGTATTCTGAAGAAATATCAGAAACAAAAACACAACATGCTTAATATTATGTCTTTTCCTTTCCTTCTTCAACTGCCTTTATATTTTTTTTCCTGCTCTCTACAAAAGGCTCAACCGCTATATAAACTGAATGTGTCTGAAAACAGTTTCCAAAGTTTTAAAGAATATTTTGTATGAACCTTTTTTCTGTGTTTTGGTTTTTTTCATTTTGGTTGGTCTTGGGTTTGGTTTTGCTTGGTTTCTTTTCAGTTTTTGTTCATTTATTTGAAATAAACCTGTAGTGTTCATATGACAGTGCTTTCGCTATTACCTACTTTTCCTATCCGTAATTTGCTCTCTTCCCTTTCTTCCTTCTCTCTTCTTATAATACTCATTTTTACATTAATGGATAGGGGTTTTTTCTTTCCCCTGCTTAAACTGAACTCTAACTGCATTAAGGAAACTTTACTGTCTGACCTTTCAGGAGCCACTCTGGCAATCACAATCCCATCACCGGAGACTTTCACTTCCGGGATCAAAGCCCCTTTCCTGGTAAGCAGAAATTGTGTTAGGCATTACTGGAGTTTTCCCCATCTTGCATGAGGAATGCCTAGCCAATCTTTCACTCATGATTTCTCTATAAGCAGGACTCTGGTGTTTTTTCAGAACTTCTTCCATTGTCCTGTCTGCTTGAGAAAGCACTACTACTACTCTGATGGGACTTGCAGGGCTGGGGAGAGTCCAGGGGCCAGAGACCTCCTCTCTAGGGGATTACTGGGACACCTATGGAGAGCAACTTCTGACATGCTGTGTTGGTCTGAATACCACGGAGGTGGCCATCCCATCGTGATGTTACAGGGTACTGGAAGCTGATCACTGGCAGTGGACTGTGACATCACCATGTTGGATTGTCTCCTTGTGTCCCTTACTGAGTATATTTGGGTGCTGCCAGAGCCTGGCCTAGTCTGGATTATGCCTGGACTCCTGTTGAGCATGTCCACGAGGTCTGGAGGGTCAAGCGAGGCTTTTTCCAGTGCTGAGTGCTGCCACTGGCACCTCTCAGTACCCATTCAGGAGCCCTCAATAGTGTTTCCCCAGCCGTACATGGCTCAGGCAGCTGGACAACACAGAGGTGAGTTGTGCAGGGAAATATCCCCCTGGGGTGGCCACAGAATGAGTGCTCAGGCTTGGGGAACTGGGAGGGTCCTTCTTGAGGGGTCTGAGCATTTCTTCCTCTCCAGGACAGCTCATGACCATGGTGTCTCCATTTTGCAGTGTGAGCCAGCTTTTGGGAGTGCCAGCACCAGCGATGGGGAGCATCTTCTCATTCTTAACTCAATGCAGACTGCCAAAAAGCAGAGACAGGGCCACAGAAACAGAGTGGAACTGCTCCATCTGCCGCAATGCTCGAGATGACCTCACTTATGTGATGCCCTGTCTCCATCAGTTCTGCCTGGCCTGCATTATGCGTTGGGCAGAGATGCAAAGAGTGTGCCCACTCTGCAGAGGACAGATAGAGGGTGTCAGGTTTTCTGTGCAGACAGACAGCTACATAGACTGTGTCTTCACAAGCTCGGAAGAGTCAGCAAATGCCAGCAGCTGGACAGGAATAACTCTAGGACAGCTGGTTAAAAACAGCCCCTTTGTGGAGTCCCCTTCACGTGCTCCACGGAGGATATTACCCACAGCAGAGCACGGGGGTGCAGGAACAGAGCCTGTGGGTGGCCTCCTGCCTAGTGTGTGGGCAGAACTTTTCCAAAGAGAAGAGCATCTCCTTGACCCTGTGGTGCCCTGGCTGCGCCAGGAGCTGGAGGCAAAGTATGGGACCAGGTGGTGGATGGCAAGGATTGCAGAGAGCGTCATCCTTCATGCCATGTCCATCTGTGGTCCAGCTAGGAATGTCTTGGCCCATGTGCTGCAGGATTTCCTCGAGGAACATACAGAACCTCTAATACATGGCATCATCAACATCATTGTGAATCAGTGCCCACAAGAGGCCCAAAGGCTGCTACAGTCCCGTGCTGTCCCAGAGAACAATCCTGCGGCCATCTCCAGCAGATTTCAGATGGAAACTACTGCTCCCCACCCAGCTCCTGCCAGCAGCCCTGCAGGGTCCAGTGAGGAGCACCAACTCGGCACATCCGAAGCTGTCCTCCACACCCTCCACCCATCTGCTCCCACCCCTGCAGAGCAGGAGGAGCTGGGGGAGGAGGTGGTGGCAGAGGAACCTGCCACGGAGGAGGACAACAGCACTGTGGCCATCTCCATCAGCCCTCAGGGGGATAATCTTGCCCCACAGGCAGCCCCTGCCAGCAGCCCTGCAGGCTCCAGAACGGAGGACCAACACAGTACATCAGAAGCTGTCCTCCACACCCCCCACCCATCTGCTCCCGTCCCTGCAGAGCTGGAGGAGCTGGAGCCAGCAGCAGCGACAGATCCCTCTGCCCAAGGCAGCAGCCACAGCCTCTCCGCTCCCAGCCAGGGTAGGAGTAGGGACCTGTTGCCCAGGAGGCCTCAGCGTTCTACAAGGAGAAGGGCTGCCAGCTGTCCAGACTCTCCCCAGCCCTGCAAGAGGCCACCCGATCAGCAGCAGTAGCAGGGCTGCAGTAAGTGTTCATTAAAGAAAAAAGAAATAAACTGCTATATCCCTGATAAAGTCTCTGGGCGCTGCTTTCTCTCCCTTCTCTTGCTATCTTTCCCTGATCCTGGGCACCCTCATCAGCCAAGGGCCCTGGAGACCTAGGATGATATTGGCAGTGCCTCGTCCCACAGGAATTCCTACTGCAGCCACAGCAATGGAAGTGTTTCCAAAAAAGACTGGAAAAGACGTATTGCATTTGCAAAGAAGAATGTGCAAAGTCAAGGCTGCATGTGCCTGTGCCCAGATGGCATGACCATGCTGCTCGCTGCATTGCATTTCATCTGTAGCTGAGGAGACAGGAGGGGCTCTGCTGCCACCTGCTCAGAAAGGTTTCTGGGAAAACAGGATAGGGAGCTTCAGAGCACAACTCCTCTGCATCTAAACACCACTCTGTAGGGATACCCAGAGCTCCGTGGCTGGTCACAGCACTCTCTCTGAGGAGATTTGCTCTGGCAAAACAGAAAGGTGGTTTTGAGGCTCCTTGAAGAGCTGCACTTTTTGCGAAGGAATGTTCTTCATTGAAGACTCTCCTCAGCTGAGCCCCTGACTGATCGTCAGGAGCTGTCCAATGGCCTTCTTAGTACAAAGTTTTTCCATGTAGGAAAGACTGAAACCTTTAAAAGGGAAAAAGGAGGTTTTTTGCTAGGAAAATTACAGCCACAGAAGAAGAAAGCCATGATCAGGAAGGGTATAGGAGAACTAACAGAAGCATATACAACTAAGGCAGACACGTCTAGCATGTCAATTTACTATCAACTCCAAAACAAAAATGATGCCTCTAATCCATTTTATGCACACAGTGAGGGACTAGAATACTCAGATATTGGAATCTCAGATATTGGAATACCAGCAGCTTTGCAGAATGCGTTAGATTTCACAGAAACCCTGGGGGCTTAACTGAAAATCATCTAGGAAAGCAGGAAAAGGAAAGCATTCATTTTCATACATTGATGCAAATAGCTTAAAAAGAAACACCGAGGAGGCAGTAAGCTTAACATCAATTAAGTGTGTATGTAAAGAGGTGTTTCTGATTCTTGATAGGGTGACAGCAATAAGTAGAGTAACTTTTCAAGTCAATTAGACTAGATCATGAAAGAGCTACTCCTAAACCCAGCTGTTCTGGCTGGCAGTCTGCCCAACGGAGAATTTTTAGAGCAGGAAAGTTCACTTTTATGGGTAGTCAATGGAGACAGGTAAGAAATTGCAGAAGAGTGAACTGCAGTGCAGAAAAAAACCAGCACCTGTCTGCTGGCTATTTCACATCTCTGGACATGTGCTTTGTTCAGAAGCATTGATGTGACCCAAAAAGACATATTTTCAAAGACACTTGGCATCTGTGGCTTTCAAAATATGGTGTTCCAACCAAGTGCTTAAATATCCTCAAAAATGGAATCTTCAGTGAAAGTAGAACTTACTGATACTAAATTACTTTTTCTTGTATTTTATTTTCAGATTCTATTTAAAAGCATAGGTAGAAGTTCCAGATAAATATTATATTATTCCTACTGAATGGAAGTGTGTTTTGCACACTCAAAGGCAACACAACACTTTGATGCTAGCAGGAACAAGGAGCATGCAATTCCTCCTTGCTAGAGGAATGCAAACTGTCATCACTCCCTTCCTGCCAGAGCTGGGTAAAAGGTTTCACAGGGTCTTACAGCCAGTGCTTTGAGTAAACAAAAAAGGTACAACTGTAGGGCCCACTAGGAATTTATAGAAGTCAACATTATCTGCATATGAATTAAGTGGACAAATTCCTGCTCAGATGCAGTGTTTGGAGAAAACAACCCAAAAATAATGATAGAAAATTATTTCACAGCTGTAAGATTTCTTTTGATAATATTTTTACTTAATAAAATTCCAAATTTTTGGAGAGCATGAGCGTGAGTTCTTTACTGAGTTTGAACCATGTATGTTTCTGTATGTTTAAGGAGAAATGAACACCACTGCCATGAACTCTCATTATTAAAAATACAAGAGTTGATTTTTACTAGCCGTACATCGATATCTTAGTGATGATGACACAAACAAACCAGTTGACAAGTAAGTCTAGTCAGAGTACATAGAATTACTAGCAGTGGTTGACTGTATTATAAATATTTCTTCGCTATCTTAGAGCAAATATTTAAACAATGAACCAGGATAAAGCAGAGTGTAGAATAACATTAAAGAGTTAAGTTATGTCATGGAACATGTGGACAGTGATAAAGAAGAGCAATGCAGTATACATGTTAAATAACTTCGCTTTAGTAGAAAAGTAGGAATGGAAAATATGCTACTTTCACTGACTGGAAATTCCAACAGTTCACTTGGAGCAACTGTATGAGCAGCAATATACTTCTCCCCATCAAGACAAATCAGCTTATTTCTTACAGCTCTGGTTTTTCTTACATGTATATGTTTTCAGGCATAAGTATGAACTTTTCCCGCCTGTGGAACAAGAGGCTGGAAAGCAGTGTCATGGAAAGGGACCTGGTGGTCCTGGTTGATGGTAAGTTGAACATGAGCCAGTAGTGCCCTGGCAGCCAGGAGGGACATCCCTGTACTGGAGGGCACCAGGCACAGCATCACCAGCCAGGCAACGGAGAGGATTGTCCCGCTCTGCTCTGCACTGGAGCGGCCTCACCTCGAGTGCTGGGGGCAGTTTTGGGCACCACAGAAAGATGCTAAACTATTGAAGAGTGTCCAAGGAGGCCACAAGGACGATGAAGGGCCTTAAGGAGAAGCCTTGTGAGGAGTGGCTGAAGTCACTTGGTGTGTTCAGCCTGGAGAAAAGAAATCTGAGGAGACACTTCTTCACAATCTACAACTTCCTTGTTGAGGAGAAGAGGAAAGACAGACAGTGATCTCTCCTCTGTGGAGACCAGTGACAGGGCCCAAGAGAATGGCCTAAAGTTGTGTTAGGGGAGGTTTAGGTTACATATGAGAAAAAGATACCTCACCCAAAGGGTGGTTGGCACCGGAACAGGCCAGGGAAGTGATCACAGCACCAAACCTGAGAGAAACCAAGTAGCTTTTGGACATTATATTCGAGCACATGGTGTGACTCGTATGGATGTCCTGTGCAAGGCCAGGAGTTGGACTCAATGATCTTTGTGGGTCCCTTCCAGCTCAGGATATTCTATGATTCTGTGTATTTTTTTAATTGGTAAGGAGTGCTCTAAATCCTGAATATTTTGGTTAAAAAAAATAAACAAACCAAGATATGCATCAAGGATGCAACTCCAAAAGTGGCTCCTGCACCTTTCTCTGCAGAGGAGCAAGGGCTATTATCTGGGCCAATGACCCTTTTTAACGTGCCTTATTTTTCTAAAGCACCAAAAGCTGTATTTTTCATATTTCTTGAAGCCATGTCCAGACAAGCCCAACAGGTGTAAAATTGCTTTGGCTGAGCTGGGGACCAGAACACACAGTTGAAATAAATGCCAGATCCTCCTTCCTTGGAGTACATCAAGTGGAGAAGGACAGACCATGGTCACGGCAAGACTTTCCACGGAAAACAAGGAGGAACAGTACTGGGGGGGAGCGGGCAGGGAGGAGGGAGAGGAAAGATGTGAAAACTGCCGCGTAAAGATTCCTCTGCGCTTGTTTCAGACAACACGGCATCGGCAAGCACCCAGGCACGCTCATGCACATACAAGACACACGTCGTGCTGTCTGCCAAACCTCGTCCTCTCGTCGGGCTGGGCGCCAACGACGCGAAATGCAATCCAATAGCGTCCCTCACCCTCCTCCCAGTAGAGAGTTATTTTAAAACTTCGGGCATAGTGCTCGGTAACAACAGTGACCAGGAATAAAAGGGCAAAGGAGAAGGGCAAGGGAGGGAGCACAGGAACAAGAGGACGGGTAAACCCCACCAAAGCTGTTGCAAAACGGCTGCAGCAGCATCAGCGGGGAGACCCAGGACGGGAAGGATGGCTCAGGGTCCGGGAGAGTCGGAGGTGTCCTCGGAGCTCCGGCGAGGCACCTTGCGCTGGGCTCGGCGCCGGCAGCGGGGTGGCCCCGGCCCCTCCTGGCGCTGAGGGCACAGCCGGGGTCGGTGTTCCCCGCAGCGGAGCGGAGCGGAGCCGGGACAGGAGGCGAGGCGGTGGCAGCGCCGCAGGAAGGCGGCGCCCGAGGGGGCTGTCACGGGGGCGGCGGCGGGCGGCCCCGCCCGGCCCGGCCCGGCCCGCCGTCCGCAGCGGGTGCCCGCAGAGAGCCGCCGCAGGAGCCCCCCGTGTCGCCGCCGATGGTGCTGCCGAGCTCCTGCTGCCCTCTCCAGGGACGCGTCCCGCTGCCCCAGGCGGCGTCGGGCTCGCTGTCCGCCGCGGCCGCCGGCCTCTCGCCGCCACCTCTCCGCCCGAGCGCGCCGCCGCGCCGCAGCCCGTGCCCCCCGGTTGCGCTGCCCGCTCGCCCGCTGCTCGGGCTGGGGCTGCTGCAGACCGGCCTGGGCTGCGCCCTGGTGGCGCTGAGCTTCGGGGCGCTGTGGCTGAGCAGCGCCCCGCAGGTGAAGAGCGCGTGTCCCCTCTGGGCCGGCTCCTCGGTAAGTGACGGCCGCGGGCCGGGACACGCCATGCTAGGGTCCGGCCGTGCGTGCGCGGGACCCGCGGGGTTCGCTGTCCCGAGGGGTGCGTGATCCCGCTCCTCCGCGATCGCTTGAAACAGCCTGCAGGTAACGGCTTTTTGCTGGCAGCTTTGTGGATGTCTGCAGGACTCCAACGGGGTAACAAACGTAGACAAATTAACAGGGAATTTATTTCCTGACGTGCGTTTTTTCGGAAGAAAAAAAAAAGGTACTCGGTTATTTTGTGCTATCAGAAGCAGGATTTTCAAAAGTCGTTGTGTATGTACATGTAGCATATTGCTTTTGTGCTTTGTGCCTTTACTCGTAGGCATAATATAGAGATAAATCAGCAATGTTCCTGGGCAAAAAAATGGGTGGACTTAAGATAGTCTTGTAAGGAGTACTGACAGAAGTTATTCCGTCTCCTGTTGGGCCCTTCTTTAAACCACAGCTTTATGTATACGAGAGTTTGTATTGCAGAAGCTAGGCAGTAGTAAGCAGAAGTTAGTAAGTGTAGGAGAGTCAGATTGATGGGTCCCAGTTTGTGGGCCCTCCAGCAATCAGCAAGTCGTGTTCTGGACTGGAGCGCTCAGCCTCTGCTGCCTGTGTGAGCAGCATCAGCTTATGCCTCACTTTAAACGTTCAAATTATGTTGCCAGGGTTGTTCACCACCTGTGGAAATGTACTCAGTGAAGTAGTTTGGGGATCAAGTAGTGCCTGTTTATCTGTATAATGCAGTGTTCATCCCTGGAAGTACACAATCCTTTCTCCTCACCTTGGGGGGTGAAGCGAAATCCAGACCATCCAAATGTCTGTGTTTGATATCTCTGTTGTGATCTTTCATCTTTTTTTTTTTCTTTCTTACTCTAGGTTAAAAGAAGTTTAAATATATGTAACTTATGGATTTTCTTTGAATTCTTCACACAGAACCATGCTTATGCTTTTAAAATGCTTTAAAATTGCACGTATGAGATAGAGGTACTCAGTATCTTCAACAATCAAGAAGGCTGTTGGTCTTGTTTGGGTTTTGTAAATGATATTTCTGAAGCAATAGTACACTCAGAAAAGTTACCTAAATACCTTTTGGGTGTAAAAATATAAGTGAAAATTTTAGCCCAGAAGCAATCTAGAAAAGCAGATGCCATTAAAAGCTAGGATTGATGTGTCTGGTTGGGTGGTTTTTGATTTGGTTTTCTTTTCATTGTAGATGGGACATTCTGGCTTGTGAGGGGCAAGTCAGGAAAACTTTGAGAAAGACCTTCTTTTCTTATCTTTAACAGATGAATTGACATAAATTTGTTGTACTTAGGGAAAGGAAAAAGCTATTTACATCAATATTGATGTGCTTTGTTATAAAATCATGTGTCCATTTTGCAGTCAGAGAATTCAAAAAATACTTTGTTATGAAACTGCAGTTATGTATGTGGTTTTGCAACACCAGTGATGATATCAGTAGGTATTTTGGCCAAGTCATATATGCACGTTACGCTAGATTAGATTGATCATGTCAAGTGAATGAAGTTACAGAAGGGATTTATTAAAAATACTAGTGGATTACTTCCTGCTTGTTCCAGTCTTCCTGTTTCTTTTTAGGGTAGGAGCTTGGTGTCAACTGGCTTAGTCACAAAGTCCCATGAGTTAAATGTATACCTGCTGATTTATGGGACGTGCTGAGAAACTGGTTTGCCTGTCTTTATAGGGTTCCCATTCTTCTGTGAGAGAGTATTCAGGTATGCTGTTTGTTTCAGTTCTACAGCAATTCTTTATCATTCCTTAATTGTTTTGCTCTGTAAGGTAAAAAGAGTATCATGGGGTTCAGTTCTGTGACAGCAAGTTTGGTCTGACAACTGCTGTTGCAGAAAGATGTGCTTTTTATTTTAACTTCTTTCCTCATGCTGATGCTGGCATTCATCTAAATAAATAGCAAATCATTTCAGGGAGGTAGTGCTAGTGCTCTTTATGGATTTTGGTAGGGTTCATGCTCAGGGTTTTAGTTCATTGAAATGGTCAGAAATCAGCAAGCGGGAAGAAAGAAGTAGGAATTTAATGAAGTGCTGAGATGGTGATTGAGGGAGAGGAGGAGAGAGACAGGTTTTAGATTTGCCTAGCCATGTTGCAGAGAGCAAGTACTCAATTGGCTGAAAGCAATTATTTAAGGCAAACGTGGAGGTTGGAGCTGCTGACATGCCACTTGTCCCCATGTTTTTTTTTCCGAGAGGAAAAAATAAGAAACAAGCAGATGTAATTTGGTTGTTATTTCACAGGATGCTCTTAGGAGCGAAGAACCTCATCAGCACAGGTATTCTCTGCTTTAAAGTGCGTCTTTGTATCTTCCCAGCATTGCTGAATTATTTCAAAGTACCATTCATCAGAACAGTGGTAAAAACCATGTAAATGGCATTTTTTGAACAATTGTTTGCTTTTTGGTGACGCTATGTTTTTTGCTATTGTAGGCAATCTTATGTGGAATCTTAGGGCTAACAACATGGAAGAGGCCGACGATGCTTTTGGTAAGTATGGATTAAAGTTTGTAAGGAAATTACACAAAAATGATCCTAATTTAACAGTCATTGGTAAAAAAATAATCACCGCTTTCTTCTTTTAAAAATAATGTTGAATCTTTCTTTTCAAATGGTAGAATCATAATTATTAAAAGAAAAGTCAAACACCGTGAAAGGCCATATTCTTTCCTGCATGGATGAAGTCTCTAGTAAGGGCAAGTGTGGACCATGTCTGGAAGAATTGTTAATGTTATGTAAAAGGCAAATTTTTTAGGAGTTTTGTGGATATAGAGAGGAGCCTGGTGTTAGAGACTTCCAGTCTGGAAGGGCCATATTTTCATCAAGATAAATGTACATGTTATCTATCAGTCTCAAACTGCCTAAGGCTTGCACAGTACTCCTGTGCTGGTATTGCCTGTACTCTGTGCTGTTCCTGTAGCATATTGTTGCTGTGGTTTCCTTTTGTCTGTTTTTGCTCTTTCACTCTTTAACATTCTCCTTTGTGTAAACTTTATTTTCCTTTCCTAATTTTACTTAAATAGAAAGCACCAAACTCTTCTTATCCTTTCTTTTATATCAAACTATCTTTAGGATGGTCACACACTGAAGGAGATGGCCCTGGGATACTGTGCAGCAGATGGGAAAGTTTCTGACATGAAATTGATCAAAGCCCTGAGCAGCCTGCCATGATTTCATAGTTGACCTTGCTTTTGAGCAGGAGAATACGCAGGAGTCTTCCTGAACTCTCTTACAGCCATACTTATTCTATGATTATGTGATTCTGTGAAATTGTTTGGGGTTTTTTTCTTATTCGTATGTGTGTTCTACAGAGGTTTCATTTTTTGCTAGCCAGATTAGCTCAGCCTTGACACTGGAAAGCATTTCTGCTGAAAGAGCAGTCAAACCCTGGAACAGGCTCGTAGAGAGGTGGTTGATGCCCCAGGCTGTCAGTGTTTAAGAGGCATTTGGACAATGCACTTAATACTGGGCTTTGATTTTTGGTGAGCCCTGAAGGGTCAGGCAGTTGAACTAGATGATTGTTGTAGGTCCCTACCACCTGAAATACTCTATTCTATGTGGGGGGAAAAAAAAAAAAAAAAAATTAACATTAAACTCTTCATGAGGGTAAGGAAATCATGCCTTAAACTAGCTACAGTCTGTCAAGGACAGATTGTTGGTTTCTGTGAGCATATTTATGTTGGGCTAAATATCTGTTATGTCTACCCTCTAGTAACTTGAACATTTTCTCTAGGGAGTTATGAAGAATGCACAATTACATGAATTGTAAAAGTAAACTTGCTAAATGTCTCAGCAATGAGAATCATTACACAGTCATGACTCAGAATTATGACATTCATAAGTAAAACTAAAAAACTCATTCAGAGCTAAAATACATCCTTTTTTTGTTTGTGACTGTCTTCCCCTTTTAACTCCTTATGCAAGGCCTTAGCACTCCCAGTGATGGTTTCTCACTATCTGTGTTTGGGTTTTTGTGAAGGGTCAGGCTGTCCTATGGCTGCCACTTCAATCCAAGGCCTTGGGCATGGAGAAAAACAACCAGAGTGCTGTTTTTTTTCTGTGACAGCAAGATTCTGGTGCTGCTGATGCTTGCAGAAAGCACAGGGCTGCAATGCTGTGGGAAAGGAGCTGGGGATGGTTTCAGCCACTCATCACATTTTTCCCTTGGAGGGGAGAAAGGAAGGGAAACACACTGGTTACAGATGTAGTGTGCCTTTAGAAGCACCATCTGTGAAAAAACAGCCACTAAGAGGGATGGCTGTGATAAGACCTTTCAGTAAATAAAAAGGAGAGCCACATTTGGGTTTTGCCACCTGTGCTGTTTTACAACTATATTAACAGTGTGGGATGATACTAGATAAATAATATATCTGAGAGACAGGGTACTGAAAGGCAAAATCAAGATACAGTCATATCTTTTGAAGGACATTTTTGCAAGGGAGGTCTAGCCTTGAGCAGTACAGATGCTGAGAAGTCTGGATTCTGAAATCCTTCCTTAGTTTTAAATGTTTGAGGAATTTCTGTTCTGAATATCAGTTGTCAATCAGTTTTGGAAGTCAGTTTGTAATGCTTGTGCTTTGAAGCTGATTTTTCTTTGAGGTAATGCTGGGTTAACACTGGACTTGATGATCTTGGAGATGTTAATGATCCTATGTTTCTTGTTCTTCAGGACGGTCCAAATGTATTAATGGGGAAAGGGAAACTCACCACCACCACCACCTACCCCTCCAAGTTACTTGAGTATTGACTCTGAATGATTCTGGGCTTAATGTTACCTTCCATGCATAGAATCTGGTTCCTTCTCTGCTCCTAAGCTCCTTCCTTTCACACAGCTTTAAATCTTATTTTTAACTGAAGGAACCTAAATTCTTTCAGAAAGTACATCAGTTCTCCACTGTTTGATTGTGTATGTTTTGAGGGCAGCTCACATCTTTGACAGGTCACGCTTGTCGTTATAGCCTCTGTCCTTACTGGTATGTCAGTCTGGACTACTTTGAGTTTGTGTTGCATTCCCAGGAGTTGCCAGGTGCCGTACATGCTTTGCTGAATGCAGAAGCCCTTAGCAATCGAAGCATCCTTTCCTTTCAGTCGTGTACAAATTAGTTGCAATCCTGTAGAGCGCTTTTTAGGTGACTCTCTGGTTGTGCTTGTTTCTGGTTTTGGTTTTTTTTTCACCAACTGAAACAAAGACTTCAAGTTAAGCATTTCTCTGCCTGGTGCTCTCCTTGCTAAAAGGAGACTTAGCTGTGATCAAATGAAAGGGAAAGGAGGGCCAGCATCCAACAAGACATCAGCCTGTTGCACTGTGCAGAGTTCATCTGCTGCAGCTGCAAGAACTGGGTACCAGTTTGCTACCTGCAAAATGCATGGGATGAAGAAATCAACAGAACACATGCAGGCTGGTTGAATGCAACTCTGGCTTTTAGCTACATCAAGCACTGCATGCTTCTGTTGTTTGCTAGTGTGGCAGATTTTGTGTTCATAAATGTAGTCTGTTTTCATGTAAATCTTTGAGGGGTTTGACAGAAAAGTCAGAGTCGCATGTGCAGCATGACTCATTCAGTCTGGATTCTTCTCATGTTTTACAGTGTGGTAACATAAGGATTTGAAATTTTTATTTGAAACACTTTTAATTTAAAAGTGTTGATATTTTTGGTTTATGAAAAATATTTACAGATCTGTAGGGATCTTCATGCTGGATAGACTGCAAAGCTATAGCAAGTTTGCTGTGAAGCTATAGCTTGCAGGCCTGAGAAACTGACAGAGACAGGCCTGAGAAATGAAGGAGATGTAGCAAGCTTGCTGAAACAAGGCTTATTGGAATAGAACAAAGCTTATTATATTAGAAAAGGCTTATTGTAACTGGACAAGGCCTATCGAGTAGAGGTAGCAAGATTATTATTGCAGCAAGCTTAAAGAAGAGGAAGCTAAGAACAAGTTAGTCTGATAGAAGGAAGTTAAGAACAGGATGAGAAGGCCAGGTGTAGTTTAGAAATCGCTGAATTATGTTGATATGAAGCTGCTGAATTATGCTGATACACAGAAGAAATATTTGATAAAGTATGTAGAGGAGCATGTAGCCTGTAACAAGAGATAACACATGTATACTATAAAAGAGATGTATTGAGCACTAATAAATTTGGCTTACATGAGCATCATATTGGTGTGCTGTAGCCCGTTCCTCGCATGGTTCCCCCCCCCCCCACAGATCTTATGTTGAAAACATAACAGTTTATGAAATTTTTGAAGAATTAATTTGTGGTAAACCTTGTATTTAATTGAAAATTTTTATGCGAAGATAATTGTGTCCTGGAAGGCTTTAAATAAAGATTTCTTAGGGCTGACTGCTGCTACGATATCTGCACCTTGACAGATTTTAATGAATTTAGCCAAAATTTAATGTATAGACCAAGATACTTAGTTCTCCTGATGTTCTTAAATTTTAGCTCTGCTAGCAACAGTATAAAACACTGTGAACAGAAGCTGAGCATCACGTCCCTAACCCTGAAAAACAGTGTCTCCTTAGCCATGTACTTTATAATAAGCAGTCATTTAACTTGTGAGAATTACTGTAGTAGTACCTTTTTTCCCTGGATGTTAGAAGTAAAATAGCTCAGTGTTAACCTCTTTGCTCACATTCAGGACTCCAGCATTAAGTCAAGAAGCGGTAATTACACAAAGGTTTTAAAGTCAGCATAAACAAATAGAAATATGCTTTTAAGTGTGAGAATATGAAAAGCCATTAGAGGCTTATAGCCATTTTTATGCTGGAAAAGCTTTTCTCTCATACCTGGGGTGTTTTAATTCTGCTTTTGAAATAAGTGACTTTTAAAATTAAATCAATTTATTTGTCTTTTCTTATGGGGCCTTCCTTTGTTGACAGTTGTGTTGTGGGTCTCCATATGGTACAATAAATAGCTCTCACAACTGACAAAAATCTAGTAAGGTCCCTTGAGTTTTAATTACTGCTATTGCTGCTGTGCATATGGACACTTAATAAACTGACTTACTTTTTTTACAGGATGTTTATGAAGTATGTATGTAGGCTGTAAACAGACATAAGAGTTGATGATGGGTATAAGAGTTGATGATCGTGAAACAACTGTTCTTTCTTTCCTTTAAGTGCCTGCTTGGGCATCAGTCTTGCATGTGCATATTCAAGTGAAAGCAGTTCCTCTCTGGCGTTAGATACTTGCTTCAGTGGCAGAAGCAGCAGCAGCACAAACAGCTGCCCCATGCAGAATGAAAGATAGTGTCAGAGCTTTACTACGCGAATTTGTTCTTCCTTGGAGTCCTCAAAGGGCATGACAATACTTTTTTACCTGGAAGAGATCATGCATGCAAGACATTAGCAAGTATGAATAGAATGCACTTTGCTTTCGTGTAGTTTAATTCATATGAAGGTTCCTCATGGCTTTCTGCAGCTGTTCACAGTCCATGTGTATCTAGTGCTCTGAAGATGAAGCTGTGAGCCAAGCCAAAGCCATAATTTGAGTTGTTTCCATTTTTATAACTGCAGTTAAGACCTGTTACCTCTGTTTTGGCTTTTAAAATACCATGTTTGCCTTTCTCTGTTTTTTTCTAAGTTGAGAAGTACTTCTCTCCTCTGGGTAGGATCTTCTGTCACTGGGATAAAGTGTAACCCCTGTTTTTACTTGTAGGTGAGTAGTGATGGAGGAGATGTTTAAATTTGCATCTGCAGGGGAATATTTGTAACAAAATAAGCTGACAGAATACATGTTTGATTGGACAGTGAGTGACTGAATGGCTGGGCACAGAGGGTTGTGGTAAGTGGCAAAAGCTGAGCCAGCTGAGGGCCAGTCAGCAGTGCTGAGCCCAAAGGGTGGAAACTGAGGCCAGTACTACTGAAACGAGTGCTCTGCACAGCGGATCCGAGTGCACTCTCAGCAAGTTCACAGGCGATGCAAAACTGGGAAGAATGGCTGATACACTCAATACTGCCATTCAGAAGGACCTGGACAGGCTGAAGAAATGCACTGAGAGGAATCTCCTGAAGTCCAGCAGTGGGGAATGCAGAGTCCTGCCTGTACAGGGAAATGACCCTAGAAGACAATAGGGAACAGCTTGGTGGAAAGCAGCTCTGCAGAGAAAAACCTGGGGATCCTGGTGGACAACAACATGAGACAGCGATGTACTCTTTGTGACAAAGTGGTGTCCTGGGCTGGATTAGGCAGAGACTTGGCAACAGGTCGAGGGATGTGATCCTTCCCACACCCGGAGAGATGTGAAAGCTGTGGCTGTTCAGCCTGGAGAAGAGAAGGCTCAGTGGGAATCTCGTGCATCTCTATAAATAACTGATGGGAGGGAATGAAGAGTAGGGAGCTGGACCTTTCTCAGTAGTGCTCACTGGCAGGACAAGAGGCTGTGAGCACTACTGAGAAAATAGGAAGTTCCATCTGAACGTGAAAGACGACTTTTTTACTGGTATGGTGGTCAAAAACTGGTGTAGGTTACCTGTAGAGACAGTCAAAACCAAGTGAACATTATATTCAACAGCTTGCTGTAGGTCATAAAGTAATACAGTGGTCTGGGTTGGAAGGGATCTTGTGGTTCCAGCCCTGTTGTTATGCCACCTGCTTGAGCAGGAGATTGGATTTAGTTGGTATCAAGAGGTCCCTTCCAATCTCAGTGATTGTGTAAAAATGCTGACCAGTGATGGAGCAGAAAGAAAAAGGACGTTTTCTCTTGACAGTCAAGTATAATGTATTGTCCATTGTCAGATATGTGGTAGAGAATTTCGTGGTTATGGTTGAGATCACGGTAGTGTTTTAGATTGTGTGTAGAGGAATTATTCTTCTGCTCATTTGGCAGGATTTTCTGAATATTGGATCATTCAGTCAAAAATACACTATACATGTAATAAAAACCAGATCAAGATTTGTAAGTACGCATAGTAGAATTTATTAGAACATAAATGCAGAAATTATCATCCTTGTTTTGCATATTTATGATAATGTTCCATCTCTTCTTCTTTGTTCTTTGATTTCTGACATTTTTAAGAAAAATATTTGTAATTTTTTTTTTTGTTTTTCAAAATTTTGAATTGGAGGTCTGGATTTAACTGTAACTTTTTGCATAGCTGTAGACAGAATTGTTTCTGTTGCAGCTTCTGTACCAAAGAAGACAAATGTGAATTTGCTGCTTTTTTTTTTCTTTTTAATCTTTCTTTACTTTGGCCATGTAACTTCTTTTCTCCATTTGTTCATCAGTTGAAAAAGGACAGGTATACCTCTTGTTTTTCTTAATACAATTTCATGAGATTTGTGCTATAAAGATGTTTTATGTTGAAACAGCTTCTATTTCAATTACAAAACTGGCTAATTTCTAATTATCGGTGCCCTGTGTTGAACCTAGTTGAAAAGCTTTCTTTATATGAAATACCTGTGTGTACCAATTTTGTTTTTCTCAAAGTAGTTTTTGTCAAAAGAGTAACTGAGATGATTTAGATAAAAGCATAAGAAATTGGTTTGATTCATTTATGTGCTGAGCAGGGAGTTAATTTTAAAAAAATCATTAGATTCTGTGTTTGTATGGAAAAACAAATGGCACTCAGAGTGCTTTCTAGAACTAAAACCCTCGTATCTGTGGTTTCATATTAGTACAAAGCTAGGACAAAATACTCTTCCTCTTAATAATTTATAAATTATTTTGTTCTTAGTATGTCTAACACAAAGATGTCCCAGTCCTCTTTGGAGATCTACTAATAACTACTTCCATTATTGGGGTTTTTGGGGTTAAAATCTGCCTTACGGAATAATGTTATGGTCAAACTAGTAATGACTAGTAATGTTGTAATTGAGGAATTTAGCTTGCACAGTAATGCTCTTTGGCTCTTGTCCCTTCCTGGGTGATTATTTCCCTGAAGCTCAGAAAATGGGAACATAATTTGTGCAACAGCTGTTATTTATTTCTGGTTCAGATTCCAGATAGCTAACCATGGTACATCAGCTACATTTATTTGGAAGGCCATGGTGTTCTTCTTTGCATGTTTAGGAAGTTCTTGTTGCTGGATCTCCTGTAAAGCTGGAACAGAACTGAACTCATGTCCCTCATAGTGTCCTTCTCTTCCTCTGTTTTTTTGTCATGTCCTGCTTATGTAATTTGGACCATTTTGATACAAAGAAATCTGAGTGAGCAGATTGTTATTAACAGGGATTCTTTAGGACATTAAGAATCTGATACTTGCTTTGTAGGATTGAATGCTTAAAGGAGGAATCTTACTTTTATTTTTCTCTAAAGTAGTAGTCTTACCCGTAGCACTTTCTCCTGGAGTAAAGAATATTTTTGCCTGTACGAACAGAGACAGGGATGGTCCTTTCCTATGCTCAATATCCATATCCAATGTTGTGTAAGCACAGATTGTAAGGGCATAGGTGAAAGCAGGACATCATTTTATCTACTGCTTCTGCTTGTCTTTTTTTCAAGTATTTTGTTACTCTTGCCATTGCTCCATTTCAGGTGGCTTGTAAATCTGAAAGTATTATCTGATTTACAAATATTCTGGTTTTAGTAGCCAGGAGGAAATATTATCATAGAGCTAAAGTCTCTTAAGTGTTTCTGTCCTCACTGTACTGGGACAAATATTTTTCATTTAATTGTGCTGCAAAGCAATACTGAAAATCTTGTGCAGAGTGAATGCTGGCTTAAGGTGTTTCTTCCTCATCAGGTTTCTTTACTGTTCTGAATGTGTTGAGAGCTAAACCTGGTGGAAGAGTATGACACAGAGTGGAAGCTGGGTGACGTGCAGGTCATACTTCGCACTCCAGAAAAACCTTTAGTTGCTTGTTCTATCACTACTGACATTTTCAATAGTTGCATATATTTTATTTCTGCATAACTAGTGCAGAATAAGGAGAGAGAAGACAAAGATTTTTGGCAGTAAGTTAAGACACCTTGGGGCACTGAAGTCATGGGCAGTTTTGAAAAAGAAGCCAAATGTCATTCCCAGCTTCAGTTTGTGAGTGGGGTTTGCACTGTCATGGGTTCCTTGGGTTGGGTTCCTGTGCCCACTGCAGTTAACTTTGTTTTGCTGTTCCAGGTTAACCTGTTTATTCTGCTGTCTATGATCTGTGTTCTGCTGAACTTGACTGGATTAATACTAGGATGTCAAGGCATTCAATTTGTGTCCAGGGTACCCAGATGCGATTTGGTGAGCACACATACTGATTTACCCTGATTTCTTCTCATTATGGCATATTAGCTTGCTGTGCTGAGATCACAAAATATCCTGATGTAGAGTTGAAAGTAATTTAAGAACCAGCATAAAAGATTTTTGTAGTAATGTAACAAATGTAAACTGTTGGAAAAAGCTTGAGTAATGGTGGGTAATGGTGAGCTACCCACAAAATGTTCAGTCTGTTATAATCTGTGGATGGGATTGTTCTTCCTGTTTTGCCTCACCTGGTGAGGACCATTTGTGTTGACACCTTACAGCAGAAGATGTGAGGAAAAAAATAAGGTAGATCAAATCATTCTAGCTTTTCAGAGCACTTCTACTTGAGGAAGAAGCAATCTGTACAAGACAGGGCAGAATGCAAAAGATTTTTCTCAAGTGGCTGTCATGTGAAGTAGAAGAATCACTATTTATGAACTGGAAACTGTGGAATAATTGAAATTTAAGGATACAATACAGGGTCACTTAGTGATGAAGATCCTTGTGTGTAAAAGCTTAAAGAACTTTGTGGGTTAATGGAAAGATCTTTGAATATCTATTTTCATTCATTTATTGATTCAGGAAAGCTGTTGTTGGTTCCTCAGCAAGCCAGTAGGTGTACTGCAGTGAGAGTCCGAGATTATAAACCCTTGACAATCAAGATTCACCCAGTATCACTGTACCAAAGCCACACTGAGAATTAATAATGATATTCCAGATGAGGTGGTCAAATGTTGCCAGATTTTCTGAGCTGCCTGTGGTTGGAAGTGTAGGGTACAGGAAAAAGACATTCCTGAAATCATTAATTATTTTGAAAGGTGGCTTCTGTAGGTGGAAGAGTGTCAGCATTGTGACTCTAGAGTTTGACAGCTAAAACCTCAATTATTTCTAGATATGGAAACATTGAATTTCTACTTTGAAAATGGAGATGACAAGATTAATTTGAAAGTGGAAGTTACAAACAACAGTGGTGTACAGATATGGCCATTAATTATTTAACTGGGTTGAAATGACAGTTGTGCGTTTCATTCCATCCATAGGAATGCAAGATATTTTCATGAACCAAAGAAAATATGTACAGTTCATATAGAATGGTTTACACAACAGGCAGAGAAATAATTTCTAGGCTGCTATGCATTGGAAGGAGCATAGATAATAAAATTGCCTAGTAATCAGTGCAACTTTGATTACAACAATACACTAACAATTGTAAATATATTAATGCATTAGCCATAATGCTTTCTCTCAAATAAGAAGTGTGTATGATACAGCTTTATAATGCAGGAATCACTGGCATACCAAACTGTTCTATTATATGATCCTGTATTTCCAGTCTGCTCTGTGGTCATGGGTTTAGTTTAAGACACAGGTTCTACATTATACAGGTAAAAATATTGCGTAAAACAAATTAAAAATAGAGTTTCGCTTCTTAAAGATGGATATGGATGAAAACAAGATTTGTTTCTGCTGTGAAGAACTTCATCTCACTGAATGCACAGAAGGAGAGGCTGTATTGAAGCTGTACCATATGAAGTCATGCAGTGCTGCTCACCTTCTTCTCAAGGTACCCTTCACACACAGCAGTAGGACTGCTTTTATAGTGTCCATGCTCGTGCAGCCGTGCAGAGCTGAAGTGATTGCTGTGTTTACTGGGAAAAATTCTGTTATTTTTCTGGTCTCCCACACTAGTCAGAAGCTCTTCCTGGTTCTGTAACACGTGGGGAGGTTTGTTTATATCTGGGTTTTGACCGGTGCATTGAGAGCCAATAAGCAGTTCTTGCCCCTTTTTTGTGTTTAGTGTAACTAAAACTACAGTTGAATCCAGACAAGGGGTAAATATGATGTAAATTTTAGCTAATGATTTGATGTCTTCATTGGTCTTTTGCACTTCTCAGCCTTTCTTGGCTTACAAACTGCTAAAATAAAACTGCCAACAAGCACCGTCTTCAAATATAAAAGAGCTTTGACATTTCTTTAATGGTGATCATGTTGAATGTGGATTTCCCACAGAAAAGTTATGAGGAAGGTTATAATTCTTGGATGAATAGATGGACATCTATAATACATCTGAGCTGTATTAAACCCTTCTGGATCTCTCTGTCAGGACAGTAAATAGTGTAAAATGAGCTTTTGCAAATTCCTCCAGTCTTGGAGATTATGCTGAAGACTTCATCTCATTCATTTCTTAGAAGTAATTGCCATGGTCATCCCTGTGTTTTCTCTATTTGTTTTAGTTTTGTTTATTATTATTGTTGTTATTATTATTATTATTATTATTATTACTGTTTTGACATTTACGAATACCATTATTTAATTTTTTAAATTTCAATAATCTTCATGTTCTTCAGAAAGTTCTCTTAGCTCTTAGTGTCCTGAATGCTGTCACCGCCGCAGTCTGCTTCTTAGCGGCTGCCCTGCGTTACATACAGATATTTGCATCAAGAAGATCCTGCACAGTAAGTGAGCACAAGGCATTGCCTGCCATAAAGAGTGGTGCAAACAGTATTAATAGATTACACAGTTCAGCAGTATTTATAGCTCAGAAGGGTTTTAACAGAAGTTTTGTTTGAATAGGACAACTCTCAGATTGAAGACCCAGAGAGCATTTTGGATCGTGATGATTTTGTCCCTCCTGTCCCACCTCCCTCCTATTTTGCAACTTTTAATTCTTGTACTCCACAAACAAGTAACAGGTAAAACTGTACACTTTCTTCCTTTCTTTTAGTGTCTTTTGAAACACTGACTAATCTTTTTTTTTAAGACTGTTTTCTCTGGTGAAAAAGGTGTGTGATTTTAGGGAGATTGAAAAAAAAAAGAAGAAAAAGCACATTAGTTTGAAGACAGCATAAATACAGTGTGGGTAAGGGGTAAAGTTTTGTGGGTTTGGGTTTAGATTCTGTAGGAACTGTTTCTGGGTAAGAGAAATACTGCTGCTTGACACAGCTGAAAACTTACACTATGCTGTCAGGAGCAGGTCTGGGCAGCAGTGGGAAGCCAGACACAGCCAGAGACCCTGAATGGTGTTCCCCCACGGACCTTCCTGCCACAGTCATTCCCCTTCTCCCTCTTGGCCTGCTAGGGCTGACTGAAGGGTATGTTTAGACTGCACTTCCTGGCCAAGTAATCCCTTACCCTGCAGGTGGCTATACGCTCTTCAAAGTAGCTTGCAGGTTGGCTTTATGACTCAGGTGGGGCTGCACTATTCTGTTCTGAACATACGATATTTATACATAAAGTATCACAATGCTCAAGCAGACTGCATGACTCTTGTTTAAAATTCCTCCTTTTTGCAGTGTGCAGGACTGTTGAGTTTATTTCACTGTCTCATCAGGAATAGCATGCATGGCTTCAATGTTATGTGTTCCTGACAGAGGTAATTACAGATCCTGGGATTGTCTAGAAAATGATAACATGGCACAGCAATAGGTTTTGCAATGAACAGGTCCTCTGAAACACCAGAGACTGTAGTTGAATTCAAAATATTACTAAAAGCCTCCTATGTGAGTCCTGGTTCAAGCTGCCGATGAGAACACAATGGAATGTGCAATGATCTCTTTGGAAAAATAATTGTTTATTGAAACATGCTTTTCAGAGTTCCCCTACTTTAAAATGGACCAGTTGTTCTTTGTCTAGCATGTCATTCTAGATGGTTATCTTTTCCTCAGCAGCAGTATTTCTTCTTCTTCTTCCTTTTTTTTGTTTTTTCTAAAGAACAGAAGGGGCTGCTGAACAGTATTTAAGGCTTCTGTGGTCTAAAATTGAGTAGCTACCTTGCCTGTGACTATGTTAAAACTTGTTGATAGTAACATTTAAGTGAAGATGGTCTTTCTGAAGTCAGGCTATTTGTTTCAGGGTGTTCTGGGTAGGTTTACAGCAGTGCAGAAGTCAGAGCAACAGACAGGTGTAATTTCTGTTTTTGGAAGATGAGTAATTATGACTCAGCCCAGGCTGGATCCTGCGAAGTGGCTGAGATGGGATATGTCCATTTCCCAGTCAGCCTCCCCACACTTCTTCCTCCCAGACTGTGCCCTGAACTCTGTGTAGCACCTGTGCCCTGGCTTTCTGTGCGGAGCTCCCTGGTTCCTGCATCCCAACCTTTGCGTGCAGGGGGGTGTGACAGGAACCACATCCAGGGAGGTGAGCCCGCATCTGCAACCTCCAAGACAGATACATGCCCTGAAAAGGGAAACACCACAGTCATCAAAACTGGTGCCAAGGACATGTTTGGAGTGGGTAGGCATTCTCTGCCACTCTTTAAATTGGAAAGTCAGAGGCCCAGCTGTCAAAGCCATTTGGTTTGCTGTTTTACTAGTGGGAAACATTCACACTTGTCTTATTTAATGGCAGGCAAAACCCAAACTAGCACTACAAGTGTCTGATCAATTCCTACCTCTACTCTTCTTATTTCATACATTAAAAAATAGCAACTACATTATTTTTCAGGGCTGGCACAATGTAAACAGTTAGAGCTGAGTTTCCAGGTGAAAAACAAAATGCGAAATTTGCCAGGAGTTGGACTTTGTTCCTTGTGGGTCCCTTCCAACTCAGGATATTCTGTGATTCTGTGGAAATGTCACAAGACACATACATTTAAGGGAGGAGGCGATGCATGTGCGGCAGCAAGCTGATTGCCTGGGGCCTGGAAATCTACCTCAGTTCAGTTTAAAGTATTGTTTGGGTACCTCCTGGAAATGGCTTTTATAATTAAGGGACTCAAGGGAATGCTTTTCTAGTTGCATGTTCTGTAGTAAGTTTTAACATAATTGTTGGACATAGCATTGATTGTCAAGGTGTGACTGAGCTGGGTAGGCTAGATCAGGCATGTTTAAAAACAAAACTAAGATTCAAAATGTATATAATTTTGTGGCTTATATTTAATGTAAGTTCAGCATGAACATACTAGGAAAATGTGAAGAATTAATGTTAATGGAGCATCTGTGTCCATCGTACTCCAAAATTACACTGAAGCCTTTTGGAACAGAAGAAATAGATTGTAATTAAAAACTAATTTAACATGTTTTATTTTCCCCATTTTTAAGGCTAAAAAAGACAATGACCATCTATCAAAACACCTGCTTTCCTTTCCTCAGATTTCTCCATGCATTACCTCCATTGCCTTCACAGGAGGCTTTCATAAGAGGGCTGCCAGGTTCTCATTTTGAAAGTTTTATTGTTTTCCTGTCTGTGCAAGCAGTCTTCCATAGGTATTTCCATCATTCTACCCTTTCCTCTGAGCTTGCGAGAAAAAAAATTTCAGTCATCTTTGTTCCCTCCAGCCAGTGTCCAGAGGAGCCCTAAATTCTGGGGGGAAGGACTTGCCTTGCATCCACTAGTGATATCCGTAAACCTGACCAAAGTCCAGAGAGCAAAATGTGGGTTTCTGTGTGTTGCTTGAGGTTCCTGCTCAGCACCAAATCAGCAACTATAATGTTAAAAAAACCCCAAACAAACCAGAGAAGAATTGAGACACTTTGAGTCACAGACTTCTCTGAGGATTGTGTGGGCAAGGTCTTCTTGCCAGTTCTGCTGTTGACCACAACACTTTGTTACAGTGTTCCTGGGGTAGTGTAAATATATATTTATCAAAATTAAGGTTTCTCGAGACGTTGTTCTGTTTTCTTTCTTCTCAGATCTATCTCCTAAGAGAAAGATGTTGCAGCAGAAGGTCTTTGGGATTTCTGCTGTGTTTAGGGTTTCAGAGAGCTCTTTGGAAACTGAGGAGTAAGGTCAGCCAATGAGGTGCATTTGCCTCATGCTAGCCTTTGTGAATTGATCAACCGTAATATTCCTGCATCATCACAAAAACAGGATTTACTTTGAATCTGGCTTTTTCTGTGCAGCTGTATCTGAACATAAAACACCAGATCAGAAGTATCTTGAATTTAGGTTATAATTAAGAGCTCAGTGGTTCGCAGAACTCAGAGCTAGGCCGTCACATTTTGAGTGACAACCTGTATTTTAATATTTTGTAACAAAACTGAATCTCTGAAGTAAAACTGAAATGGGTTCCTAGGCTCAGTACTGCCCAAAGATGTTTGAACTCTGGGGAACACTCTGGAAAGGCACGTCCTAAGGAGCAGTTCCCTGCTATCTTCTGAGACAATGTCTTGCAGATCTTGGCGAGTCCATTATCAGTGACTTAGATCCCAACATCTGAACTGGCACAGGAAAGCCAGTGGAGTTTGTTAGCAGAAGATGTTTTTCTGCAGCTGGAAAGCCTTACTGACAGATTTGCTCCGTGTTATTTATTGCAGCACACTTGTCTCTGACATGATTTCACTGCCCTACGTTTATGGAACACGAATCAAAGGGGTTGAAGTGTTCTGCCGTCTGGACCCACCTCCACCTTATGAAACTGCGTGGAGCTCCAACAGCTCTGAGCAGGTATGGGCCACAGGAGTTTAAAGTCTGATTTGGTTTTTTTCCACTGTAAGGGAGAGGTTGCACTGAAGCATGGTAAATGTAAGTCAGGAGGATACATTTGATTACAAATGTAGGTTTCACCAAAGAGTTTAATTAATCACTTACCTCTAGAACTGAAAAGTTTTCTCCAGTTGGAAAACTGCCCAGGCATGGGAGAAGGAGGAAAAGCAAGGTGAAGCACACCTGTTGGTGGTTATTCTAAAAGAACACCTTGCTTTACTTCACTTATGTAGCTGCACTCCTCCCATGGGGGTCTAGGTCAAGGTTTTGCCATCATCGGTGATCCCGTTTTACTGGAGTTTTCAAAAGATGGGTACTTTTCCCCAGAAAATATTGGATAGGATAAAATTGACTGACATGCATGATGAACATGAATATTAGGCTTTCGCTCCCCGTGATTTTGCCGTGGAATTAAACTCATATCACACAGTCTCTGCGCAGTTAAGAAAAAGTGTTCCATTTCTAAGGTGGATGTTGCAGTTCTTAGGGAAATGTCAGAAAAAATGGTGACTTGTGATTTTTTAACTTTTGCATTTTATTCCAGAGAGGTGCTCTTCAAATAAATAGCATGGAAGATGTTGGTTCAGGGGAAGTAAGTGAAAGGCAGTCCTCTCAAGGTAAAAAGTACATTTTAAAGTTTGTTCTAGAATGTTCTATCCAACACATACAACTTAATGTAGCAGCAGCATTAGTAGTTCTTTGAAAGACAGCCACCATACTGCAAGCCAGAGATACAGAATCATGATTGTTTTGGGCAGTGGGAACAAGGATTAATATTGAAAGTGTTTACAAGCATAAAAAAAGTTATTTTCACATAAGATACAAAAAGAAACATATATTTCCTTTTTAATAACCTACAATTAGCTGTTGACACTGTATCCATATGTTGCAAGAAAAGATGAGTGCTTCCACTTGTTTGGTGTATGTGATGGTGCCTGTCAATATTTTGTTGCTGGTAAAACCAGGAAAAGGATAGAATAATGCTATACTGTGTGGAGCTAAACTGCGAATTACTCCACTATCCAGCCTGGACTGGAGGAATTACTAAATATTTTCTACATCCTGGTACAGGAGATAGCTAAACTACTCTTAGACACCACATCAAGATTTGCTCTGCTCTGTTTTAGAAAACCATGCCTATGGTTCCAAGTTGTTTTTAGCCTTATGTTTGTTGCAATGTGTGCTTGTGGTTAAACATTATTAGCTTCCAGCTTTTCCAGTACAGCCCATGAAAATGTGTTCCAATTTTTGTTTGAACTTGGCCATTACGGCAAGTTTTTCTTGTGTGCAATATTCACACCACAAGAGAGTGAAGGCTGGGGCCAGGGGGAAGCCTGAATTTTTTTTTTTTAATAAAAATTTCATTTGATTGTGGCCTGTCTTCTCCCAACCTACTTATCAAACAATAAAAAACTTTGGTTTGAACTGCATCAGTTGAAATTGTTCCTATTATGTGGAGTCAGGGGAAAAAAGAGTTTGTGTAAAATCAGACTTTAGCGAAATGTCAACTCTGTCAAAGTCCCCTTAAGCTCTGACAGTCTGCCTGAAACCTCTGAAAACAAGCACTTGGATGCTTTTGGTGTCTTACCAGCTGTGATAACCAGAATGAAACCTTTTGCTACAGCTCCTCTGGATTTCTTTCTCAAAGCTTGCTTACTGGTAAAAATCCTGTTGCTTCCTCTGAGCTTCTTGAGCTCAAACAAAAATAGGTTATCAAACACAAGGGTTCATGGTGACTTGCTTAAAGTTATGAGAAAAGGAAACAGGAAAAAAATACCATAGAAAATGTACCTGCAGTGAAGGACAGTCAGGAAAGTCTCTCTTCTGTTTTGTTTTAAAAAAGGCTCTGATGAGACATTGTTTGAGGCATTTGTATTTAAAAACTGCTTTGGAAGAATTAGACCTACCTGAGCATGTATGGCAAAGTGTACTCTCCTCTCCTTCACCTTAACTGGTTTGTCCAGTATGTTTTTTTTAATAAAGAGGTCTGTAAAGAGACATTTAATGATCAGCCTTCCTGTTAACTTTGGATAAAAAAAGAAAGTAAGCCTCTTTAGAAAGAAAATTACCACTGCTTCTTCTAGATGCCAAGGATCCCTAGAATCTAAGAAAAATAAATACACTGAGTAGTATCTCTTCCTTTATTTAAATCTGGGGAGGTGTACTGCATCTGGCTGGAATGGAGTTAATTTTCTTCACAGCAGCCTATGGTGCTGGTTTGGATTTGTGACCTGGGGGGAGTTTTCCAGCATTGTCACTGCTCAGGGGCTGGCTGGGCACCAGTCAGCTAGTGGTGGGTGATTGCTTTTGCATCACTTGTTTTCCTTTGAGTTTGTTGGGGTTTTTTCTCCCCACCTCACTTCAGCTGTCCTTATCTCAGCCCATTAGTTCTGCCAGTTTTGTCCTTCCAATTCTCCTCCCCATATCACTGGGGAAGAGTGAGTGACTGTGAGGGATTGAGCTGCCTGCTGGGCACACAGCAGGAGGGAAATATATAATGGGGGCTTATGTTGGAATTGTGGCAGAGGAAGTCTATTGGCTGTTTCAGCTGGTGCAATGTAGCCGTCTACAAATAAAACTTGAACTTTTGGTTTATGCTGGCAGGCTGTCGTGCCAGGGCATTTGTGTGTGATGCTGTGATTCCCTTGGCATCATCAGGGCTGATCAACTGAGCATAGCTCCCGACAGAAGTTAGAGCTGCACACCACTCCGCCAGCAGAGCAAGGGGAATCCTGACTGCTGGCTGCAGGAGGAGCTCTAAGCTCTTTATGCCAGCTAAAACTGTTTTACTGACTTCATAATCATTCCTGTCAAGCAGAATGGGACTTTCCCTGCTGACTGAGGTAGGCAGGCATGCAACTGTTACCTTTCCCTGGTCTTAAAATTAAGAACCAAAAACGGTTTAAGGGAAAAGGGGTTTTTATCTCGATATTTACTTAAGGATCCTTAAGGTGCACCACTTCGTCCAGGTGGAACGTGCTGAAATGCACACTGAAATGCACATGCACAATAGGTTGTGTATACAACTTATAGGCCTTGCAAATCAGCATATCTATCAAAGATTCCCCAACGAGAAGTTTAAATGAATCCCCCCATCCTGAGGAATCCCTTCCTGGATGGGCCTATCTTAGTTTACAGGATGTGTTCTACAAAGGACCTTGGTTTCTCAGGACAGCATAGGGCTTTCTGGCCTCCAGCTGCGAGGCCTCCAGGATGTTTGGTCTTCTGGCTTAACAGAATATTGGGTCTAAGCTAAGTTATCAGACTTCAGGAATTACAAGTATGCACGCTAAAAACACTGGGGATACATAAAATCTATATAAAAGCGTATATAAAAGGTATGTATTAAAAAGGCAAAAAATCATCATGGCATCACAACTTTCTGCTGGTGGCAGGAAGTGCTTGGTAGATGCTCTGTATCATCACAAACTAGGTGTATGCATTTCCAGTACACACCACCTTGAGATGATTATGTCTCTGAAACACTGACACCATTAAGAAAAATGACATCTGAAACATTAACATTATTAAGAATTATCATAAGATCATGAAATGAGTTCATTAATCTGTTCAGAGTTTTAAAAAAATACCAAATGAACGACTTCCCCAAAGTAACACACCAAGTGTGTGCAGTATTTTATGTAGAACTGTTGCCTGTGGAATGGACTCACATTGTAAAAATTCCTGGAGAACTGTCTCCTGTGGGAGGGACCCCATGCTGGAGCAGAGGAAGGACCCCTCTCCCTGAGCAGCAGCAGCAACAACGTGTCATGAACTGACCGTAACCCACATTCCTGTGCCGCTGCAGGGCAGCAGATAGAGACCAGGGGAGAGTTGGCAGAAGGTGTTTTTAAGATTTGTTTTACTTCTCATTATCCTGCTCGTTTTTTGAGAAATTCAGCTAATATCCCCAAGCTGAGTCTGTTTTGCCTGTGATGGCAACTGATAAGTGATCTCTCCCTGTCCATATTTCAAGTCATGAGCCTTTCATTGTATTTTTTTCTCCCCTGTCCAGTTGCAGAGGGGAGTGATGGAGTGCCTGTGGTGGGTGTCTGCCATCCAGCCAGGGGCAATCCACTACAAATTTTTTAACTCCTGCATGAGCAAGAAAATTGTTTTCTGTAATATGCCAGGTGCCACCAGATGGAGGTACAGAACCAAGCTTAGTGAGAAATGTAGAGAGCTTCATTCTGTCCTGTTCATTAAATTGCAGCATACAATTTCACTCTTAGGAAAAGGAGGAGTGGGAAGATATAACATATCAAAAGAATCCAGGAAAATATTTAAGTAAAGATTTTAATTCCTTTTTAGAGACTGGTGACTGATTTACAAGCTACCCAATTGCAAAATGTGACCGAGCTCTCTGACCGTATGCTGTCATATCTGGGTACAGCTGCTTATAAGCAGGAGGATTTGAGGCTCTGTGAGATTTAGTTTTTCTCCAGTAAAGCTGTAGCTCCCTTCTCTCTGATCAGGTAGTTTAGGGTGAGTTTTGTACTAGGCGGAACTAGACTGTAGTTTTTGCTACTCCAGTTGCATAAGGCTGAACAGGTTTTTGCAAACATTTAAACAGGGTTTAGACCAAAGTTACAGTTCAGTATATGTGGGTCTGTGCGCACATACATGCACCTCTAGACTTTTGTGTCCAGTCATTACAGATTTGCAGGTGGGATGGGGAAAAAAAATCAGTGTCCAATAACAGCTTCTACAGATTTGCATTATTTTGACTACTTTTACTTTTCTGTTGCTGATTATTCAGCTGAAGAAATTCAGGAGCCTTCCAGCAGAGTGAGCCTTTCCCCTTCAAATGCCAGCTGCGTGCCTGCAAGAGTGAACAGCAGAGCCTTCAATCCCTTGCAGAAACGATCTAAAAGTGACCCTGTGCTTCTGCACTGCCAGCTGCCTCAAGGTGACTCCCTTTTCTCTGTCAGTGATTGTGTAATAGTTCTTTAAAAAAACACTCTTCAGAAGTTTGGTACCTTGAACCTAGTACCTTCAGAAATCAGCTGCTGTCTCCCAGCAGAATACCTACATTACAGTAGTTTGTGCTTTGCCAAGCCTTCTCCACCTAACTCCTTAGTCTTGCTGCTCTTTAGGCTTTCACGTCTAGGAACAGGGTCTGTAGCCAGGCCTGGGAAGGAGGGAGGGGTGGTGGAAAATGCGGAGGGAGAGCACACAGGATTTCTCAGTGCACTGACATCTAAAATCTTACAAGCGCAGCTGTCAATGTGAACCATTTAAAGCAAAATTGGCTTGGGAATTTGGTATTAGCCTATAAATTTGGATTTCTCAATCCTCATACCATCAAAAAAAACCCCCCAAAAACTCAATACAACCCACGATGGAGAGTTGATGAAACGGTTTTGGTGTCAGTGATCTAATTCTGTTGCTGTGGGAAAACTGCTAATGTGACTACAGAGTCTGTGATACTGCTGGCAGTCTTGGAAAATGCACTGGTCAGGGGTCTTGAAGTTTTCACCAGAGGATATTGGAATTCCCACAGTAGCTGCTGATACATTCTAGCACTCAAAATGTAAGTGCCAATGGGGCATGTTAGTAACAGCCATTTACTCTGGATATTGGGAGCATGCCTATGTGGATTACACTTGCTGTTTTTGTGGAATGTTTTCATGGCCCTGCGGTATCATGTGCTTTCTCTTCTCCTCTTATCAACTTCCACCACAGCAGCCCAGAGAATCTGCTGCTGAAGCAATAGTTACATGACACAGAGCCTATTCACAGCTGTGAAAGCAGAGTGTTTCTGCTGTAGAGAGGCTCCATGCCAGAAGCATTTGGAAGCTTTAGGCTCGGTGTTAGTGAGGTTAGGTCTGTTCAGCAGTAGATCTGAGAGTTAGGCAGAAGTGCTGCAGAAAGGGAGCTCACAGCAACAATGGAAGTTGCTCTTCTTGGTAGGAAGTTTTGCATCTCCTCCTGGCATTTTTTGGTGTGAAGCCAACATTAAAGTACTTCTTGAACAATCTGTAGGTGCAGTTTTAGTTTTAATGACCTCTTTTAATGGGGTCAAAATCTGATAACTTGTTTACACCAAAGGCAGTGAATTTTTATTTTGAAAAATAAATTCGTCATTTCACTGACAAAAGGCGGTGAAATTGATCTTGTATTGCCTTTTGTTTAGTCCTTGCAAGGTAATTTTGAATATTTTGGAATGGATTTGTTTTCCTTTTTCCATTGAATTTGCACTTTGTAATATTACTAGCTTCCAGCTTGACAGGTAGTTATTTTCAGTATTTTATAACTTGTCATCTTGACTGCTAATAACTAAAAGTTACAAAGAGTTTACGAGAGATCATAAAAGCCTTCTACCTTTACGTTTACATTAACACTCAACACGCATTTCAGGTTTCTTCAGATCAGAAACAAGAGAAAGGAACCACTGTACACAAAATGACAAAGAGCTTTCCATAGAGAAAGAGTCCCTCCAGACCCTTTGACATGTAATATGCTCTCAACCATAGCTATGTATGACTATTTTACAGGCATTTTGTGTAAATCCAATAGAGTGAGCCTGCCATACTACCCTGACCATGCCAGACTGTAGTTTTACATGGTTAAACTGCACTGTATCCTCATTGAATCAGGAGTGAAATCTCCAGAATACTGTGAACCATGTGGATTGTTTGCTTTGTTTCATGTCTGTCTTCAGGGACAGTGCTCAGCTGTGAAACTGCAACACTCAATGACTTAAATCCACTGAATGCTGTCACCCTGCGGAAGGGTTCACGAGCAAGAGCTTTGAGGGGAAGACCCCAATCTCTGATAGACTATAAGTCTTATATGGACACTAAACGGCGTGTGGAGTGGATCCTTGAGCAGTCCTCCTGCAGCATGAGCCGAGACATACGTGACCTGGTGGAAAATATCAAGCCTGTTTTAAAATCAGATGAGAAACATATGGCAGAAGCTGTCACCAGTGCCACTTTCCTTGAGCAGGTAGATTTATTACTTGTATTTATCAGGTGATGTGGAAACGCACGGCCTCTGGTTTGGAAGTAAAGGTTTACATTTGCCAGTCTGTGTGCCAGAGTTTTTGGACCAAATTGGCTTCCTTCAGTGCTTTAGTTTCACGTAGGGAGTGTGTGAGAGGCTGTGACATTTCTTGCTTTATCAGCCAGAAGACAGAGTATGTGTGTATTTAAAAACTGAGTCAGTCTTCTGTGGAGGAATCATGAACTGTAAATAACATGACAGCATTTTATACTGAGTGTGGCAGGGGAGAGGGAGAAGATGTTATAAATAAACATTTGCTATTACAAACCAGAAGGAATGGAGGCTGGCAAGGAAATTTTTATGTAAACCCACTAGAAGCAACTTTTTTTTGTGATTGGCTCCCCGGATAAAAATAAGACCTAGTACTAAAGAAAGAAAAGCAGAAAATAGAAAATACGTGCTTACATTAACGGAATGAATATCCAGAAGTTTCAGACACTGCTGCCTTCATCAAACAAATGTTTTGGTAACTTACAGACCATTTGGATAGATGAATTGATTCATGCATAGCACAAGTGATTTGCTATGACAATGGGTTTTGGTTTAGGTTCTCATGCAAAATGCCTCAGTGTCATCTAGGCTTTGCAAATAAAGTGGGATTTCCCACTGTAGCTTTCAGGCAACAAAAGCCTTGACAAATTTGACAGAAACAGGAGGAAAAAAGATTCCTTATGAGAACTTAATTTATCACACAGGCCTGAAGGCTATTACAGTTCAGTGGCTTCTGCAAGGAAGCAACATTCAGGTTTCTTCTAAACAATACCAGATATGCCATAGGTTGGACTGAGAAAATTCTTGTGCAGCTTTGAGGGGGATACCAAACCAACCTACCAAAAACCCCACAAACAACAACAAAACAAAAAATTACCCCATTCCTTTTCCCAACTAGGACTGCTTTTTCCATGTCTCCTTGGCAAATTCTAGGGTTTTTATAGCTTTTTAAATTATTCTTTAAACATAACAGACAGCACTACAACTAGCTTCTTCCTAGTTGGGTAAAAAACTATTTTAATGGAAGAGCCTGAAAACCAAACTGATTTAAACTTTTTTTTTCTTTTTAAAGGTGATGGCACCTGCCCAGGAAGCCATGTCACTGAGAGTCCCTGTGTTACCTTCCAGACTGCACTCTACATTGCTGTACCTGGAGAGCTGTGGTGACCTGAGTACTTTCACCACAGAGGGAGAGCAGCTAGCAGAGAGGATAAGCCGAAGAGCAGAACATGAACGGCCTCACAGTCTTATTGGTGTTGTCAGGGAAACTGTACTTTGAGCTGGCTTTTTGGTTATTCCTCAGCAGAGCACCTCTGTCAGACATATACATACTGCAGAGGAAAATCATCTCTGTCAAGTGGGTGGATGGGTTTGTCAATAATCCCGTTCTTTTCTAATACTCTCATGCGCAGACTCCAAAGGGGATGATCATTCTACAAAGATTATCAAGCAGATTACAAGCTGACCTTTTTGGGCTCTCAGATGCAACTCATCTGCTTGTGATACATGACTGTCCTGCAGTTTGGTAACGTGTAGTTGTGGGGTATAATACATCATCATCGGGGAAGGAGCTGTGAAAAGAAGTATTGAAGAACTTCGCGAATTTTCGGTACTTTGGTTTAAATAAAATCTCCTGTCATAAAATGCAGACCTTCAGATAAGTAAGTTAGTAAAAAGATGGTGTACAAGATTCTAAAATTATTCTTTATAAAAGAAGGTTGTTGTGCAGACTGTACTAAAAATAAAAACTGTCTTGAAGAAGTGCTCTTTTGGCTCAGTGAACTTCTCACTTAATGGCAGAACATTATTTTTGTCTTAATGATAGAACAACATCCAAACCCAAAGCACAGGTGTTTTGCAACAGGAGGTGCTGGTTTGTTACCATCCCAGGAAGAAAGGCACTCTCTGTATAGTCTCATTTAAAATGCAGTTTATTAGAACAGCTGCTATGAAGAAAGAAGCTAGTACAGCTAATTCTATGTTCCTTCAGCTGCTGGGAACCCCAGACTGTGCAGCATCAAGCAGTGCACAAGAAGTTATGCAGATCTCATCCATTTTACCCCATTTAGGTAATGTGAACTAATAAAAATTTTTCTTAGAAAACAACTCTATTCATCATTTCTACTGTCAAACAAAAGGGATGTTCACATGGGACCTTACTGCTGCATGTCTAGACAAAGGCATGGACACACAGGTACTGCTGGGTGGTATTTGCCATTTTGAGTACCACTGGGGCTGCCTGCAGGCTCCTTTCTTATAATCAACCATCTAAATTTATCCTGTGGCCACGGGACATCCCTGGAGGTCCAGATGTAGAAGCAGCATGAAGCAGCACAGCACAGGCCTGGCCCTCCTCAGGTAACAGGCTCACTGACTCCACATACCATGATTTTAGGTCAGGATTGCTCCATATGCTTCTGCACTGAACATTTATTTAAATTACAGTCCCAGCCCTGTCACTGACACTGCCAGTCCCCACAGGTCACCAGCATCACTTCTTCAGCCTGCAAGGCACTACAGGGTGCTGGAACTGAGAGGGGGTGGGGGGTGGTTCTGCTTGTCCCCTGTGTGGTTCCAAACCATTAAAACCCTGAAGGTGAGGGCAAGAAACATGTCCCCTGTGAATACAGCAAATCTGTGAAATTATCTGTGCTGCTAAAGCAAAGGCTTATGTTTATCCACTGAAATGCAGAACAGTTTGCAACACAGAAATTGGTATGTACAGCTAATGGTAAGAAGAAACAGGAGGATGGAGGGTGGCACACAGGGAAACACAGAAAGCAGGCCCAGCCTGTCTGCTGCACCCTTTACCAGGGACTTCATGATTTCTTCAGTCTATCATTTAAGCAAATAAGGTGAAACACTTCGTTCTCTCATGTTGACGGTGTTTGTACCTCATGTTATGAAGAGCCACTAAATGGCTTCTGAATCAGCTGTGGTGTATATTTAGTACATCATTTATGTAGTTTCAAAGTACTCATGACAACCTATGAGGCACAGAAAATCCTATGAAGCCTCACCAGAAGAAACATTCCCTTGACGACTTTTTTTTGGTTGACTTTCAAATACAATCATATTCTTCATAATCTCTCATTAAACAAATCTTTTTAACCTTAGCACAGGCAGTTCCAGGATTAATTCTAAGGACACACGTATTACAATTCTACTTTGTATTTATTCAAATGGTTTTAGGTCTTTAATAATAAACCATGCTGAAGACATTTGAAGGAAAACTGATTTCAGAAATTACTCTGAATGTGAAGAATTTTTATCAAAGCCCCATTTATGAAAAAATCCTATTTAAAGTTATTCAGCCAATGAAATAGTATTTCTGTCACAATCATAGTGGCATTTCACACAGTAAAAACTCGGATGCCACTTAGATTAGGAGTCAGCTTTGTTTAGGAGCACTAGTGTCATGTATCGTCTGAAAAGAACGCTGTTTTAAAAATAAAGTCAACAGCATTGCTTCACATCTGCAGAAACACAGAATTACTCCAGACTAAGTTGCAAAAAAGAACTTCAGACACATTCCAATCATGTATTCAGCATTGGCAAGTCAGCCTCTAGGTCAGTATGAGCAAATTCGCAGCCTTGTCTGAGGTATTTTTGTTTTGTAGTTTATTGTTGCAAATCTTACAGACATTAGCGCTCTGTTAAATAAAGGAATGTAGCACAGTAAATACATCACAACAAAATAACCGGCCAGAAACCCCCTACCCTGTCCCATCCAAAGCAAAATGCCCACTCTTCTCCCCTCTGTCTCTCCCCCAAATCAAACCAGCACAGCTTCGTTAGAGAGGTCAGAGACCTGTGGCAGAAAACATCAGAGTAATTACATTCAGTAGATGTGCAATATCAACATTCCAGGCTCACATATATTTATATATATATTTATATTTATATATAGAGATCATTAAATGTTTACAAAGAACAATATTGTTACAAATACAATACTATGCTTTTCCCAACGCTTTACAATAATTTCTATTCATCCTCTTTACAGAACAATAGTACAACTTCATAGTCTAGGTACGACGCTAAATATGTACAAGAGATCTCAACCATGTTGCTGTCTTGAGAAATACATTTCTTTTAGAAAAGAAGGAAAGCTAGCAAACTTGGAAATCCAAACTGAGACTCAGACAAGATTCAAAACAAACGTGAAATTTCTCAAAAACAAAAAATAGAAGGGATGCTTCATCCTTAATGTAAACACTGAAGAGTTAATTAGACTGTATGAAGCAGCAAGGATGAAAGAAAAAGAATTCAGGTCTGTCACTGAAGAATGAATGTAAACCTTTGAAGGAATGTTCCTTTGTATCTGTTAAAAATCCCCATATCTGATCTATCAAACTGTTGCAACAGTCTAGAGAACAGCCAGCTTTCCCTTTTGAGTTCCATTTTCCTGAAACTCTGTTTACAGAGTAAAATGGGATTGTTTACAAGACTGTTCTCAGAAGTGTGCACAAACTATGGACCTCTCAGTTTAGAAATCTTATGCACATACTGTAATTGGAAAAATGAGATTTTTTTGCTAAACTCTGGTCCTGCAAGCATTCATTTGCCTAATGTTAAGCACCTGTTTAGGATGAACAGTAACTTCACAGACTCCTGGCTGCAAGATTTCCAAAGAAACAGTTGTTTCTTCTCTAAATATATTTGCATGCTCAGATCTTCATCATTTCCCAGTGAAGTGAGTTAAAGACTTCACCACATGGGCTAGACAGAACCACAGAAAAAAGTGAAGTGGAGGGCATACACATAGCAGGAACCAGGCTAACTGTGTCTTCAAGAGTTCACTAAGTTTCCTCAGGCAATGTATGGAAAGGCTGCACTGTATATAATCTTCTAAATTGTACATGGTTATATATCATATTTACATTTATTACTATATATATGGAAAGTTCTAGAAAAAAAGGTTCAAATTACCATAAACCAGGTGTCTACAGTTAAACAATATACTCACAAGCCATTAATTATCTTGTTGCATCAGTCAGGCAGCAGAGTTAAGTACTAACCTGGAATGCTAACACCATTCTCTTGTGCAATCTGCTATTCCGGAACCTTGGATTAAATTATATAACAACAAGAAATGCAGTAAAATCAAGTCATTGTACATTAATTTCAACACTAAAACATATCCCCTTACTACAACAGTTTATGCGCCACCTCATTGTGTCTCTTAAATATCTGCTTCCCACAGAAACACAGTTTATTCTCTAACTCTGATCAGGCTGTGGTTATTCATGATTCTAGAAAGCCAAAAAATGGACTTCTGACAAGAGTGCTCAGTGGTTCTTAGCAGTGTTTGCAGCAAGTGCACATGCACACACCCACTTCCATGAATCCCCATAGCAATGTCTAAGATCATCACTGGACTGCAAGCAACGCTTACATTGCACAGCTCACGTCACAACAAGTGAGAAACAAGTGACTATGAACAACACCGCATTTGCAAAGCAGAAGTGGTGTGTGGCTGTGTGCTGTCTGCTCTTGTTTTTATGTACTGAGCCTTTCCATCATAGTAAAACACAGCACAAACTGTTTCTTTAAAAGAAAACAACATACTAGCCTGGACTAAATGCATGTTTCAACTTCATTATGAACACCAGTATACAGTCCTGAAAAAAAGTAACTACAGAGAATGTAGAATTCTCTCACTAGGAAGAAAAGCCACTGCTTCTTTTTTATTTTGAACCCTCTTAAAAAAACCAAAGAACCCAACCCAGCCCCCTTTTCCCCTTTTGTCTCTAGCATGCAACTTAGAGCTAATCAAATACAAGATTTCATACATCCCTACAGTTTATCATCTTCATACAAGTGCATATAGTACACGCATATCTCTTGTAAGTGCCATACATATGGGAAAAAAAATCACAAGCTAAATAATATAATAAAATAAATAAGTGTATTCCTGCCTCATCCTTTCCACTGTTACCTATATCATGAACTAAAGAGGAAGTCAATAAAATTAGACAGGTCTTTGGACAAAAATATATGTTAAAACTGGCTCAGAGAACAAAATTACTTAGAACAGTCTGCAGATCTCTTATATTCAAACTTCATAAATAGGAAGCACAATTTTAAAAACGTCTATGTACACTGGCACACACGGCTATGTGCACCAAAATCAGAATTAAGAGCCTAGAAAAAGTGTAGCTATTCAGCAAATCCCCTCACTATTTGTCTTGTGGATATTTAAAGATCCTCCCCCCCACTTCTTTAACCTCTAAAATCAGGAAGGGACTATAAAAGACAAAGCAGAAGAAAACTAGGAGATAGAAACCTGGGGCCAGAGAGAGGGAGGTAGCCATAAAAAATGCCTCCCAAATTTCTTAGTGTAAGTAATGCAAGTATAACATGTTTCAGGAACTCATGGAGTATCTTTTGGGGTCCTACTATCATGAAGAACTGATGACAGAGGGGAATTAAAAGGTGTGAATTTGGACAATTCATTTTACAACAGCAGCATTTACTCAGTCTTCATAAGCAGGTGATTTTTCCTGAGGGCAAAAACAATCCTTTTGGTATTCTACTTTCCCCACAGACACAAACCTTTAGTACTGAGCTGTGGGAACCTACAGTACTGTGCCTGTGGGAAAATGGGGCAAGAAAAGTAAAGTCACATGCACGATATCCAAGAGAACACTTCGTACCCTATACTTCCATCTGTTTGGCAAAGATATCTTTCATTCAGCAACATTTAATTTACTCAGTTTGTAAAATTATAGCCACAAAAATAAAATTGATTATGTAGCATGAAACAGAGCCATCTGTGAATACTGCTATAAACTGTGCTGCTGTTGTTTACCTGTTTTGCATGTGGACCTGTATGAAGTTTCACTTGTAAAAAGATGCAGCCAAAATAGTTCCAATGATATATTTTGCCCCTTACCAAAATGCAGGAATATTGTGGAAAGAAGAGGAAAAAGGGATGGAGGAGAGAGCAACAGTGTATTTGTGTCTGTGAAGGGGGGAGAGAGAAAGGAATGTCTCTGCAGACACAGAAATGCAGCACTAGAGAGACAAGCACTAATGAGGAAAAACATCTTCCATGCACACTGTGGCGGTGAGGTGTCAGCTTCAGATGTAAACTGGTTGCTCTTGTGCAGTCAACAGTCTGTACATGGCAGCTGGCATAGTCTTCATGTGAATCTAGAGGAAATAAGCCAAGTTAATCATGTTCCTCAACATGCATACCTCACGTGAAGGACCCAGATAAGGCCATACAAGGCAAAAAAAAAGGTAAAACTTGAGAGTTTTCATACCCTTATTAAAGTATTGTAGGTGATGATTTCATGAAATAATATGTTTAGTATTGATGAACCATCTAAAATTGTGAGCACTTCATATTTTCCGGGTAGGGTTCTTCTAAAGCATAGAACTACGGGGCAAATAATGAAAGAAATAGTGTGCAGACTTGCTCTCACTTCAGCTTTTTGGATTTGATTAGCAACAGACCAACAGACGTAGAACCACAGAATTATGGAACAGTTTGAAATGGAAGAGACCTTTGAAGATCATCTAGTCCAAACTGCCTTGTTGCAGGTATTGACATTTTTCACTACACCAGGTTGTTCAGAGCCCCATCCAACCTGGCCTTGAACGCTGCCAGGGATGAGGCATCCACAGGTACTCTGGGCAACCTGTGCCAGCAGCTCACCACCCTTATAGCGAAGGATTTCTTCCTATGCCTGATCTAAACCTATCCTCTTTCACTTTGAAACCATTTCCTATTGTTCTGCACTGGAGACCTTGGTAAAAGTCTCTCTCCATTTTTCTTAGAAGCCCCCTTTATACATTCAAAGGCTGCTGTCAGGTCTCCCTGGAGCCTTCTCTTCTCCAGGCTGAACAACCTAACCTCTCTCAGCCTTTTCTCACAGGAGAGGTGCTCCAGCCCTCTGACCCTTTTCATGGCCTCCATCTGTATCTTCTCAAGCAGGTTCATGCTTTATGTTGAGGACCCCAGAACCGTACACAGCACTCCAGGCAGGGCCTCACAAGAGCAGAATACAGAGGGAAAATCACCTCCCTTGCCCTGCTAGCCACACTGTTTTTGATGCAGCCCAGGATACAGCTGGCTTTTTGGGCTGCAAGTGCCCATTCCTGGCTCATGTCCAACTTTCCTTCCACCAAGTTCCTCTCTGCAGGGCTGTTCTCAATCCCTCTATTGATATTGGAGATTGCCCAGACTCAGATGCAGTACCTTGCACTTGGTCTTGTTGAACTTTGCAAAGGTTACATGGGCCACTTTTCCAGCCTGTTCAGGTCCCTCTAATGGCATCCCCTTCCTTGAGCACCGCTGATCTTGATGTCACCTTCAAACTTGCTGAGAATGCAACTCAATCCTCTGTCTATGTCACTGATGAAGACATGACAGAGTACTGGTCCCAGTACGGTCTCTTGAAGGACACTGCTTGTTACTGGTTTCCACTGCTTGTTACTGGTAACAGCAATGAACTGTGCTATACTGCCTAGACACATTGCTGGTTCTTACCTCACCAACAGCATTTGAGAGGATGTGAACAATTTTCTCATGGGGTGTTGCTACAACGCTCTGCCCGTTGATTTCAATGATCCGATGGCCAACACGCACACCTCCTCGCTCTGCTATGCCTCCTCTCATAAGGCTACAGATCTAGAAGGGAAAGAACAAGTTTATCCCGGGCTGGATAAGAAACAGAGACTTTTCATTACTCATTTTTGCCTGCAAGCTATGAATCAACATTTAAACACAGAGACTTGCAACAAATTCGAAGAGGCTGACCCAAAGTAAAATTTGTTAGTGACAAGTAACTAATGGATATTCTCTTCCAAGAGCAGAATAGACTTTCAGAAAAGGCTGTTTGTTTTTTACATTACAGGTCTTGTGGTTTGGAAATTTGTGAGTGTATGAAGGACCTCAATTTAATGATGTTCATTAGGTATATGACATACAACAAAAAGGATCAAGAACAGGCTTCGTTAAAGACATGTATGATGCATGCTGAAAGCAGACTCTTCCATACATTTTTGGTTTTTTAAGCTGAAATAACTTTTTTGTTCCTCTGGCTGACTCTGAAGTTGTGAAGTAAGTAGAGTCAAAGACAACGAATAGCTCTTATTGACCCAACTTTTGTATCTTAGACTTAACAAACGCAAAATCCTGCTGGCTGTAAGGGAGAAAATAGTAGCTTCCCTCTTCTCACACTGAAACTTACCCATGAATGGAGAAGAAGTTTCATGTATGTTAAAGCTTGATCAGAAAGTGTGGAAGCTACTTACAATCCCATTCTGCACACTGAAGCCCAACTGATATCTGAGGTCCGGTCTTCTGATCAAGACTGTGGTTACTGGAGGACATCTAACTATGTTCAGTTTAACCCGGGCCTGGTTTTTCAAACCCTGAAAAAAAAATACCAAATTGAGAGTTAAACATTTAACATAAGCAGGAAAAAAAAAAAAGTGCTGAAACACTGACATGGGAACAACCCTGAATAAATAGATCTTTGTAAGCATTGTACCAGAATGTGATCACTGAATGCCAGACACAAGCATCAGAATATTCAGTGAAAAGAATGATAAAACATCAAAGTTTTCTTGCCAAAAAGCTGGCACAGTTGTTTTAGGAAAACTAGATTCCTGTTGGCAGTTTCTTCATTTGATAACAGAAATCATGCATAAAAGGAATATTAAAAAGGTCTGTGCAGCTCACCAAAAAAGCCAATGACTTTTAAATAAGTAGCTAAGATTATTACAAAAAAGTTGCTTCCCTAATTAAATATATTAAATTCTGTCAAGCAAACAGCAGGTCCTGCTTGTGTCATCCTTGTATAAGCAGCGCTAGTAATTTCCACTATTCACAGAATCACAAGATGGGTCAGGTTGGAAGGAACCACTCTGGGTCATCCGGTCCAACCTCCCTGATCAAGCAGGGTCATCCCAGAGCACATGGCACAGGATTGTGTCCAGATGGTTCCTGAGTATCTCCAGTGAGCGAGACTCTACACCATCTCTGGGCAATCTGTGCCAGTGCATGGCCCCCTACACAAGTTATTCCTTCCTGTGCATCAGTTTCTGCCCGTTGCCTCTTGTCCTATTGCTCAGCACCACCAAGAAGAGCCTGGTCCATCCTCTTGGCACCCTCCCTTCAGGTACCTACAGACATTGATAAAGCCCCTCTCAGCTGCCTCTTCCTGAGGCTGAACGGGCCCAACTCCCTCAGCCTTCTTTTCTCATAAGAGAGATGCTCCAGTCCCTAAATCATCTCCGTAGCCCTCCACGGGACCCACTTGCTCCAGGAGTTCCATGTCCCGCTTGTACTGAGGAGCCCAGAGCTGGACACAGCACTCCAAATGTGCCTCACCAGGACTGAGTAGAGAGGCAGGACCACCTCCCTCGAGCTGCTGGCAGTGTTCTTCCTAATGCACCCCAGGATACCATTGGCCTTCTGGGCCACAAGGACATGCTGCTGGCTCATGGATAGGTTGTTATCCATCAGGATCCCCAGGTCCTTCTCAACAGAGCTGCTTTCCAATAGGTCACCCAGCCTGTGCTGGTGCATGGAGTTGTTCCTCCCCAGGTGCAGGATCCTGCATCTGCCCTAGCTGAATTTCAGAAAGTTCCTCTCTGCCCATCTCTCCGGCCTGTTGAGGTCCCTCTGAAGGGCTACACGGCACTTGGGTATCAGCCACTCCTCCTAGCTCGGAGTAATCAGTGAACTTGCTGAGGAGGCATCTGCCCCTTCATCGAAGACATTGATGAGTAAGTTAAAAAATACTGGACCAGTATTGAACCCTTGGGGGGACACTGCTAGCTACAGGCCTCCAACCTGATTCTGTGCCACTGATTGTGATCCTCTGGGATCTGCCGTTCAGCCAGTTCTCAATCCACCTCACTGCCCACTAACCCAGGCCACACTCCCTGAGTTTGCCTATGAGGATGTTGTGAGAGACAGTGTGGAAAACCTTGCAGAAGTCGAGTTAAACAACAGCCACTGCTCTCCCGTCATCCACCCAGGTAGTTCTTCTATGGTAGAAAGCAATGAGTATAGTCAAGCATGATTTACCTTTAGTGAATCCATGCTGATTACTGCTGATCACCTTACTGTCATTCATGTGGACAGAGATGGCCTCCAGAATGAGGTGTCCCATCACCTTTCCAGAGATTGAGGTGAGGCTGCCTGGACAGTAGTTCTCTGGTTCTCTTTCTTGCCCTTTTTGAAGACCAGGGTGACATTTGCTTTTCTCCAGTCCTCAGACAAGTCTCCAGATTGCCATGACCTTTCAAAGATGATGGCCAGGACCTTTACAGTGGTGTCTGCCAGCTCTCAGCACTCATAGATGCATCGTATCAGGGCCCATGGGCATGCGTATTTTGAGTTTACCTAGGTGTTCTCTAACCCAATCCTCTTGGACCAAGGGAAAACATTCCTTCCAACATTCCTTTACCCTGATCTCCCTGATCAGAGATTCCTGAGGACTGGTCTTGACAAGGAACACCAATCCAAAGGCAGTGCTCAGTAACTCTGCCTCATCTGTGTCCTCTGTTACCGGGGTGCCTCCTCCATTTAGTAACAGGTCCACATTATCCTTTGTTTTCCTTTTCTTATTGACGTATCGGAAGAAGCCTATGTTGTTTTCCTTGACATACTTGGTTAGATTTAATTCCAAATGAGCCTTGGCCTTCCTTGTCTCATCTCTCCTAACTCTGTCAACTTCTCTATATTAATTTCAAGAGGCCTCACCCTGCTTCCCTCTCCTGTGTATTTCCTGCTTATGCTTGAGTAATGACAGGAGTTCTTCATTCATCCATGCAAGTCTTCGACCCCTTTGTCTGACTTCTGGCTCGTTGGGATGCATTGTTCTTGAGCCTAGAGTAAGTAATCCTTGAATATCAACCTTCCCTGCAGGACCTCTTCCCGTGGGACTCTGTCAAGATCCCTAAAGAGGCTAAAATTAGCTCTGCTGAAGCCTATGGTTGCAATCTTACTTGCTCACAGGCTGGTCCCAATCTTCACACCTCCGCCTTTCCTGTTTGTTAGGATGAGGTCAAGCAGCACACCCATTCCCTGTGGGATCCTCCGCCATCTGTGATGGGAAGTTGTCATCAGTGCTTTACAGGAACCTCATGGATTGTTTGTGCTTTGCTGTGTAGGTTCTCCAGAAGATGTCCAGGTAGTTAAAGTCCCCCACAAGAACCAGGGCCTGTGACTTCAAGGCTGCTTCAAGCTGCCTGCAGAAGGCCTCATCCACCTCTTGATCAGGCATCCCATAGCACATACCCACAAGTGTCACCATTACCCGTCTGCCCTTTTATCCTATCCCATAAGCTCATCATCTCATCATCTACCCCAAGACAGAGCTTGATACATTCCAAGTACTCTTCCTCTTTTCTAGATGAGTTACATCATACTCACCATAAACTGCTTGCTACCAGAACAAAGCTGAAGGAGAAAAATTTGTTTTTACTGTCAGGGTGGCATATTGCCCAAAGAGGCTGTGGAGTATCTAGTCTTGGAGTTATTTAAATCCTAGTGGGCACAGCCCTAAGAAGCCTGCACTACTTAGAACCAAAATGTTGATCTAGACTAGCTACAGGCATCACTGCCAGACTCAGAGGTTGTGTTCATATGGCTCCGTGAAAACAAAAATGTAAAAAACCACAAATAAATGCAATATGACCCCTTGTACAACTTCAAGTATTCAGAGCTCTTGGAGATTGTTAAGACAGATTTTTGAAATGCTTCATTCACACAAAGTATTAGCCATAAGTCCATGCAAAAATAAAATCCACATAAAGAAATGCTTTCTAAAAAATACAGCAACTTCCAGCTCACTTAATTAAATGCCTGCCAATTCCAATATCTGCTACTGAATTCCTTTTATATGTACAGTAGAAATCTAGGTCCCACTGCATTCAAGGTGTCAGACACTGACACAATGATTAATTCTGGAAAATAATTTCTACTACAGCTAAGAAAATACACTGAAGTCTCTACATACAGTTCATTGCTGCCGATTCTGTTGAGCTGAGCTTCAGATTCAGCAGTAACTTGAATACTAAACTGGCATCCTGGCAGGATGAACTACTTGGAAGTCTGTTTTCTTGTCAGTGCCTTAAATTGGACGCAATCAACTTTGGGTGCAAACAGCTGCCCTCACTTCCACACAGTGCTGACCTCAGCTTGGCTCATTCTCCAAAGTGGCTCCAAGAGAATGAATGGGTGTCCGAACACAAAATGACAAAGCTCATAGCTGTGGCAACTGGCTGTACTCCACTCTCAGGAGAAAGAAAGTCCACCTCTTCCATGACTATGGACTCCTCTACTCTGGTGAGGAATTAGCAGTGCACCTCATATGCCCAAGGACCATGCACTTTCTGTAGGCAGGTCTCGACAACAACACACACTACAAAGGACAGGGATTTATCAACCTGAACTATACTGTAGGTATGATGTTTATGGAAAAGTCTAAGGGGCTTCTGCCTCAGTGTTCTACTCCTGAAGGGTAGGAGTCATGCAGAGTACTGGGGATGCCCATTTCTGTGAGGAATTTAGGTGTCTAACTTCAGTCATCTGAATTCACTCAGGGTACATGCCCTGAATACACTTGGTATCATCATGCTCTTACTTCCCTGATGAATGTGCAAGTTAGTTATATGTATTCCTTGGGGGAAAAAAAAGTAATGTGGTCCCCAACAAAAATTTTTTTAATTTTACAGAAAATAAATATATTTCATAAATAGCTAATCTTCAGTAGTATGCAGACTGGTAACATAAACTAATCAGAAACAAACAAACAAAAAGCGTATTTTGACCAGCTTTCTTTGTTTATCTAGTTCCTGAGTGTGCTTCTGATAGTAGCCAGCACCAGATGCTTCTGAAAAAGATGCAAGTAGCATAATCCTATTAGGGAATAGCCACAACACATGGAAAGCTTCTTCCAAGCTCTGTCGGTTTTCAATCGGTTTATGGCAAATTAGGAGCAGAGATTACATCCATAACACTGAGTTATCTTGTTTGAAGTGCTTGTGACATATGTTTATCCAAACAACATTATCATCTTTTCATAGGAGTCCTTCCAGCACGCTAAGGAAATCTGAAATTTGGAATATTTCTACCACATTTAATGATCTGCACTTAGATAATTCATATATATCTATATCTATATCTATATACTTGTTTCCAAAAGCGCTATATGAATAACTGCAGATGTGTGGTTATGAAGATCTGCAAACATACATATTATCTTCTCTTTAGAAAGACAAAAAGAAAAAAGGCTGGCAGATCGTGAGGAAACTGTGGTAAGTATCAGTGAAGAAGAAAAAGGTCTGCAGAAGCTGGAAACAGCAAAGCTGGTTGGTTCTGTATTGAGAAAGTACTGGTGAGCACAACAAAAACTCCAACTGAATAAGAGAAGTATAACTTACCACAGTACTAGAAATAAAAATGATGTGGGATAGGAAACAATCACAAAGAGCCTAAATTTGCAGGGAGTTTTGATGATGCTGGCACAAAGATATTTAATATGATTTTTTTTTCTTCATTTCTTTACAGATGTAAGACTGTTTTTGTCATATTTTCAGTATGTCACACAGGCTATCATTTCTACTCACTGAATCTAAAGTGATTGGTTCAGTGACTCATACATTACTTAACAGAACTCAATATTAACATTTTGGGAAGCCTGAATGGGAAGTCTTTACAACAAACATTTTAGTTCAAGTATTAAGAGATAATCCATGAAGAAAAAAAGAAAATAATTTACTTTGTACTTTTTTTTACTTGGCAAATTTACCTTGTAAATGGAAAATTTACTTTGCAATTTAAAAAAATACGAAATGAAAAAAGAAATTTACATAATACAACTTGTTACCAAGAAGTTTCCTAAACGAATAAGTAAGTCTAACAGGTATATTCCTAAAAATCAGAGAAGAATGTCTGTATAATATACCACCAGCATTATGTGTCTGCATGTGATGATCTGCAGAGCTAGGCAGGACCATTTCAAAAAATAACTAATTTCATATAGCTTTTCTCAAACACTCCCTAGTGACATATCTTTCCTGTTCTTTAAACTCTGATGTTCAAATACCTATTCCTTTACACATTACAGCTGCCCCAGGCACTGCTCAGTTCCAGATGACCTGCAAGCTTTTCGCAGTCACATACTTTGCTGACAACTAGAAGAAAGCTCTTCCAATTAAAATATCCCATTTATCCAAGTAAAGCACCACACTTTCAAATAACTTGGGCAAAGATGCCACAGAGGGTAGTCTTTAAGCCAAAGTTTTAAAGCTTTAAGAATAGGTATAAACAAACAAACAAAAAAGCATTTGCTCTATTTCATCCAAATACTAAGAGGTATTTGACAGCTAATATGGCCTATGACAATATTAGGCACCTGTGCCTCCACTTGTGACATAAAATTTCAAGTGCGTATCTGGTAATACCTTCTTTCTGAACAAAATATTCCCTTGTGAAGTTGTGAACAGAGCCCTTGTCTACACAAGTACATAGCACAGGACTCTGGAATGGCACTGGATATTGTCAATCCAAACTTCATCAAGACTTTTGATGCTGTCTCTCATGATAACCTCATAGCCAAGCTCAGGAAGTGGATGGTGAGGTGGATTAAGAACTGGCTGAACGGCAGAGCTCACAGGGTTGGGATGAGTGGCACAGGTTTATGTGGATACATGTAGCTAGCAGTGTCCCCCCAAGGTTCAATACTGGGCCCAATCTTCCTTAACTTATCATCAGGGACAGAATGCTTCCTGAGCAAGTTCACTGATGACACAAAGCTGGGAGGAGTGGCCGATACCCAAGGGCTGTGCAGCCCTTCAGAGGGACCTTGACAAGCAGGAGAGATGTGCAGAGAGGAAATTCAACAAGGGCAAATGTAGGATCCTGCACGTGGGCAGGAATAATCCCAGGCCTCAGCATAAGATGTCCATGAGCCAGCTGCACCCTTGTAGCCAAGAAGGCTGATGATATCCTGGGGTGCATTAGGAAAAGCACTGCCAGTAGGTTCAGGGAGGTGATCCTGCCCCTGTACTCAGCCCTGGTGAGGCACATCGGGAGTGCTGTATCCAGCTCTGGGTTCCTCAGGACAACAGAGACATGGAGCTCCTGGAGGAAGCAGGTCCTGTGAAGGGCTACGAAGATGATTAGGGGATTGGAGCACTTCATTTATGAGGAAAAGGTTGACAGTTGGACTCAACGACCTTAGAGGTCTTTTCCAACCTAAAAAATGCCACAATTCTGTGGAAGGCTGAGGGAGCTGGCCCTGTTCAGTGTCGAGAAGAGACAACTGAGAGGGGACCTCATCAGTGTATATCAGGGGGGAGGATGTCCAGAGGATACAGTCAGGCTCTTCTTCGTGGTGCAGAGAAATAGGATGAAAGGCAAAGGGCCAATGCTGGAACGCGTAAGTTCCACCTAAACATGAGGAAGAATTTCTTTCCTGTGAGGGTGACTGAGCATAGGAGCAGACTTTCAGAGAGGCTTGAATACCCTTCTCTGGAGATATTCAAAAGACACCAATACACAAACCTGAGTAATGTGCTCTAGGGAACCCTGCTCGAGCAGGGAGGTTGGATTAGATGACTTCCAGTGGTCCCTCCCAAACTTACACATTCTGTGGTCCTGTGTGGAGAAAATCGGTGTAGCATAACTCGTGCTGTTTTTTAAGATCACGAAATGGGAAGTGCTATGCAAACATTTGGTAAGAATTTAAGAGTTTTTTACTTTCCGCTCTTCAATTACGTCACCCTTTTAAAGTGTGTAGCTTCCAGAAACATTTTCCGTACCTTTATAATGCTCTGACATGTTGAGAGTGGTAAACCAACCAAGCTGGTCCCATTGATTGACATGATCTGGTCCCCTATGTTCAGCTTCCCAGACTTCTCTGCCGGTCCTCCATGCATCATGTTGGCTATGATAACTGTAGGCAAAATGGATCCCCAGCCAGACTCCACAATCACCACACCCAGGATTTCTCCCTTTTGCTTTTCAATGTAAACCTGTGTAATAAGAAAAAGTGTTTAAAAAAATAGTTTCTTTTACACCCATGGAACTGACTAATATCACCCCCCTCCAAACATTCACAAAACCAACAAACATACCCCTCTTTGTTTGCAACCTGCGTTCCTAGTTCAAAGGCAAAAAAAAATAGGGTACATGTTGTACTACCTTTCATTTGTAGTCAAACATTAAATGATCAACACTACACAACATAGACTTAGTGCAAAACACTCCTCAGATGCCATTTCTGTATATAAGCAGAAGAAATTGCAGTGAAGGAAAGCCTGGTGCCATGGGCTTTGGCAGACAAAGCTAAATAGGAAGAGATCGCAAGAGTTTACGACTGTGGACTGGAAAACCATTACCTGTGTGTTCCATTTGCACACTGGTTCATTTTTATTAAGCAAGCTGCAAAGCCTTCTGGCACATAGAATTATTTAAAATGTAGAATCAGTCACTTTCATAAACACCCATGCCTCTACAAATTTTACATTTACTGTAATTTTTTTTTATTGTATTAATCTATTAATCTCTTTAAGATCATTTTCAAACATCTCTGAAAATTGTTTGGTAAAAAGAACACAAACAGATGGTACATCACTTGACTGCTGATAAATTTGTCTTTGATAAGTTTGTCTTTGAAACAGAACTGATGACAGGGTGTCCTATTAGGAAGGATATTCTAGACTAACTGAGATAATTTATAGGAAGTATTAATGTTTTTTTGATTTCTGCCAACACAGGCCTGCAACTGATAAAGAGCAGCTTAATACTGTTGTGGAAACAAAACGAGACGTACATCTTTGCAATTTTCAGATTTGGAGAAGTGAATCAGGTCATCATTGTACATGTCCTGGGTATTAAGCAAGTCGCTATATTCCTTCTGGCTAAGGTCTTCTGGGTTGATTCCATTTGCCCTCAGAAATTCTTGGTAGGCCACACTAAATGCTTGACCTATGGACTGTGCAATCAGCTGCGCCTGTAGCAGTTCCCAGAGAAGGGAAAAGAAAAGAAAAAAGTGAAACATTCTGATGATCATGCCCACTGACACTTTCTGTTACAATCACACTGTAAAATGGATCATCAAGTTGATGAACCTACAAGTTACCGCAATCCAGTCTAAAAAAATACTTGTGCCTTACAAATTAATTTAAAAGACCCACAAAATGTCAACACATTCACCTCTGCCATGAATCTATGTTGGTAAGCAATTATATATAACAAATATGAGAAAGAAAGCCATCCTTTCACAGGTAAGAACTGCTAATGTAAGTGTAAAGGTATAGCCACTCAAGTGACTGTGGCTTGCACCTACAATTCTTCCCACACATGCAGCTCCCAGATGGCTCTCCCTTCCATGGAGATGCCACTCTCTAACATGCCAGCAGTGAAAATGAAAGGGTAAAAAGGGTATTTCCGATTTTTCTTACCATCCTCTAGAACCATCACATTGATAGTGACTACTCCCATCTCAGTCTCAGACAAAAAAGGAAAGAGCAGCAGCTAGTGACCAGAACAAACCCTTGAAGTAACTGGAAATGGTCATATGCATCTCCTTCTTCATCCTGCTACCCCCTTCAGCCTCTCTCCCCTACACTTATTTCCCTCCTTCCAACTCGCATGATCTTGTCAGTTCTCTGCCTCTTTCCTACTCATTCTGTCTTTTGCAGGCACCCTCTTCCACCTGCAGTTTTCCATAGTCTTCTCTGCACCCAAAGCCACCAAATTCACCACTCACTACACTGCATTGCTCCCACCATGAGCTGCTTTACTTCTGTAGCTGTGGGAGAGAAACGGGGCAGCAGGCAGACGTGGGGAAAGCTGTGTGCCAAGCAAGGCTAGAGGGATGCCTGCCTTTGAGATGGTAATCATGGTCAGGCAGGTAATGGGCAGGAGAGGAAAACACAGCATGGTGCAGAGTACTGCTGTGTATAGGTGGAGCAATTCGTGCAGTGAGCACTATGTAGTGCACAGTGCTGGCTGTGGCAAAGGAAGGGAAGAGACAGGGAGAGCTCCACAGTTGACAAGGGAGGACTGGCAGAGTGCTGCTAATGAATGAATGCTGCTCAGGTGTACTTTTATGCAGTCTGATGGCCATATTTAAAGTCCAGTTTGGTCCCTAATAAAGGAAAGATTCCCAACCCTAAAATAAAGATTTTACTGTATCTTAACAGCTCAAACCAGCACCAAACCTGCTGATGAGAACAGCAGGATTACTGGGGCTGAAAAGACTAATATGTAAACTGGCAATATGTTACCAAAGCTCAGATCAATACAATTTTGACAGCAAGAACAAGATAGCAAGAAAATGGGGAAACTGCACCTCCATAACTCAGCAACCTAAATGAGGAATGCAGACGTCACATTCATACACATGTATCTTCACTCCAGGAAGAGATCAGCTCCCGTTCAGACACCCAGCATTTGGACACATCACTAAGGTTCAACTCATTTAAAGATACTGCTCTAAATACAGTTGAAAATCTGGTGCTGTCCTCCTTAGACAAAGACTGATCCAAGCAGAGACATGTTCTGGCCAACACCCACTCACAGGCTTACAGCTTCTGTCTCACTTACTGTGTAGATTCTGTCAAGTACCCAGCTGTCCCAGAAAAAGAAAAGACAAGTTTTATAATATAAACAGGCTGCATTACTTCACCGGAGGTACAAAATCTTTGAAGCTGCCATTTCCTTGCTGCTAACAAGGTGCTACAATGCTTCCATTCTGACTGTTAGTCACTTGTGTATTTGAGATAAATTTTGCAAATTATCTGTGAGCTATACACCCATGACTGAGGAGAGCTGATACAATCTGCAGTTTCTCAGCATATTTTCCCCATCAATGAGCAATACTTTTATTGGATCTACAGGCATTTTACAGCCCAATTGGATCTACAGGCATAGAGAGGATCACATATGACACAAATATAGGCTGATTCAAACAAACCTTAGATTGGGAAGCTCAAATTTTATCTAGCCAAAGTATTAACAGCAGCCTAGGAAATAGATCCAGGAAGTATGGATCATGCAAAGGGGTCAGAACACCCCATGATGAAGGAAAATAAGCCCCAGACTCTGGCAACTGACAGTTTGATATTTGTTTTTTCAACTGACCAGTAAAAGAGCAAGCAATGTCCAAACTTGTGACTAGATACACAGGAACGGCAGCCTCAAAGAGGGCACCATGTCAAATCACATTAAGCAAAAAATACATTGGCTACTCTATTTCACACCAGATTCTTAAAAGGCTTTGCAAAACAGGTTTACATGTTATTTTGTGGAAATAATCCACAACTTTTTACACTCTGTCAGTTTTGGTACAGGATTACTTCTACCAGTGCTTGTCCTTCCTTTTTAACTTCAGCAGTGGGTCATGTATTCATCCGCAATCAGATAATACATTCAGACATTGGTTTAGAACAGATTACATAAAATAAAATAATTACATAAAAGAAGGTCCTTATTCAAGATAACCTTCTCATCTTGAAGTCCTTGCTGTAGGTTGGAAGATGTGATTATTTTATAAGAAACTGGCATTTTCACTTACTTCTCTTGAGTATTTTAGTTTCCCAGATTATTAGGGCTAACTTGACTATGATCCTGAAAACTATGTATCTAGCCACTTCAATCTGATACGTTTCATTTTACTTTCCAGTTACTGAAAGTTACTTTTAAAAAGTGCACAAAATCAGCAAGCTATGCACATTGATTGTGAAGACAGGATATCAAGTTCTGTGTAAGGTATCTTAGTAACCCGCACCATAGACTAAAATTTATGCAATTTGTGTCTCTAGTCAGCATATTTTGGGATTGCTGAAATTATCAACTTTCTTTGCCGGCTTTTTGATATGATGACAGCAACTACACCCCCAACACAAACCTTCTGAAAAACAAAAGTCACCTTTCTGGTATGTATCAGTGATTGATCCTCTCCCCTACGAAAAAACCCATCTCTGATAAGACTTTCCCTCTCTTATGCAGAATTTGAGCTGGTATTTGTAACCTGCAGGAACTGGACCCTCCTATCACTGTTACTGGAAGGCACTCAAGAAACTTAAAAATGTTATGCATTTCTATAAAGACCAATTTCCTGTGACATGTCAGGTCCAAACATATAAACAGCAGGCAAGTTCCTCTGCTTAGACGAAATATTGGATGCAGTTAAAAAGCAAACAGGACCACTCACAATGGACTTTGGGCCTATCAAAATGTGCTTACTTTTCCACTCCTAGAAAATTACAAGACAGTGTAATTGCTTACATCCTCAGACTCAAAGACATGACAAATCATTTTGTACTGCCTCTTTCCGTCTTGAGAGGGGTGAGATGCTTCCACATTATCCTGGGAGTTAGAGCGTGGCATTCGCCTACGAGCCATCAAAACAACTATATTTCCTATATCAGCAATGTAAGAAATGGTCCGCAGGGGATGATCCATCATGGTTTCCTGGGGAATAAGAAAACCAACATAAGCAGCTGCTTCAACTAAGTTCTTATTGCACATCTAGTATTATCAAAACACACAAATCGCTGTAAGACCTCTCTCAAGTGAAGTCTGTAATACCTGTTATGCACGAAGGGAGATACCAACAGAAACCAAGAGTTTCACTTTCCCAAAATAAAAAAAAGAGAAAGTTTTACAGGGTTTTTTTTTTCATGTGGAAAAGCACAGAAAGACCTCAACTGCAGAACCTGCAAATGCTGGGCATGTATGTGTAGAGGACGATGAACAAATTATTGCAGCTAAACATTTTGGGCTGCTCTGGGCACAATCAATACTTGATGCATCGTGGCTCACAAGACATGAGCTGACTGCAAATATCTTACAACTTCTAATTATTTCTACAGCCAGATACACCAGAGTAATTGCCTGTATGACATGGTTCTTGACCATGGATTTCTGACTAGAGGGAAATACAAGAGCCAGCATATTTTGAAGACAAATTTTAACATGTAGGTGAAAGTCTATTCAAGTAGTCTACTCCAACAATACTGACAAAGGTGTCTGAGTCTATACCTGTGTGTCTGCATTCAGTACTTTTATTCTCTGTGTAGAAATGAAGAGGTCCACTTCAGTCATGGGTTGAGATTCACCTTCTGGAGCCTGCAAATAAATGGATTAGAGTCAAACTAACATATTAGGTAACATACTTCCTAATAAAGATGTTAGTTCACGAACAGGGGTGCACTAAGACAGTCACCAGAACAGCAATGGAGGATAGAGTATTAGACTGCAGAAGCAAAAGATAAACACAAAGATGTGGAAACTATATCACATATGTGAAAGTGAATTGGGTATTGTTAGAAAAAAAAGTTAACCTCATAAAAGCTTGCCTGATATTTTTCCTGATTCAGTAAAATCATACCTGACTGCAACAGGAACTATATCAAGATTTCTTGAAAAGCAGTATGATTCTACCATTTTCTGCACACTACGAATCCCACTTCAAAGAAGGTTTTCGTACAAGCCATAGAAAGGCCTAACAGCATCTCTTGCCTGAGGAATTTCTACATGAGCTAGCAGTGGCTGCCAAGACCAACGGAAAAACCTGTACCACAGGAGGTACTGTTTGAGTTGTTCATAATGCAGTTCTGGTGAGAAGACCTTCACAGTCAGACAACATATTTTTCAAGCAGTAACCCACTTTAGAAGTTGGATTTGGTTAATAGAAAGCAAGCACTTGTAATATTTTTTAAATTACATTTGTTAAAAGATAATTGAAAGCTCCACAAACAAAACTTTATTACAAAGATGAGTCAATCTCAGTATATTACTGTATGTATAGACATAAACTTTTTTTTTTGCATCCAGCAATTTGACACCTCTGTGAGTCAAACAAAGCACTCTTACAAAAAGCTAAAAAAAAAAAGTAAAAAAAAAACCCCCAAAACACACTTCATTTTAATCCATCATTTTACAAACTTAAAACCTTTGCCATGTCAGTCCTGATTCTTTAATATGCATTTTGGGTACTCCCTGTAACCATTTGATAAATCCAATCTTTATTCTATTTCTAACATGAAATGGCTAATGATAAGCAACAAAAAATGGCCAATCAGGCAACTGATTTCTGAGATATGTCAACTTGTATGGTGGCTCAGAAATAAATCTGAAAAAACCTTGCTGGATGCAGAAAATAAAACCACAAAACAAAAAGAAAGGAATAAACCCTCCCAGAAAACAAAAGAACAAGCATAACATCAAGCTGATGGAGTTTGTACTGCACCTTCTTCCTGCTTTTGGCTAATTTCTGGGCCATCTGCTTAGCATGGAACAAACAAGAGACAGGAGAACAGTTAGAGAAGAACTTACAGAGACTCCAAGTCAAGCAGGAATCTACACACTAATGTCAGGGCTCACAGACTACCAGCTGGTCTAAATTAGTCCCTGCTTATACTAATTTCCTCCTTTTCTTTCTAGCTTAAAAACTATAAAATGTCATGTTTAGCACAACTGATTTCAGAAATGAAAAGAAACAGCACCAAGAGTCAGGAAGAACACAAAAGGATTTTTTTTTCCACTTAAGATGTTACTTGCAACAAATGAAGTTATTTTGTGTGCATTTGTTTCTGAGGGGTTGGGAGGGGCATTTAAGAAACAGAACAGAGGTTCCCCTCACTTACAGCAGTGTAAACCATGAGGTTACTTCTTTTGAAGGCACACCAGTGTAAAAGGTGAGAGAAAAATTTTAAGCCTTATTATTCCAGCTTTTTCAGATCTCATACTTCAATAGACTTCAAAAAAACAACCTCCCTAACACTATGCTACTTTTTCCTGGAAAAACAGAATGACAGAAGGTAACTGTGACCTTCATTTTCTCCTCCTTCTGAGCAAATAAATCCATACCAATGTTCACACAGTGTCTCTGGTCAACAAATTTTCCTGTGATGCCTACACAAAGATATGTCCACACTATGACATTTTTTCAAGGAAGCAGTGGAGCATGTATTTCAGCTCCAGAAACACCTTAAAGGTTTCTACTAACAACCCAAACAAATACGATTTTTACAGATTCTTTCCGTACTCCTAGAAGAAAAAAACAAATGAAAAATACTTAATCTACACAATTTTTTTTTTAATATACAGAATTCAGGATTTTAATTCAAGGTAAATGAAATGTAACTATTTACATAGACACAATTTCCAAAATTATAAAACATTAAAACACAAAAAACTTCTGCTTTTGCTACAGAGATGTCCTAAGTTTATTCAATCCATTTAGTCTCTAAAAAAATGTTCTGCAGCTCAGTGAGCATTGAGAGGACAGTGAGTGTGTGAAAATGTGTGAAATACTAAACTAAATATCCACATATGGGTTCTATCTTAAATCACACTCAGAAATTAAACCAGGCGTTACCTAGAAATGTTCAAATCTGTCACACAGCAAGCTAAAAGTTAGCCTCCTAGTGAAATATTCCTAACCACATTTGATGGATACCTTCAAAGCAGTGTATCTGTTTTAACTTAGACTTCACAGAGATGAAGGCCCAGCAAGAAAACACCCAACTCCTGTACTTTTAACTGAAAAGACACTTCTTTAAAGAAGTATGGAGAATAGTTTTCAAAGTCTGTTCATATTCCAAATGAATGAATATGTGGTCTGAAGGCTCTGCTAAAAGGAAGCACTACAGGGATTATTAAATTCAAAAGGTATACACTTACGTGAAGGTACGTGTACATAGCAGGGCTTAAACAAAGCTCTTCACCCCTTTTTAATACTCAGCTTCAAGTCTGCGTATTTTAAAACCTCATTCTTAATTCATAAGCTTTGTTTTCTTTAACCATGGAGAAATGCAACAAGTATGGCACTCTGTAAACCAACACCAGTAGTGCATAACCTTTGTAGTCACTGTGCAAGCCATAATTTACACATATGGGATAAAGAGTATCTAATGCAGTGATGAATCTGGCAGCAGGAAACCCACCTGTCATAATGAATTTCTCTCTGAAAACATATAGCCTTAATGGCAACCAGCAACAAAACCAGCCAAAACCAGCCCTAATAAGCCAAAGACCCTAAGGTGCAGAGAGGTTGTCTGAGCTTCACTTAGAAGCAGAAAGCAGCACCTGTCCAAGAAGTGTTCAAAGGTATTGCGTACAATACAATACAAGCCAATAATTTTCTGACACCGAGTTTCAGAAAATTAAATATACCAGCTAGGGTTTTACCAGGTCAACAGTGCAATTACTTGGGCCTCAAGCCTGAGACAAATATACCATAAGCAAGGATATGCATGCCTGCTGATTTATACAAATGCATAAATTATGGGGCTTATGGGTGAAATGCATTAAACAGATTTCTTCTGTTTTGAGGCACAGAAGTGCTGAGGCATAACAGAATCCTTGGAAAGAAGGCTATTTTGTTAATGAATTTCTACAAAATTCATTTAGTATCAAAGAAAGATTCTTACATCTCACAGGCCCAGTTTGAATCAATTCTGTCTCATTTTTCTCTACTATATCCCTTCAATCTTTTTCTAATGTGTATTTCTACACGAGCTTTACCTTCTAGGTGCAAACTCCCCGTGCAACCTCAGTATCCACTTCTGATACCTATTTCCTACGATAGCTGATGTTAATCTTTCCTTTCACCCTTCAGTGATGTGTCCCTCCTACATCCAGCCTCACCAAAGCCCTTGTTTCTCTCCCTTCTCTTCCTTACCTGTAGTTTCCCATCCATTCCAATCAGACAAGTTTTCTAACACATAGCCAAGCATCAGGAAGGAACACAAAGTGACTACTAAACAGAAGGACACAGTCTTATTTGCCTAGAGCAGGAAAAAACCAGACTCTGTAAGAAAAACTCTTCACTGCAGGTTTGTGGAGAACCCACCAAGACCTGCCACGGTTAAAAAAGCTGCCGTATATTTTTAAAGAATGTCATTGAATCCAGAGTCTCCAATGAACAAAGATATCATTCTTTTGCAAAAGGCTCAATAGTTCAAGTTAGTGAAGACTTCTACAGAGATGATGGAGGATAATCTCTAACAGCAAGGCTACATTCCTGCCTTTTCTAAAACATCAGAGTGTTAACGATTTTCAGAGACAAGGCTAGAAGAATTTATACATTAGAACACCAGCAAAATTACAATTTTTGGAAGTTGTCTCAATGGTTCTAGTTGGAGAGGCTAAACTGAACACCTGCCATGGAAAGCACTGGAAGGAATAATAAGAGTAGGAAGCATCAGGTGACCTTAACAGACAATACTATTGGCCTTGCTGATAACCTTCTCTCCTCTTCCTCTCTCTTTTATATAATTGCACACCAAATCTGAGTTAGAACCCCAAATAAAATATACAAAACAAGAACACACAGATCTTAAACCAAGAAAAATTCCCAGAGTAGGTTGTGTTGGTTAGCTGAATCAGCAGAAGATGAAGCTGGGTGCCTACGAGCCAGTCATGTACGGGTAGTGGGAATGTTGCAGCATCCTGTACAACCATGCAATACTTCATCCACACACCTTAATTACAGCTGACAATGTCATAATTGTAACTTACAACACAGCAGCACTCCCACTGCTTGGCATGGCCTGTACAGAAATCAGTTGGCATTTCTCTTTTTTGAAACAAAATTTGTCAGATTCCAGGACAAATTATTTTTTCCATACATCTCTGTACCATCACAGGCTTTTTTTTTAAAAAACACCTCACAGCTGTTATGTGTGGAGAAACAAGCATCCACAGCAGGGTCAAAAATAAGTGCAGTCATCACCACAGTAGCAGTTCCATTGAGTGCCAAGACAGAAGCAGCTGCAATACTCACTAGTTATTCCCTTAACCTGTTTTCCTTCCACATCCAGATAATATATAACTTTGACCACCACTCACTTCAGATTCTGGTTTAGTGTACATGGCACAAGTATTACCACAGGGAACTAAAATGACCTGGTAACTTCCCCTTATCAGTCTTATTCCAAAAGCAGCATTACATATACAATTTACTTTGCAGAAAGAAAGGTGAGGCACTTTTCATCCTGAAACTACAGACAATCCCATCTGAAAAAATTACTGCATAAGTAAGAAATTCATACCCACAACCACAGAGCAGCCGTACAAGAAGCAGCAGGAATTATTCCTCACCTTGATCCTGCTGACAGCTTCCTGAGCCTGCATCATTCTCACATTCTTGGACGGAGTTTTATCAGAAAGGAGTTGAGTTGAACCAAGGTAATTGGCAGCAAAAATGATTCCATCAATTAAGTCTTCAGGATCACAAGGTCCAGGAACTGTAACACAGGAAAGCAATCACTGAAGACATTCATGGCATCCATGGTGAAACACAGCAAAACAGCAGAACTGACAACTTGAACCTGCACATGATGGCTGCAAATCCTCCTCTGAAACACTTCAGTTTAGCATGACAAAAAGGCAACCAGTACTTTCAAAGGCACAAAATATCAGACAAACGATCTCAAAATTTGTGATGGCCTGGCCCTGCCCACCAAAGCCCTTCTATCACTCCCCTCCTCAGAAGGGCAGGGCAGAAAAAATATAATGAAAGTCTCACCGGCTAAGACAAGGACAGGGAGAGATCATTCATCAGTTACTGTCATGGGCAAAAAAGACTCCACTTGTGGAAATTTGTTTAATCTACTACTAATCAAGTCAGAGTAGAATAATGAAAAATAAAAACAGATGCTCCAACACCTTCCCCCATCCCTCCCTTCTTCCTGGACTCACTTTTAGTCTCAATTTTCTCTATCTCCTGCACCCAGAAGCACAGGGGAATGGGGAATGGGGGCTGTGGTCAGTTCATCTCATGCTGTCTCTGATGCTCCTTCATCCTCATGGGGAAGGGGTCTCACATTCTTCCTCTGCTCCAGAATGGGATACCTCTCATGGGAGACAATCCTTCAGAACAGACTGCTCTGGTGTGGGTTCCCTACAGGGTCACAAGTCCTGCCAGAAAACTTGCTCCAAGTGGGCTCCTTTCTCCACATATCCTGCAAGGAGCCTGCTCCAGCCTGGGATTTCCATGGGATCATAGCCTGCTTTTTTGGGTATCCACATGATTTGGCATGGGGTCCTCCACGGGCTGCTTGTGGGTATGTGTTCCACTGCGGAACTCTATTGCCAGCAGGGGCGTAGCTGCCTCACCATGGTCTTCACCATGGGCTGCATGGGAATCTCTGCTCTGGCACCTGGAGCAACTCCAGACCTTCCTACTCTCATGCTGGGGTCACCACATGTCGCTGCTCTCACCGCGGACGAGTACAGAAACGATGCAAGAGTCCAGGCTCAGGGATAAATGGAAACGATTTAATAATCTTTCCGAAGGCTTTTATATGTTAGTTTACGAAAGTGTTAAATGGCATAAGGTAATCGGTTTTTTGGCCATCCACCTCTTGAGTGGATTGGCCAAGTTCTAAGACACCCATCTCTAAGTGTTTTTCTAGTTAGAACCATAACAATCCTGCAAAACAACCTGCAGGTGCAAGAAGTTTACAAAACTGTAACATCGTTTTGAGTTACATGCATGGGAAAGACAGAGCTCTCACAAAATGCTGCAGAGAGCTGAAGAAATTCTCTGCTGAAGCTTTTTCAGCATCCATACTACTCCACTGACCTTGTCTTCAGAGATGTTTCTTTTACACATTCCCTGCCCTTTCTTCTCTGGCTGCAGTCGCTGTGGTGCAGAGTTATTTCCCCCTTCTTAACTATAATATCCCAGAGGCACTGTCACTGATGGGCTCAGCCTTGGCCAGTGGTGGGTCTGTCTTGGAGCCGGCTGGCACTGACTCTGTTGGATAGCTGGGAAGCTTCCAGCTGCTTCTCACAGAAGACACCCTTGTAGCCACCCCACTGCCAAAAACTCTGCTACGCAAATCCAGTACAACACCTCGCCAGCAAAAGCTACAATTGTTCATCCAGCCTGTTTCTCACAATAGCTCATTCTTTTGTGGGTAGGGATCAGCTTGGAGCAAAATAAGCTGTGGTTTTTTCACTGCGATAAAGGGACAGACACAGTTACTCAGCTTGCTCCTCACCCACCAAACCCAGTCTTGCAATTCTAAGACCTACAGACACAACCAGAAAGAGGAAAGGTGCAGTTTGATAGCAGCCATCAGCCCCTTTCACTCTTGTGCATTAACCACAATTGGTGCAACAAGAAGAACTACCTCCTCGGAAATGCTCTACACATACCACATGTCTCCCCTTAACAAGAAGACAGATTACCTAATTAAGTAAAATATTTTCATGCCACAGACCTTTAAAAATAGTAGTCCTAACAAGGATATTGTGGTAAAGCACTGAGTTAAATAAAAATGTTGTTAAATGCACAGAGCACGGGCTCTCTTGATGGTAAAGTAACTCTCTTAGTCCACAGATTCTTAGAGATCTGACACCCATCAGCTTCTGTGGAAAGTGACAGGGTGCAAAGTGTTCATTACACAGCAATGCAAATCCTTACAAAGCAGCATTTATGATTTGTAAGATTTTTGGTGTTTGGCAACTGTATCTAAAAATTTTATACATTAAAATGTTCCATTTTGACACCATATTAAAATTGTCATGATCCAAAAGGGAGGCTGGTTAGCTAAGAAACTTCTTGTTCTTAGAAGTAAGGAAAACCAATTGCTGCTCAAGACAAGTGAGAATACAAATCATATTAAGGAATGCTCATGGTAAACATGTTCACATTCTATCACAAAACACCCCTGTGTTTATGTTTGTCCTTCTTTTTTCCTCTAAAAAAAATCAAGGGGTATCTTGAGTTATAAGGTGATGGGGCTTTAAGTTTCAAATTACTCAGAATGCAAATTTTGTTCTAATGATAACATATGAGACTAAGAACCCCTCAGAATGAGCATGGGCAGCTTTGGCTCCAAGGAAAAGCAAGTCATTATTATGATTAAAATACCAAAGATAGAGCTGGAGATAAATATCGCACTGAAACTATACACACAGACAGAAACAGATGTATAAATCTTGTGAGCAGGCTTCTTTATCATTTCTTTAAATACAAAAATTTATGACTAGAAATTTTAAGATGCTCATCTCCAATGTGCAGAGTTTGCTCAAGCAGTATGTATCTGGAAAATTCTCAAAATGAACAAGTCACTTGCAAGCACATGACCTAAAGAAATTGAGTTATTTCCTTAGGGAAATTTATGCATCTGGAAGTACTACATATTTACACACTTTTCCAGTCCAGAAATCATACAACATTTTAAGTGTTGCTATTTATTACTCTACACATCAAGGCCTTTTCACCACTTCCACCACTTTCCTATAAAGGGTGCAAAACATTTTTAGTACAATTTCTGATCAAAAAGAAAAAAAGAAATAGATGGGCAAAGGTGAAGGCAAGACTCCAATAAAGAGGCATATTAAACCCAAAAAAATGTACATGGTCCAAGTGCATCAGAGGTCAACACACAGACAGCACCGCCTTTTAGAAGACCTTCTCCATTTATTATCTCTGACAACAAAACTATTACCTCAATGAAAGCACAGCATAGGCGCTGGCAAACTTTTCCTAGGATTGCTGGTGCATGAAAATGGAACATTTGCAATTTTAAGGAATTTTATGCTGGATCAAGAACCAAGAAAATTTTAGTTTACAATTTAATTTTTTTCCTAAGCAGGAGAGGATTATGTTAAAAAGCCCTCTATAGACAGGACTACCAACAGGAGATTAATTTAAATTCTAAGAGAGATCCTTCACTGTTGCAAAATTCCAATGCTTAGCTATGGACTAACTGACATTCTGGCCAGAGACTCCAAAACATGCAGCTTATACTCTTAAGACTAAAACAATGATCAATTTGCAGTCTAAACAAAATGATCACATAATCAATTAAACACAGCACACTGTAAAGAAATCCAAGGAGTTACAAGGCAGTCCAAATAAAGTATTAAATCAACTGTATTTCTAACATTTCATCAAGCACATGGAACAACCACTGTCAGGGAAAAAGTATAAAAAACAAATGAAACTTCTACTTTCTGCTTCTGTCGTAACCGCATACAACTTGTGTTCTTCCTGCAGTATACATAGGATGCATACTCATACAAAAGGTAACAGCACTTCATCTGGCAGGCAACTTGCTTTTTCACATTGTTCTGAAAAAATTCAGCACTACTGGAACCTTAGCTCTAAGATGGGAAGCAGTATTTAATTACAGGCAAGTAGCTGTTAATCAAAGCAGATTTTCACTGGCAGGCCTGCCAATAAATCCAACTGAGATTGGATTGAGCCTGCCAATTGAAATCAATGCTGGACAGATACTACAGTCTTCTTGATTAGTCTATTTTCCTTATCCACACACATTCTTATATGTTGTGTAAATAACATAAAAAAGTAGTGTTTTAAGTGATACTGAGGAAAGAAACCAGCAGAACTGACACTGAATGAAACACTAAAAAACTAAAGTATCCATGTTTCCAAATTTCTGAAAGAATACAGTAGGATTTAGCTCAGGTTCAAAGTTAGACACAATTTAGTCTAAATCATTACACTCAACCCTAGCACCTTTTCTATTCAGCAAATAAAAATAAAATTTTATACATTATAAATACAGGGTTTTTTTTTATATGGAAAAACATTTAGAAATTGTAGAACTATCTTACCTTCAACATACGTTGGAAATGAAGCCAAGCTTTTTCTGGACTGCAATTAAGACAAAAAGGATTTCAAACAGAACATAGCATGCACAAATATACATTAAAAAGTTCTCCATGCCAAAAAAACCCCAAACTTAAATCAGTCATAGTTATTAGTAAAAGTAGAACACCACTTATTATTATTCATATTTAGTATTTTCAAAATCTAAGCACCCAGTAGAGTAAATTCAAAGTACTCCATTTGTGTCTATCTAGTAGAGAATATGCTAAGACCAGACTTCACTTACTTGATCAGGTTCACTAGTGCATTAATTGTCTACCAATAGGTGCTCTACTTTTAATAATCAAGAAATATGGAAAAAAGTACATAATACCTCAAAGACACTGGATCTTCCAACTACAAATAAACACATGCAGAAATATAAAAATTGCACTATACTGTTATAATTCATGACTGAAACCATCATCAACAAAATGCAGTTACTCATTAGGAATGGTTTTAGATGAATCCCTCACGTTAACAGAGCCTACAAAAAGCTTTCTAGATTTTAACAGGTTAGGGAGCAACCTGTATTCTGTGGGATAACTGAATTTACCATGACCTCACCACCAACTGTGCTTACACTGTATCGAGCACGAAAACACATGTGGTGGCTCCAATTACAAAAACAGTGAAGAAATAAACAGAATCTTGACTTGTGCGTGTAAATACACACACTAAAGTAATACCACACATCCTACTGGTATTTTCTGTGAAACGCTATGAGACTAACCCTTCAGACATCTGAAAACCACAACTTTCAGTGAGTATGATTCACCACTTTGTTCTAATCAATTACGTAAACCACACAGAAAAAATTAACAAACAAAATTCTGTGTGGCACCATATAATTGGTAATGGATATACTGAAATCACCTGCTGTTATCATAGGCAGGTAAGACTTCTGGATAGTTAATGAATCTATAATGGATTGTACTAGCAGTAACTGCCCCAATGACCACTTAATGTAATTCTATTAAAATAAAATCTATACACATGATCATGATAATGCATAAAATCTGCAATGATTTTCAGTATATTTCCAAATTATATACATGGAAATATATGCCAAATTATTTTCCTTCATGACAGGCAACTCACCAGGGTCTGTGTATTAGTGGAAAAAACAGGTAAAACTAGAAAGGTAACCATTATGTAACAGGTTGACTGACTAACCCCAAGGAGAATTTTCCTTTGTAAGAAATGGAAAATTGGTGTAACAAGTAATATTTTTCAATCAACGACGCATGTCTTGCTATAAAATAAAACGTGTTAATCAAAAGTAAAAGGCATGTGACAGACAGCTAAGTCTGTGCAGCTGTAAGTTCTTTTCACTCCCTATGAAAACTGCTAAGCTGTGTTGTGCCAAGAAACCTCTCCATCAGATACTGTACTAGCATCAATAAATATGTCAATAATCAATGATCTGCTACAATCAATGGTCTACTACTGCCAACACATTTAAGCTGCTGTGAGGACACTGCTGTGCCTTTTCACGTCTTTAGCTCTTTCATCTCTTCAGTCAAATGTTCCTACCAAACCACCTATCCACATAGACTCCAACAACTGCTTGCAATAGTTGCTGACGTAGTGCTAAAGGGGAGATTCAAATACTGGGCTCTGACAGGCACAGAGGTTGAATTCCTGACACACCAGGGGCAGCAGAGGCAGCTCACATATGTAAGTACTTTACAAAGTATTTATTTTTTTTCAAGCAGTGAACAAAGTCTATGATACCGATTTAGCAACTATTCAGCAATCCAACTAGCAACTTATTTTCAGGTTAAACTGGTGCAAACCATCATCGTATATGTCTTTATTCTCACTCAAAAATTTCATTTTTCTTGTTCATTACTCAGGTAGAAAGGCATTCTACTAAGACCACTAGAATAGTAAAGTAACAGGTAAAGTTACCAACAGATGGAAACCCACACCTTTTAATTTTACATATCCATGAATAATGAAATATCAAGATGATTAATATTTTATTACTTTCAATAATCCTGTTGCCATCCAGTATTATAAATTTATATTTAATAAAAAGGTTTCTCTAAGACCTAAAAATCAAAAAAATATGAGGCTGTTTTATCACTTTTACTCTTGCATTAGAAGTAGTAAAGCAGGAATTATTCCCCATCTGAGGGAAACTAATAGCCCAACACATCCTACAAGGAAACCAGGTTTACAACCTCTGTCACTATGTGTAAGCACATCCTAACAATTGAAATCAGCAGCTTTTGTTTTTCTTCCTTTGGGTAAGTTCCTTATATCTAAAAATTGCTAAAATACAGAATATATAGACAAAGTCAGTAGTGAAAAATGCTTAAGGCTTTAATAAGCTAACAGTAAAGCAGATGAAAACTTAAAGGCATGATTTGAAACTTCAGAACATAAAAATTATGCATTTCTTCAGTCTTTTGAAATTTTAAATTATTTTCTAAACGTGAATACAGACTGACACAACTATGTACATGTTGCAAGCTTTCTTATCCCTTGATAATTGCAAAAGTAAAAAGGAAAGAATAGATTATTTAATTAGTGTTTCAATTTTAATCCACTTATAGTAGGTTTTTAATTTTGAAAGATAACTCATGCATTGCTATCACTAACAATACGGTATTTTGTTATGGTAGTTTCTAGATTGTTTTCAAGTTTATAAAAAATAAGAAGCAAATAAATGAAATATTTGCAGATTTTTCTGTTTACAGAACCTGCCATTCTATACTAATCCAAATAGTTCTTATGTCAAATGATTTTCTTTTCACACTAAGAGCAGTTCTATTCACACTTATTTTGTTTTGGTGGAACTACAGCAGTCTAAAGCACTAACAGGTGAGGGGAAAAAACCTCAAAGTATGTAGCTGTATTCTGAGGAGTCTGGAGTCAGCAACTGAATTCTCACTTTGAATCACTTGCAGGCCAGTTTCTACAATGACAAAATATTAAGTGGTGTAATTTATTATGTAATTAATTTAATTTAAGCACTTTTTCATTTGGCTGAGAAATACACTTTCTTTGTGGGGGCAAAAAAGGATAGGGCTTCTTTGTGCTGTCTCTGCTACAGAGGGGATGTTGGCTGTTTGGAAAATCAGGACCTTGCAGCCTGTTAAATAAATTTAGTGACAGCTGAACAGAGTCAGAAATGCCAGGACAAAGAGTCTTCAGTATGTTAGAAATTCAGTCAGATAGCCAGCCAAGCAAAAGGTGAAGAAGCATAAGGAAAAAAAAGAAGAAAAGGGATTGCACAGGTACAAGGGAGCAAGGAAAACCAAAAGGCATAAGCAGCATGAACAAGACTGTGGCTTTTAAAAAGATTTAACTTTACCTCTTTATTAGTGGAAGCCTCTGCTGTACTGCAGACCTCCTGGTGATGTTGCCTACTTGACGATTCAGCACCTCGAGGTGAAGAGGAATCTGGAGATGGAGACTAGACATGACAACAAAATCAAATAATACTGTGAGTGCCGGATGCACAAATTATTCTTTCATATTCTACATCCTATGCTCTGACATTCCAAGAAAGAAAAGGTAAAGCCACTTAGGAGTAAGCTGTGATGGGAGACAAGTGGATTGACCTTAAGCAGCATACAGGGACTCAGCTAAAGTTTATTTAGTTGTCAAATTGGGAAAAGTGAAGAAAACACTGAAATTTCCCCATAAGCACACATGCCCTCAGGTATACTTAACCTGAGGTGCTAAACTAACCTACTCTGAGCAGAGAAAGGCTGCAGTGCTTGTCCATAAATGTTATTCCATCATCTTAGAAAACAACTTTTATAAACTGTGCAGAGTAATATTGGTGTATTCAAGAATTTATTAATATATTCAACAACAATTCAATACCAGTGTCACCAAGAACCGGGATTCCTCATTCTAGAGGCAGTAAAAACTTGGAAAATATTCAACAGCTCATGCTATGAGCTTGCTACAAGCTCTTTAGATCAGATTTTCTCATTCTTCTCCTTTTTCCATAAACAATTCAGTGGAGCAACTGTCTATGTGATTCATCAGCAAGTATCTTAATAAAGGGGAAGAATGCTCTGGGAAAGGATGTTCTAATCATAGACAATTCCTAATGAATGCTGGTGATGCAAAAAGGCTGTAGCAAGGTATCTGAAGTACAGAGCAGGGGCCCTGGTACGACGGTGTGACAGAAGAACACAGAATGTGGAATTAATGAAGGTGACTGAAATGAGAGAGACCACAAAGCTTTAACCCAGTAGGTATTTTTAGAGGCAGGTTTTAAGAAGATACCTGCTGCACAAGCCAAAATGTGAATCCTCAAAAGGGAAGTTTAGAACTTAGCTACAGCTGGGTATTTAGCCCAACAGCCCTGGCATTCAACAGTCTCCTTTGACACAGGAAGAGAGGAGCCCTAGCTCTGACAGCTCAACAGTTCATCACTGATAGCAGAACAGTCAAATGCTATTCTTATCTTTTCATAAACAATATGACATAGCTTTTCTCTGAGCCAATGAGTCATACCAGAAAAGGGATACATTTCCAGTGGCCTGAGCCGGCAGCAGGCTCCGCCGTCATGCTCTGCATCTACTGCAGCTGAAAAATTGAATTCTATGAAATCGTCTACAAAAAACCACAAAACCAAAACCAAACCAAGAACAACAACTAAAAAACAAATCATCTAAGTTTCTCTTAGCTTCCCTTAAATATAAAATGAAACAAGAAAACAAAACTCCCTTCCCTACTTCTTTCTCTTTACACTCATTCCTCTGTCTATTTCAGATACTAACTAAGCATTAAAGTTATAGTAAACTAATAAAGGTTTCCAAAGAGTCAAGAAGCAATTCTTTACAGGTATCTCCTGGGTTAAACAGCAGTCCCTGCCTCTCCCTGTATTTTGAATCACAACTACAAGACAAAAGAAGATACATCTGTGAAACAATCCCTAGAATGCTGGCATGTGGTTGCACCATCAGACTGAAGAACTGCTCGATGCAGAGAGCCTAAGAGCAGAGGCTGTGGGAGAGATACAGGCTCCCTTGACTTGCTGGGTAAGTACCAGTCAATAGTGCCACAATGATGCAACTGCACACATGGTGACTCCTAATTACGTAAGAAGAGTTTTCATAGTGCTCACATTCTTATAGTTACTCAGTATTTCTGTATTAGGAATAAATTTAAAAGGTGCATAATTACTATCAAACCAAATAATGACATCTAGACATTGTAGGATTGAGCTTTAAACAACAAAGAAATCAATTTAGGCATCAAATATGTACGTGCACACACAAAAAAGCGCTCTTTACAATGGCTGAAAACCCTCATATAGTCATACACTTCAGGATAAAGATTAATTATTTCATTTAAACCAGACAATTAGTATTAAGAAATTTTGCATCATTTGAAATGTACTAACAGTTACTCTATTAGCACTATAAGTGCCTTTATTCAGGTATTTTCATCTATGAAGCATCAGAACTAAATTATTACACGGCTTTCTGTGTGCTCTGTTTGAATGTCTGCTCAAATATTTTTGGGGAGAAAACCCCCAAACAACAACAACCAAACAAACCAACCCCCCCAAAAAATCAAACCAAGAACCAAAACTACTGAACCCAAATATCAAACATCTTACAAAGTCTGTTGCCTAACATGACATGAAAACTGTCCTTGAAAACATTTGTACAGGGAAGTCCAGTCTTTGAAGAATTAACACTCAATTCTCTCTGACATCAAAATGCATTTTTAGAGGTACCATATACCATGTACAAGGAAAGAATGCAGTCACAGCAATAACAAGAAATATTTTGATGGATCATAGTGGATAGATAATTTGCATATCTGCTCTAAACAAAGTCTAAAAAAAAGGCTTAGTGACGGTTTCACTGTCATTTGTCATTAACAAAACAAGTTTTAGAAGCCCAACAAAGCTGTTGTCAGAACAAACACAGTACAGTCACATGAAGCATGCTGTTATTAGCTACAGAGGTCTATCAAAGAAATTAGAATTTTTTTTTTTTTTGGTGCAGCAATAAAAAAGTGATGGCTACCCCTTTTTCTCTTGAATATCTACTTACATTTTTCTTACAGTACTCAACCTGGTACATCCAAAAATTCTCCATCTCAATTTTGGTGTTGTTTGACTCTAGCTAACATGCAGCCCACTCCACCTGAGAAACCTCCCTTGCTCTTGTGCAGAGGGATTTAGTAACAGAACTTGTAAAAGGAGGGGATTGTGTTGCATCTAAACTATCCAGGTCAATCCAACTGTTTCCTACACAGTTCATGAAGAGACATGTAACTGACACTGGAACACCTTCAAATACAATCACTTGCTCTTTCTTTATAAAAGCAGTGTTGTTTTATGTGCTTTTAGCACCAGATCATTTGAAGAGAATATAGCTTGTGGGTCACATAGCCACACACAAGGCTAGGACAGAGGGGGTGAAATCATAGTATCATAGAATCTTCTATGTTGGAAGAGACCTTAAAGATGATCTAAATTTTACTGTCCCTGCCATGGACAGGGACACTTTCCACTAGACTGGGCTGCCCGAAGACCCATCCAGCCTGGCCTTGAACACTTCCAGGGATGCGGCACCTGGGCAAACTGTGCTAGTGCCTCACCTCCCCCACAGTAAATATTTTTTTCCTTGTATCTAATCTAAACCTACTCTCTGTCAATTTGAAGCTGTTCCCCCTTGTCCTGTCACTACATGCCCTTGTAAAAAGTTTTTCACTGACCAGTATCCTCAAGTCCTTATCTGCAGAGCTGCTCTCAATGAGTTCTTCTGCCAGTTTATGTTTGGGATTGCCCGGGCCCACATACAGGACCTTGCAGTTGGCCTTGTTGAATGTCACGAGGTTCTCACAGGTCAGGTCCCCCTCTCAAGCCTACGCAGGTCTCTCTGGATGGCAACCCTTCCCTCCAGCATGTTGACCACACCACTCAGCTTGGTGGTGTTGGCAAACTTGCCAGGGGTGCACTCAATCCCATTGTCCATGTTGCTGACAAAGATGTTAAACAGCATTGGTCATTTTTTGTTTTAAAAAAGGTAGCTTATTCAGAGCTTTTTTATGGTATCATATATGTGGACAAATCAACAAATGCTTCAGCAATTCAAGATTCACTTAGACAACAGGGCATTACTTATTTGACACTAACCTCTACCTACAGATATTGTGGCAGAGGAATGTCCTCGTACATCAGCTCAGGAGACAATCGGATGAAGCAAGGCTTTTTTTTATTTTAAAGATAAGTCTTCTGAAAAGAACTCATACACATTAGGAAAAGGTCAAAGCATTATGGAATCTTCAGGTCCAACATGCAAGTATAGTCAGATGCACTCTATCACAAGAACTGCCCTTACCAATACAACTATGGCAGTAAATCTCCCTGGTTTTAGGGCAACTATGTGACGGCAGTGTCCTCTGTCATTTGTACAGCTCAAATTCTGTTCACTAAAACACAGACTGAGACCATAGGTCTGAGGTTTGGCATAAATATACATAAAGAGTGAAGCTGAAAGCTAATGATTATTGGTTGTTTGTGTTGAAAATTTGTTTTAAGTATAGTGCTAAAAACGGTGGGCTTGAAAAAAATACCAACTTAGCACTTTACACATACTTGCATAGTGTGTCACAATCTATGCAATTTAATTTATAATTTTGACATATGGATTAAACTCAACTTTTTACTGTAGTTCTAGTATAACTGCCTCTGCACATACCTCAAGCACTTACCCATCAGTTTGCCGGGTGGTCCAGGACCTGTCCCCTGTCAGGTTGTGCATATATGACAGGACAAGGTGACCTGAGACAAGGTTACTGACTGAACCGCTCATTCAGAACAACACATTTGATTAACTGCGATAGGACTTCTCCACACAGGAATTTCAGGCAGCCTAAAGAGATTCCCCCAAAAGGCTCCTCCTGTGCCCTAGACAACTGATAAGCATTGCTCATCATTTTAACTACCACCATGGGTAGTCAGCACCTGAAGCGAGGGGCTCTGTAAACAGGCAGCTGTTGGGTCAGGACTCTGACTCATCCAAGAGCTGACTTGTGCAGTTGCTGCCACAGAAATGACCGATTAGCTTATGGGTAAGACGCTTGCTGTTAGACAACAGAAATTATTCCTGCCTATGCAGAGAAGGTCATGTACAACAGTCTTATGTACACATTTAACATGGGAAGTGTTTTGTAGGTAGCTGAAGATAAACAACAGCAATGGACCACACATGCTGGAGTGATCACATAGGATCACAGACCAACTGTATCTAAGAACAAATGCAGTTTGGGAAGTCTTGGCTTGGGGAATTTCCCCTGATCCAGGTAATGATGTCCTGCAAAGACAGAGCCTACTGTCACCTGTCACCATCTGGACAATGACAAACAATCCCATTTGAGAGATCTGACTCAGTGCTGGCTGATTCTCTGAGTACGGACTTCCTTATCCACACTTCAACTTCCAGTAAAAATGCAGTTTTATGTGTTAGTCTGAAAAAATCACTGTGGATTCCTCCTGTGTGTTCAACAGATTTTAACTATAGCAAGTGCTATTTCAGTTTTCAACAGCACAGAAAAATCACTTGAAGTTACTTTCATCTTTCAATAATTTAAAAATGTAATCAAACAAAAAAATATTCAAGGGGTAATGTACGCAGTGCTCGCTCTAATTTAAAAGCCAGTAACTCATCTGGGAGTGTTTGCCTTCAAGCAGACTAATCGCTAAATTTAAGCTTTCTTCTGTGTGATTGATGAATAAAACGCTTTTTGTTTTGGTTGGTTCTTTAGCGATTTTTGGTTTGGGGCATCTGGGGCTTTTTCTTCCTGTGTAAACTTAAGTCTGCAGTCTCTCATAAATGATGGAAAGCTGACCTGCAGTCTGTGTGCGCAACCAACAGTTTTAAAAGATCTGCTCAGAAAAAACCTCATCAATATACTATCAATAAAAACTCATCTTTATTTTAATTGTTTCCTTTCTCTCTTTTTCCCCCTTAGTTCATTTATTACTGAAGCCTGCTTAATTATTTAAGAGACTTCTCTATTGCTTTTTAATAATACATTACTCCTGCTGTGGAAAAAGTGAAGCAAATTCATCTCCATGAAAACACTGAGGTATCAGAATTGAGAAAATGCAACTGAGAATGCAAAGGTTGAAATAAAATATACATAACCAAAAAGAGCAGAGAAGCGAAACAATGCAGCTCAATTCTGTTCCACCTGGAAGACTTGTCTTCAGCTCTGAATTTCTGCTGCACAAATCTAAACCACCCATATACGTAGGTTTACTTTATATTAGTGTTTATTCTAACATCACACCACCTCAAATGTCTGCAGACGAACAGAGACTATAAACACCAGTGACAGGGCTTTGCAAAACTGAAGTCTTGGTATGCAGGAATAAACCATGTCCTGCAGGTCAACAAAACCTGGCTATCAGATCTGTAGCCCCATGGATAACTCAACAGACTCAGAAAAAAGTCATGGTAATGAGTTCTTAAATGAAGAATTTCTACCTCCAAACCATTGTTTTTTCCTGATTATGGCAAAATTGAAGCAGGCAGCCTGCTTCTATGCTGTTTAATTCATGGCCCAAAAAATTCTACTTGACTTTTTGAGCCTTTCAGTGCTTTTCTCAGTAGGTTTTTGTGCTTCCACAACTAAGCAAGCCATTCTTCTCAAAGCTCTGTAACAAAGATAGCTTTTTCCCACACAGTTTAAAGACCAGGATATTTAATTGCATTTTGAATTATCTACTACACAAAACTATTATCCTCTCCACTTGAACACGTGGGTGAACATTCATCCTCAAATTCAGACCTACGTGCTGCGTGTCTTCTATTCAGACTTTTAAACACCACAATTTCTGTGCTTGGCTAGGCACATTCACAGCAGGGGAATCCGACAGGTAAGAATGGTGAGCAAGAGCTACCTAAATGGGATATGGGCGTACCCTTCCACTGAGGTAACTGTGTGCATCTACAATGTATTTTCCTGAAGGGTCTCCCGCTCCACTACTCTTGGGCACAGGTGTACCACAAGGTCAATGCTTAAACTTTTTCATAGCTCCAGCTACAAACTTTATTCAGTATAATGGGAAGGCTGAGAGAATTTGGATTTTTCAGCCTGGAAAAGAGAAGGCCTTGGATGACCTTACTTAAGCCTTCCAGTACCTGAAGGGTGCCTAAATTAAAGCTGGAGAGAGACTACATACAAGAGCATGTAGTGACAGGACAAGGGGGAATGGCTTCAAACTCAAAGAGGGCAGGTAGAGATTAGATATTAGGAAGAAATTCTTTACTGTGAAGGTGCTGAGGCACTGGAACAGGTTGCCCACATAAGATGTGGCTGCCTCCTCCCTGGCAGTGTTCAAGGCCAGGCTGGATGGGGTTCTGAGCAACCTGGTCTAGCTGGAGGTGTCCAGGCCCATGGCAGAGTGGTTGGAAGTAGATGATTTTTAAGGTCCCTTCCAACCCAAGCTATTATATGATTCCATGATTTAATGGGTGAACAAAATCTCTCCATTTCACACTCAGAAAACACAATCTAACTGCAGTTCCACAGCCTTTTCCATCGGGGTCAGTTTCCTGATGCCACACTTCTCGCACCTGTGCAGCTCTAACTGCATTTGTATTTGAAAAAGAGATCCTCACGAGGCCATAGCCAAGTGATGGTCTGCTTTGGTTTAAAACATTTTCTGATAAACAGACTTTGGAAATATATGTCAACTGTACAGATCACATATGTGTAGCAAATTTTAAAAAAGACTCTTACTGCCTTTATTTGAAAGACACTGAGGATTTTTTTCAGCTTTTATCAAATACACAAGTACAACACCTTCCCCACAAACTCACTGTCCAGACTACCTCTGATTCAAGTGAAAGCACGCATCACTAAAGCAGGCTGCACAAGGCACAGGACAGCTAACAGTCTCCATTGTTAAATATTAAACAGGTACCTCTTTAAACTATTTATTTATTCACAGATGTCTGTTACCTGCCTCCTACATCACAGGGGTACCAGAGTTTATTACAGCAGAATTGTCCTCCACGGGCAGTGAGCAATTTACTTTTCTCGTACACCTTACCAAACATTTCTTTTGAGGAGAAATACCCAGGAATGACTGATAATCCTGGTAGATTAACCTGTGAATAAAACTGGACTCAGGACATCTTAAGTACACACAGATACAGTGATCTGTATCTTTCTTACCATCACAGTCATTGCATGTCCTTCCGAACAGGCCCAGACTATACCCAGCTGCAGGTTAGCTGAATACTTCTGAATTGTTAGCTTCTTAAAATAGTCTCTGGACACTTCCAAATGGCATCCTACCAAGCATTCTGCTGTAAATGTATTAGCCAAATGCTCAGCACTGGGGAGTAACAGTCACCTTCTTGTGAAAAAAGGCAAAGGAGTCTGTTGTATTTAATGAGACTCAACCACAAATCATTCTTCTGGCTTCACTGGTCTGCAGTGGGCAGCTGCTAGCTACATAAAAAGTGACTGTTGTTTGTATCTTAAGAAGTCTTATGAGCTTCAATACTACATGACTAAGAACACAACATTATTACAAATATTTTCAGGCAAGTTCTAACTCTAAGAGAATTTTTTTTTGCTAAAAAACAACTTGAGGATAATTTTCAAAACAGACCTGCAAAATAACTGAAGGCAAAAAAAGCACCCAATTTGCATTACTTATCTGCAGCAACTTGATACTTCTGGGCCAAGAAAATGGTGTCTGCCTGAAGGTAAAAAACCTCTTATTTCCAGGTCAATGCCATGAATCAGACTGAGAAACATCTCTGGCATATACCAGTCAGACTTAAAAGCTCCCATCTGAGATCCTGCTTCTTTCTCGAGGGAGACAGAAGAACAATTTACAATTAGATGAATGGGCTTCAACTATATTTTTATTCCATTGACCACTTATGGTCACGTAGTCAACACAAGCTATTTTTGCCCAATTTACAGCTAAGAAATTCTAGGAATGCTTCATTAAAGAAAGCAGACAGTTTTTGAGTTGCCATCTGAACTAAAGAATCCAGCAAAGCAAATACGTACCTCTTCTTCAGGGAAAAACAAAATTCCTACTCAGTCCCAAATCCCTTCTACAATAAGTCTTCTCCTCAATCTGCTGTAGATCTTCTAAATTATTTGTGTAATTTACTTCTTCCTTCCAAGAACATAGACTGTTTGTACATCTACAACCACCATTTATCTCTTCACTGAGCTATACTAACTGTCATTATAAATCACTGTTTTGATTTCAGCCAGCCCTGAAAATTTCAGTCAGGTTCTTATCTGACATGGTAAGAAAAATACTGAATGAGAAATTAAATTTTGGTGCAAAATGGGAACCTCTGTGTACTTCAATATCTCAAGTGTGCAGAGACGAACAAAAACACTTGTTTTCTTCACTATATGAGCATATCAGGCTGAGTCATATCAGCACATCTCAGAAAAGTTCAGTTCTGCGAGATGCACCTGGATTTTGGTGAGCAGGTGAAGCACCTTCAGGAAGAACTTGGTGCTCTCAGGATCCTCAACCTAATGTCACCAAGACCATCACGGTACTCAGTGTTATAATCAGTCAGGAAGCAACAGAAAGTTCTTTGATCCTCCAAGCAGTATTTACAGACAGTATGGTAAACAAAATGTGTAGCAAAAGAGTAATGTGATCTACTTAAAAATAGGGACAGAAATAATTTCAATTTTGTAAATTTTCAAAGTTAAGTTAAAAATAATTGTTTCCCACATAAAATAATCTGGGAAGACTTCTTCAGCCCTCACGTCACTGCAAATCAACTCCGTAACAGACATAATTTAAAAATATTTGTAGAAGTAACTTTTGCAATATAGTTGTTAGTTTGGGCTTTTTATAAGGTTCAATTAGGTTTTCTATTAAGAATCAAGAAAAAAAATCAAACATACTCATCACTGTGTTTCCAACAGTTTTGCAGGAAAAATAAAATCTGGAAGCTATATGTCTCAATCAGCTTGCATGTTTTTTCAGCATCTCGAACACCATCCTCCAAACATCTCTTCCCATTTGTAGAATACTAGCCTTCCTCATTTTGAAGGCAGATAAACAAATCAGAAGCCTGTCATAGATCTACCTGGCATGTGATCTTTTTTCACCATCTGAATTCCCTTTGTAGTAGCTGAGGTATCTTGAATAGTTCTGATGCATTCCTAGAACCTTACAATAACTCAGTTTAAAATACCAAAATAACGCACAAGAAGTTCTACTTCTGCTGTTCTTCCAAAAAAAACCCCAAAAAAAGGTCACAGAAAACTTCCACAGCAATAAAGAGGGTGGAGCAAATGTTTGCAGGGACTTGCCCTTGAAGTAATAACATAGGAACATGTAGTAGATTATTTTTGGTCAGTAAATTTACCCTACCAGCTCTTTTCATATCAGGCATAAATTTAACCCATTTAACAGTTGTTTATAAGTTTATTTTATAAAACAATGCAGAAAACTCATAAAACTTGAAGTAAATATTATCTTACAGACAGCTGGAACCACAACCTGGTGGACAATCCCGATCCAAATTAAAACTCATGCCAAAAGTCCAGAATTTCAGAAATGCTGATGCTCTAAATCTGAAAAACTGCCTTCAATACTCGGGTTGCGGCAAATACACTTTACAGTGACAATATTAATACACTGAAGTTCACTGAAGAATACACTGAAGAATAACATATTTCTAGAGAGTGCAAGTTGACATGCAATTTTTTCTAGAATACGAATCTGATCTGTAATACCATCATTATTAACAGATTAACAGATTATTAACACATTATTAATTATTAATAATGATACCATCATTATTAACAGATTTCTGACAGAACTGTTGGGATTTTTATGTGACAGAAAATGAAACATAGAAACTTAGAGTTAACAAAAGCACCCAAAGATAGATAGTAGGAAATTTTTTGGTTGCTATTCTAAAATATATTATATATTATTATAAAATATATATTTTTACAGCAGTAAAAAATATAACAGCATTTGTTTCAGAAAAGACAAGTGAAGAGCTTCATGTGATAAATGCTTGTACAGCATACCTGGGGTCAGCAGTGTTTAATAAAGAAAAATTTGGCTACCTGATAATGCATGTTTACTTCTCTTATGCTCTCTAGAGTATAAATTTAAAACAAAGCACTTCTTCAAGAATGAGACACAGAACAGGAATAAAATGCACCCTCCTTCATTGCCATTCATGTCACAAAAGAATGAGACATAGATAACCTGGGAGGTGAAAACTCTGTACTCACATCTCCATCTAGTGGCCTCTGGTCGTCAGAATCCCTTGATGGACTGATGTCCTGCCGCATCACCCAGATAGGCTCCTTAGGTTCATCGGGGGTGTAGGGAGAACGGATGGTCCTTGTCTTCACTTCCTCAATAGCCTCTTTAATATCCTTGATGGCCAGCGAAATTGCATCTCTTTTTTCCTTGCTGTATCTCTGTACAGATTCTCCTGAGCTGGATGTAACTCGAGAACCAGTTGTGAGCTGGCCATTACTTTCATGCCCACCACTGACAAGAGCCTGACCATGCTCCAAACTCTGCTCTGACTCTGGCATGTCTTCAGCTGCCTTGTCTAAACTCTGGGAGCTCATGCTCTGCTTCACCTCTGCTACAATCTGATCAATGTCCTCCTCTTGTTCGTAACTATCCATTCTTGGGTAAGGGGCAAACTCTGCTTCCTTTTCAGGGCTGTCAGACTCTCCGTCAGACCGTTCATCATAATGGTGAAGGCGGGCACCAAGTGCCTCCTTGCGGTAATTGTCGGCTTCCTCCCTCTCCCGCTCATACTGCCGGATGCCCTCCCTGACATCGAGATCTGGTGTGTCTCCTATTTCCTCATACACATGCTCCTGCAGTCCATAGTCAGCGTAAGCCTCAGCATACTGTTCATCCTCTCCTCGGTGGAAGAGGCGATGTGTGTAGACATAGCCCGAGTAGGCTGCATTCATGGCTTCCTCGTGCTCGATGGAATGGAAATGTAAGTGATTGGGCAATGTTCGGTTGTGAATGGCTTCGCCATGCTCCGCCTCTGCATTCTCCGTGTACTCCTCAGACTCAGGCCTGTACTGCACTGCATATGCGCTCTCATCCTCGTTTTCCTGCACTCTCTCGATGTCGTAACTGTCCTCCACTGTGGCTATCACATCCCCTTCTGCAGTATCTGTGTGATTGTGGAAACCACTCTCAGTGCTGGCTGACCGAGCTAACATGCCTTCCTCCTCCTGCCCAGACAGACCCACGTGGCTGCTGTTGGTATGCCTTGGGAAGCGAGCCGCATACCTCTGTTCCTCTTCCACCTCTGAGTGCTCCAGGTCAGCCTCCACTGACTCATTCACTGCTCCGTTCGCTGGCTCTTCACTGATCTCCCCCTCAGGTGGTCCAACCAAATGGTTCATGGCAAGTTTTGGAGAGCAGGTCACTTATTCTGTTGACATTTTGTCTATCACAGCTGCAAAGAAATAAAAAAAAACCTCTGACGTTACTCCCAATAAAAAAAAAAAGTGGAGTCAATAAACAGAAGCAACAAAACGCACACTTCCTTCCCAGCAGACAAACACTTGACTTAGCTCTGCAGTCAGGTTATAGACAGCACAACAGTATGATCTCCCACGCAAATGATCTCCAACAGCAGCAACCAGCAACAATACCCTTGGGGACTGCACTTCTCACTTCCACGGACAAATTCTTTGTGGAAGAATCATTTCTAAACAACCCCTTGAAAAACTAATTTTTGCCAGGAGCTGAACCACAGCAGATATAACAGAAATATTTCACCTTTGCTCCAGCACTCTCCTACAGCTCACTAACTCGGAGCAAAGGAAGGATGTTGAAATGCAAAACAGCAGATTTAGCCCTGTCACAGAAGCCTGCAGTTGCTCAGATACATGACAGCCATGCATTCAACACTTCTTCAGGTGAGCTAGTCACCCAATGCACTTTTAAAAAATCAGGAGAAATGAAAGTGCACTCTCAGGGTGCAGTACTTCTGAAGCACCTGTTTCTTTTCCCTAGAGAAGCACATGACAACTAGATACAGATATCTTTCTGGAATCTATCTATAATCAGTTAAGATGGCTCCTTTCCTAAAACATGGAGAAGACATCACTAATATTCATAACCCTGACCACATTGAGACCAGTAGCACATCTCAGCCTTGCTGACTTCGAGTAAAAAAGAATATCAAAAGATTACATAATTACTAGAGAGGTCTGCCAATAGTAAAAAAAAATGCAGAGAACAGAAACAGGCCTATCTAGCTCATAAGGTTTCATTTTTATAGAACAGCTTCAGCTATTTGGAACCTTGCACTATGTTTTTAAGATGCAGTGTCATGAAGAGGACATGCAATGTCCTTTTAGGTACTTAAATCAAGCCACATATCCATAAATAAAATACAGCTCTAGCTTGTGACTTACTGGTAAGTACTAAAAAAAAAAATACCTATTGGAAAACTGCCAACTTGAAGGATCTATAAAAGTACGTGTCAATTACCAACTAAAAAAATTAATGTGAATGTGAAATAGAACTTGGATCAGATCTTGTAAACTGAGGCAGGGAGGTTCAGGTGGCACTTCGCTGACTAAATGAACTCAGTGCAGAAGAGCATTGTAACTTCCTGTGTTGAGAAAGCAACAGCAATTTCAGTTGCTCTCTATTAGAAAAGTTGACAGGCAGGCAAGCCAAGGTGTGAGTCACTTGAATTATATTTCCACAGGAAATCCAGAGGGTGCACCTTCCAGCTCAGTGAACACTCCTTGATTTTGTTACACCTAGTGTTCTAGACTTTTAAAGACAGGAGTGCCTAAAAAAATTACAATTGTAAAGTAATAGCTAATAAATCATATTAGCCGGACCTATAAGGATATTGTACACAAACTAATCCCTTTTCAAAATAACTACGAAAAAACTCAGTTTGTTTTTTCCAGCTAAGGAAGCTGTGTTAGTAAGGCTTCAGTGACAAGATAAGGTCTTTTCAAGCTAAGACTTCCAAGCCATTAGGAAAGAATGGGCAGAGTACAGGTGTATATGCTGGTGTGCACCAGAACTAATACACCAAACACTCTCCCCCCAGCACAGCATATGATATGTTAAGTAAGCAAGAACAAGACTGGAGAGCTTTCCACTTTTAGCGCACAAAAAGGGTGAACATGCCAAGGTGCAACAGCTCCTTGAAAAGTCCTTCCCAAGGAGGATTACAGCAGAGGAATACATTCTGTGCAGGTAGCTCAGTTTGCAGCCCACAGTGTGAGCTGCAGATTGAGCTCTGGGTGGCAGGAGCCCCAGGCAAGAGGCTGGGAAGTGCCAACTCTTTGCATAACACAGGACGTGAAGATGCTGGCGCCGACCAGGTGGATGGACAGGATGGACACTGAGACATGGCTGGAGCCACAGACTCGGGAAGGAAAGCAAGACTTTGGAGCACTTGGACTGTGAGGGGATAAAAGCCCAGAGGTTCCTTTGTTCAGGCTCCCTCCTTGGAGGATCAGAGCTCAAGCTGCTTCTGTGTTACCGCACCGTGAATAAATGGCTTGATGGAAAGAGACATCCAAGCCTCTGCTGTGGTAAACCTGGGGTCACACCAGCCAGGAAACCTGGGCTGACCCCGTGAGAATGTGTAGGAGTCAGGTGGGGACCCATCGGGTCACTGGAGTGGCCGCCGTGAAGGGGCTTCCGTCCCAGCAGCGACAGTCTCTGGCGATGGGAGTGTGACTGCCAGAGTCTCATGAATGGTCAGGCTGGGAAGGTTCTTTAATATTGCCTGCTTTCATTGAAGTAGATTACAAAATTTCCACTCTTTTTCACATAGACAGAATTAGGCTAAAATAGAGGGCTGGTTAAAAAAATCTATCTTAAATTTGTTGTGTTCAAAGTAGCCCCTGACTCGTGGCTAAGTGTCATCGGTCACCCCCAGAAAAGGGTACTGCTAGTCAAAAGAAATGAAGTTACACATAAACACAGGATAATGATCAACTTTCTGAAATTTCATCATATGTAACCTAAGTTCTGATAATTGCTGAAAATACGTTATCCTGTTTTAGAAGTCTTAATATATGCTTGTAACATAACGAATTTTATGGACAGACAGCATCACTGACATGTCTCAGCAGTGAGAAACAGATTACAGAGATTACAAACCATACAAAATACAGCTAAAAAACACCTGAGAGACCCAGCATTTTCCTTTGACAAAGCTAAAGTTTCCAAAGCTCTGCTTGTAAAATATTTCTCATTCAAAGAATTCTCTTAGCTTGACTTCAACTACTGATACGCCAAAACTTTCAAGGCTGTATCTTTTGAAGGGATGAGGAGGAAATGTTAACCTTTACTAGAAGTTTTCTACTGAAAAATGCTCTTCTGTTTGCCTTTCCTCCTATAAATTAAATTCAACTTTTTAATTTTGAAAACAATAAATTATTATTTATTTTGAAATCTAAAATTTTTAGTTGTTTGAAAGTAAGTTAACTTAGAAGTCTGATCAGAATGCAAGTTCTTAGGTCACCTCAGATCCAGTAACCTTCAACAGAAAGCAAGCTTCTGAGTCAAGAACATTTATTTTACTGTTTAACAATCAGTCTTTAGGATAGTGAATTAAAGAACACCCATTAAAATTGGGGGTTGGAAGTTACTAAATCCCTTTTCATACATGGTAGCTGGAAGACTATTGAATCCCGCACTTTTTATTCTTAGCAGCATTTTCCTCAAGCAAATACAAGGCCTGCGTGATCTTTCCCACCAGACCTGCAAAAAGCACTTTATTTCCTGCAAGCAAACAAAAATCAATAACCTACATAAAACACCATAGACAGAAAAGAATATAAGCAAGAGAGGTTATCCAACCTTGGAAATACAGACACAGCACCCATCTGAATGAGATTACAGCCTCATATTAATTACCCAGAACAGCAGCTGTGCTCTGGTAATCAAACATATATGGGGAAGTGCTCTGTAAGCGCTCTTAGCTTTGCACACAGGACTTGATAGATGAATCTGTCTCCACAATAGAGAAATCAGAGGTTGATTACTACTGCAACTAACTCTTTGCTGAAAGTTAAACTACCTTCCTGTCTGGAAAGAAGAAAAAAATTAATATTTCCACATATTTCTTAAACAACATAAAGTTGAAAGTTGAAGGATTTTTCTCTACTAGTTTAAAACGTCATCAAAGGGCAACCTATCATTTCAGAGAAAGACCACAACACGCATGCCAAGTTCCTCTAAGCAAAAGATATGCAGTAAGAAAAGATGAAAGTGTGAGTATTCAGATTCCAATTCGGTTTGTTATTTCTTACCCAATTCCAGATGAATAATTGTTTGATTTCTTGTATAAGCAGGCAGAAATGAAGATATTATTATTACTATTATTATTAATACTATTATTATTATTATTATTCCAAATATTACTTTAGGAGTTTATTTTATAAGAGTCTTATGCATCGTATTTCCACAGTTTAATCTTGACTTGAACAAACGCTCACACTCCTGATACATCTGTATACTACAGTTACTGTCTCAAAACAAACCTGTGTGCCACATGGAACCAAGACTACACACACACATACACACATTTTTCTGTCACATAGAGGATAACAGGATAACTGAGGAAGAGACCACAGGAAGTCTCCAGTCCAACCCTGCCCAACCCCTAGGTCTTTGAGCTAAGACCAGGTTTCTCAGACCCTTATCCAGTTGGGGTTTGATAACCTCCACGACCGGTGATGGCAACAGCTTGTCTGGGCCCCAACTTCAGTGCTGGACTGTCCTTGTGGGGAAAATATTTCTTCCTTATAGTCAGTTTCAATTTCCCATGTTTCAGCAAGTCCCAGCTGCCTCCAACCCTCCCTCCCACCACACACTATTGTGAGGACCCCAGCTGCATCTTCCCCATCCCCTGGTATGTTGACATGGACGCCAACCCTCCTCCCAGCTGAAGCAGCCCTGGTCCCGCAGCCTCTCCTGTGTCTCTATGGCTTCCCATCGTTTCCCACCAGTATCATCCCTGTATCGGGGATTCAAAAGGGAGGCAGCACTCAGGTGGGTCCTGGCAGGCTTTGAGTAGAGGGGATGGTTCCTGCCCTACCCTGGCTCTCAGGATCATGTCTATCTCACACTGCCCCAGGTGCTGCTGACCCTTATTCTGCTGTCCAAGCCTTGTCCCAGAACTGCTACTTGTCCCCACCAGTCCCAGCCTGTATTGTCACAAGGGGTATTTACACACATACATATTATTTTAAATTAAATATTAATTTTAATTATTTCATTTATAAGAAGCGTAACTGTTTCCTCTTATTTTGCAGTTAAGTGTGTGAGCAAAATAGTTTTGCCTTCCTTAAAATACTTCAGCCACATTTACCTATATTTTCCATGAAAAACAGCCATTCTTCTAACACACTTACACATAACTCCAAATCACCCTAGGAATACAGAGACCTCTGACTCAATTTTCAAAGACAACCCACCTCAAGTGCAAGTCTTCTTGTCACACTCTTTGAGGGATTCTGTGAAGCACCTCTGTTTTTCCTGACTTCAGCAATACACCAACGTTTCACTTGCACAGATCTTGACAAGACATATGAACACAACCTCTCAAGAAAATAACATAGTCTTTTAGCAAACATATGTCTTGAGAACCACTTTAATTTTTTTTTTTCTTTTAAGAGCACCTACGGTAGGAAATTTCTGGGAATTTAACAACATATGCCATGCCCACTTTGAGGGAGTTCTCTCCCTGTGTTAGATAACACTCTTTCTGAATTGCAACCTGCTTGGGAAACCTCATTGCTTCTGCTGCCATGTGCTAAGTAAGCTCATCCAAAACAGCTTTAAATAAAAAAGCTGTGAAACTTTTATTTCTTGCCAGTCAGCAAAAGCAGCACCTGGAAAGTGACATTAACATCCCACCACATGCACACACATACACATACTGGTTCATAATAATGAGGCTGAACAACTGTGAACACTTACAGTAACTGTAAAGCAGAAAAGCTGCATGCACAATATCGCTCTGCACACAAGAACCCACAACTTTTGTTTATAGTAGACAGATCTAGAATTACCAGCATTAAAAGCACTCAAAACATGTTAAACTTTTCTCCCCTTCCAATTCACATCTAATTCAAAGCTAAAACACACTCCTGAGCAAGAAGCACCATTCAGTAATCTTCAGTGCAGACAGTCCAGATCTCATAAATACTTTAGGGCACAGGAGATGGGGAGCACTCGGATTAGAAAAGGAACAGATCCTTCTCACCACCTAACACTGAAGTCCTGCCTGCACAAGAAACAGAGGCCAATACATGGATGGAAGCCATCCATCTGCTGCCAGAAGAAGGCTGCCAGATATTATGGCCCAAACAGAAGATATTAACCAAAAGCAGTAGACAAAAATCTTGACAAGGAACCACAGGCAACCTCTGCAGTGAAGTGCAACAATTAGACACACAAGACCAAAAACACTTTAAAAAATAAATCACAAATCCCAGATCATAATTGGTTGAGGGAATAAAACTGACTGTTGTCACCACCAAAAAGATTAAGCTTCCTAAGTAAAAGTCCTATTAACAGCTAAACTAAGGAAATATGGGGTTCTCTTTCACTCTGGTGTCATTTTCTGACAGGTCACTTCTGGGTTTATTCCTGGGTATCAGGTATTGCATTTTTAATTAGCAGACATAATCTAAAACTTTGAATGCTGGAAATGTTACTCTGGTATTCAAATCATGGTTACAAATAACATCCATTTTCAAAGGAGAGCGAAAAATTAAAATAGTACATAAGTAATGTCAGAGTATCACAGCATTTAAAATCAATATTACAATGTGAAACTAGCATCAATCTCTGTTAGAGTACAACTATGAAAAGTGAATCTATACTAAATCTAAGCTCATGGTTGTTTGCAATTTACCATTTTATCTCCTCTGTGTAAAAGGGTAGAACTGTCCCAGAGAATACAGTGGAAAATGCTGACTTCCCAGTGATGAATTCTGAATTCAAATTATGTCATCTTTACACTAGTGACATTTTATAACAATGAAGACTAACTTTTTCTCTCTATTTAAACAAAGAGGGTTTAGATCTAACCTACCAAAAGGAAAAAAGAAAAGATCACCCCAGCAAGTCCAATACCCTTTCCATCCCTTTAAGAGTCATTAATAGTGCAATATAGAATAAATGTAGACAAAATTAAACTATATGATCCAGTGAACTGCAGGGCATGGCTTCAGGGTGAATAAGGCCTCAAGCCTCATTTACACAGTAAGAACACATATGTCCAAAAACCCCTTGGATCTTCCTCCTCTGGCTACAGACAAAGGCTTGATCCAACCTTTCTAGCTGTAACAGTCTTAATCAGCTGCATTTTGGCCAGTGTTGCACAGTCTTGATACAACTATCTTGGATACAAGCCAGACAGAGGAGTCATTGAGTTACCCCTCAACTTTCCCTCCTCAAAATACCAATTTTGTTACAGGAAGCAAAGTTTTCAAGTGAGTTAAACTCTAGCTTTTTGAATTCTTTTATGCAATCAATCTACAGGTTTGGTGGATTAGTTAGGTACACAAAAACATCTGTATGGTGTTGAGACCACTTCAAGAAAAGATGAAGGGCTTGTTAGAATGAGATAGAAGGCTTTTCAGCAAATATGCAGCTTTAAGGAATACCAAGCTAAATGAAAGACAGTGAAGTCCAGCTACTTAGTCTGTCAACTTCATCAGCTTCTTTCAGCTGAGACAAGTGAGTCACAGAACACTGTTTTAACTCATGGAAATGGTATAGAAATAGTGCTGAAACCGTAATAACTTCTGTCACACAATCAGTAAACGCATGTGTTCTGAGCAACTCATTATTACCTGAGAATTTCAAGCTAAGGATATTCCCTCATGAAAAGCAATCATGGTTCAGATAGCACAGAATTAAAAGATCTGATTGTCCTTTAATTCATTTTATTTCACAAGTTCCAAAGGAGCTATACCTGACTTAACCTGAAAAATTGGGATAGATAGGATTCAGAACTTGCTTGCCTTTGAGGTATTTAAAAATGGACCACTGCCTGGCAACTGTAACACGTAGTTACCAAAAACACTGGATTATACAATCGCCCCCAACCCCAACCCTTCACCCAATCTTTATACTAGGAAAAGGAAACACCTCAAAATAGACAACTATTATTTCAATTTTTGTTTTTATTAGACTTACACTTTACTATGTGGTTTTTTGACAATGACTTTTTCGAGTCTTTCTCTGAGAAAGTCATTGTCAAAGACAATATGTAAAATGTGGAGGTATTATTCAGAGTGGGGAAGTATGAGCCAGACACAGAAATGAGATAACTAAAATTCCCAAGTATTTGGTCATGAACATGCAAGTTCCTTTCCATTCAATTCTTGCCACTCAAAACAACTGAGCTAATACTCTGTATCTACCATATAATAGACTTCTTTTCAAGGACCTGATACATATCTGGACTGCATTATTGAGAAGGGGGTTTTAAGTACTAGCTAGTTTGTCCCTTATTACTTATTTCTGAGTGACAGCAAGACATCAGGTATCTGCTTCCATTCACAGAAATTAGGTAAGCAAGAGTATTTAAGGGCTGTGGGCTAGCAAAAACTCATGAAGGAGTAGTGAAATCCCACTAACAAAGGTATTTCATTTAACGGTTACAGTCACAACTGAACTTACAAAAAAAAACAAAAACTCACAACCAAAAAAAAAACCCCACAACCCCCCCCTCCCCCAAAGCCTCCCCAAAACCCCCCCAAAAAACCCCAAACCTTAGTGGTTTCAAACTGCAATATTCCTGGAATTAAATGCTACTTCAATGGATTCAGTCTTGAAGGTACATAGCAGGGGAAAAAAAAACCTCACAAGAAACAAGAACTGTGGCACAAAGTAACAGATGCAAAGGAGGAGGAAGTAGGAATGCATTGATGTAGGTCACATGAGATTAAAATTAACTTTTTTCTCCTCCCTACATGGACAGCCTTCTCTTCTACTCTATTTTCTGTTACCATTTTAGCCCACATAATAAACTCAATCTCATCTCTAACCATCAGCTTCTACTAACACTTGCAGATCATTTTACTACTTCTATTTCAAGGAGAAGCTGCTGATTTAGTCCACATTAAAAAAAGAAAATCAAAGCTACACGGTCCAGCTCATAAATTTCCAACGGCTGGAAGGAAATTTGATCTGCCACTTGTATTTTCTCACAGATTAGCAGCTGTGTTACAGTGCCCTATCGTGCAGATAGCCCCACAGCCATCTCCAAAACCATATGGGAAGATGTCACACATTTACTTCCAAGCATAGTCCTGAGTGATGAGGTAAAAAACTCTCAAGCACATCTTCCTCTGCTACAACCTTTCTGAAATGCTGTGGCCACTTGTCAGCGCTAAAGCAGATGCACCACGAGCAGATGCACACCCCAGACTTTCATTAGCAGGAGGCCTGTGTGGCTAGACCAGCACCTACCTGAATTTGGCTGGCCTCACCAGACACGTCTGTCTGCTCCAGTCTCCCCAAACAAATTTTTCTCCTAGCTCAGAACATTAACAATTTCTGTGCCTTCCATGAGCTTCAAAGCAAGATACAGCCTGTGCTACGCCCCAGAGCTGATGAGAGAAGGGTTACTCATTCAAACAGGGAGGAAGGACATCAACATCACTCGTTTCTCTGAACTGAGGAAGATCTTGACTGAGACCTACTTTTTCAGCACAAGCACACTCCTGTTACTGGAAATAGCTGCTCCAAGGCGACCGCACATGAAATCTGTTCCCCAGACATAATTAAACGCTAATGAAGGCTGGCATTTCTCCACATCTGTAGCTCACAACAGAACTTGAGGAGTATTAGCAGTTGCACTGTACACAGCTCAGGGTACTCAGATGTGCAGCTTGCTCAGAAATTACAGTCTGAGTAGGGGAATGGAAGTGATGCCTGGTTGCAGCCACTGGGGTCCCATCAGGTTAAGGAAAAAACCGTATCTGTTGACGCTAATCAAGTTAACTGGATCACACACACTACTGCCAGATCATGCAAATCAAAAGCAGATGCATGCTGTAAAAGGCACAACGCTTCCCATACACTTGCCAGTCTCTACCTGCTAAGGAAACAAACAGATCAGAACACAGCTACACAGGAGAGAGTTGGAAAGAAAACAAAGAAAATTCAGGAAAGACACCCAAGCACACTTTTCACATCTCTATGCAGTATTTACAGCTAGAACCTCCACACAGACCAGTCCCAGACAAGACATACAGTCAACAGGCAAAACAATAGTGTAACAGCATTTAAAGATAGTCATAAGCAAAAAAGAACATAAATCAAAAATTTTCTAAAAGCACATAATGTGGCAGTTGCCTAGTTTTAAAAATTATTTGTATCCTGCCCCACAGCACTTTTCTCTACCTTCCAAAGAGAAACGACACTCAAAAGAATTCAGATGGCTCACATTTCTGTAAAGTATGTGTTTTTTTCTTCTCTTTTTACATAGCAATACTTAGATTTTAGTAGAAGTGTATATTCCATTTAAAATATTTTATTATGCATTCTTAACATTATAAAATCCTTTTATATTAATAAGACATCCAACCAGTGGAATTACAGTAGAAAAAAGTGGCAGCTAAAAAGGGTGATTCTAAGGTAAAACATATTTAACATGAATAAAATTAAAGGAAGAACAGAACAATCCTGAATTGTTTCAACACTTGAAGTACTTATTTAGTTATTCATTGGTTAGTATTTTTCTCCTTTTTGATTGCAGACAGTCTGACTGTCAATGGCTCCTTTCACTTATCCTCGGAAATTATTATTAAGGCAATGTATTTCAAAGGAAGCTGTAACCCTTTCTCTACAGGAAATAAAAGCCCTAATTATTTTGCTTTATTATATTTCATACAGAGAAGATAAAGTATCTCTTAAACGTTCCATTAAACCTAGATAAGGGGGATCCTATAATTCCAGGGAATGGTATATTTGAAATTATTCTGTTGGGGTTTTTTTTTAATACCGTTTCAAGGAAGGACCATTCCTCCTATAACAGAAATGTCTGAGATCCAAGCTTAACTGGTATTCTAGGCTCTACTCTTTGGTAGCATTGAACTCAAAATCCATGCCCTGGTCTCTGTTACCCATCAGGCAAAGGAATGGTTTGACCTCATCCATCAGGCAAAGGAATGGTTTGACCTCTCTTCAAATACCTGAGCTTTGCATAAGTGACATTATAAGAATGCGCATGCCGATTTCCCTTTTCTTTGCTATACTACAGCATCCTTTCATTTTTAGTTTCTTAAATTCAAGACAAAAAGTACTGAGGATGTGATCTCTCTCATGGAAACATGCTTTAAAATGAAGGTAGGAAGTCATTGAATTAACTTTTGATGCTTGAAAGATAGGCTGGAAATAAATCCCCATAGACCGATGTCTATAGAGCAGGTATTTGTTTATTGCAGCGCTGGTGGGGAGGGGGATTTCTCCTCCTAACTCACCCGCCTTTGTCAAGTGCTGTGGTATATTTATACAGTAAATTTTGCTTAATGTTGCTATGTCATTACAGCATCATCACATACGTGCCAGAACTAATTTACATAGCATGATCTCAAGGTTATTAGATAATTTTTTGCACTGGGCATGCGCTTCCCCAATTCGGGGGCCTTCAGGGGTCTTTGATGAAGGCTTCTAAAGTCTTCTTCGTACTTGAACTTTTCAACTTTGTCTTCGGGGCATTCGTAGTTACAGTGCTCCTTGGTCCATCTGGTCTTAACCGGTCTAAATTCTTTGCCTTGTGGCTAATTGGCTTTGCACTTGCCAACTTCTCATTAGTACTACACTTACCTACTTCTAAAACTATACACCTGGTAAGTTTGTTTTTTTTTTCTTCTCTTTTTGTCTATTCCGCATTTAAGCAACTAGTTAACTACACGCTAGCCATTACATTGTATAAAAAAAAGTTATTCATATCAAGTCATATGGGTATCAAAAGTTACGATCCAGGTTATATAACCATCAGGTTATATAGGTACAGAAGTTATAATTCAGGCTACATAAATAAAAGCTATGATTCGGGCTATATAAGTATAGGCGGCTATGCTTCAGGTTATATTGATATTCTTCAGCTTATACTGATAAAAAGTAATTATTTAGGTTATATTGATATAAGGTTACATAGATATCCTATAACCCAAACTATATAAGCAGTTTGTAACTTTGACCTAAGCTATACAGACATCACTTTAAACACGGAAGTACATCTTCAAAGCAATGAAAATAAAAAAGAACTAGATATTTCTCATAGCATTGTAGGTTGCTACAGGATTATTTTAAGATTACCACTGTACTACAGAATTCAACACTGTGCTTCAAGTCAGTCAGGCAGGTGGCTACTGTCAGTATTAAGCTACATGAACTTCCCTGGGCAAGTAAACTTTTAGCTCTATAGAAGTTGTAAACCCCATGATGATCAGTAAATCCAATCCAGCCTCCTAAAAGCACAAACCACTACGATACCTAAGTTCTTGCTTGCTTGAACTGCAGCATACACCATTTAGAAAGGCTTGCAATTTTCAAAGTTTGTCAATCTGCAACATCCAGTCCATTATCCTACAGGGCATTTACATTAAGCTATCATGCTATTAGACATCACTTCACTTTTAAAAATATTAACACAACATACTCTTCCTTACAGTCTTCTGAAACTCTGCCATAAGGGTTACTAAAAACTAACAGTCCAAAATGCTCTTCTGCCACACACTTCTAAACACTTTAAATCAGTCACCTGAATAGAACAACCTTTATGTACAAATGCAGCTGGTCAACAGTAGGAATTTCACACAACCAAGTCTCAAGACTTTCAAAAGTTCAGGCCAGTTTTCAAACTGCTGACAGTTACTTGTGCAGATCCTGAACTCAAATACACATCATCCAAACTCTGGAACTAAAAGTGAGTCACTACAAGCTGAATGTTTCAAAAATTTGATTAAAAAAAATTTAAAAATGAGTCCTGGGAAAACAATTATGGCTCTTTCAGGCCTATGACCATAGGGCTTTTCTAAAAGTATCTGAACTTCTCTCATCAGTTCTAGGGGGAAAAAAGTCTGAAAAAAGGAAACAGGAAGCTGAGGAGCATGGAAAAAAAAATCTGCAGTTTGCAAGAGTGAATAGATTGTCAGAGACAGTTTCTCAGAGAAGGTTTACCTATGTGTTTTAGCTTGGACTTGAAGTACACTTTTGAAGGCAATTTCTGATGGTCCCCACAGACTGCACTTCAGCACATGCTGTGGAGTAGACTTGGAGATCACATAACAGATTTCTTCCAAACAACCATCAGCCGGCAGAAGAGAGGTTTTGAGCTAAGAAATGCACATGAATAGCTGCAAAATAGATACACCTAACCTAACAGCAAAACCCTAACAGAGTAAGAAATCACTGTAGCAACAAAAAACCTGATACACTATTGAACAAAAACCAAACATAGAATATCCCTTTCCTCCCTGAAGGTTCAAATAAAACACAACCCAACCCAACCCAAACCAACAGAAAAAAACCCCCAAAACACAAACCCCAAGAAAAAACCCTAAAACCACCCGAATAATACTTTGTACTGTGTTACTTAATTCTACATGGTTTGAGAACAGTAACAATCACAGTTCAGCTAACAAAGCAAGCTGAGAAGCCAAATACAGATTTATTTTACAGCTTATAGGAGTAACAGCATGCAAACAAATATTTAGAGGGCTCATCCAGGAAACCTGAATATTACACTGAAAAGAAAATGAAAAAAAATCAGCAAACGGAGGTGTTCAAGTCAAGGTGCAACAAAGAAGAATCAACAAGCTCAAAATTAATAACCCATACCTACTGCAAGCAACTAAACCACCAAAAAAAATTAAAGGAAAACAAGCAAGTGAGAGTTTGTTGGTACCCCACAACAGCAGAACAACAGCATCTGAGTGACTACAAAACAGAGCAGCCAAAGGCTGCTGAGCAGCAATGACATCTCCCTTGGCTCCCAGCCACGGCAAGTGCAGCCAAGTTCCATCCCCACACATCTCCCATGTCCCAGAGAGGCTGGCCTCTGCACCATCACGGTCCAGGTTTTCCTCACCTCAGACTCATTTCTGCATAATAGAAGATGCAGCTGTGGCTCTAACTCTTTGCAATCTGTTTGCCTGAAGGAATATGAATTCCTCAAAATAACAGACTTAAAGAAATACAGAAACAAACTGTTTCTGTTCCCACCCGCCCCCTCCCCACAAATAACTCTTTGGGTCATATGCCGGGCAATTCCTCCTATGGACGTACACGTAGGGGGGAAGATGGGTCCCTTCTACGAGAGCTCAGCCGGCAGTGGGGACAGCAGAAGTCCATGTCCGGACCAAGACTTGCAGCACCAGCTGGTGCTGGGGGCTTTGCCAACCACAGACCTAAGCACTCGGATGACAGTATCAAAGGACCATCTGCAAGCACATTAGTTTCCCTAGATTTCCTACCAAGGTGGGGGACTTTATTTTTTTCAAAAAATGACACTTTTTACTGTTTTGGTCCCAAAGCCTGCATTTCTCCTGTCACCTCACAAAAAGACCCTGCAAAGAGTCACAGGCAGTCGCAATGGTCTCTTTTGCAAAACCCCAAAACCCCCCACTCTGCATCCCCTAAGCAAACACAAGGCTACCCAGAGCTCTTCAGCTGCATGTTGCCATAACGGATTCTAGGCTCTAAGCTTCCCAGTACAAACACTTGCCAAATATGAGTCATAATTTAAGAAAAAACTACCTCACTTTTCCCTCCTGAGCTGCAGCTGCTCTACCTGGGGTGCGGTGCTGGGGTGGAGTGCAGTGCCCTCCCCCAGGAAAGAGGAGGTGGAAGAGTCAGAAATGAAGGAGTAAAGTTGAGAATGGAAAAAGGTGAAGGGGGAGAGCAAGGAGAGTGATTTTACGTTTTGCCCTTGTTTCTCACCATGCAACTCTATTTTAATTTGCAATAAATTAATTTTCCCCAAATCAAATCTACTTTGCCCATGACAGCAACTGGAAATCCCCCTCTTTATCTCAATTCACAAGCCTTTCCATCTTATTTTCTCCCCAGTATCCTATTGAAGAGGGGGAGTGAGAGAGGCAGGGAGATGGCAGCCAGCCAAGGTCAATCCACCACAAGCTCACTGAAAGAAAAGAATTATAATGAAAATAGTATTGACATATATTAATAGTCAATTAATTAATATTGATAGTCAATATATATAATATTAATATAATATTATAATATAATATATAATATTAATAGTCAATTATATTAACATATATAATGTATATAATATTAATAGTCAATTAATTAATAGTCAATATAATTAATATTGACATAAATTAAACTCTCTTTAATTTAATGCAAATATGGGAAAAACTGACTTCACATGAGTAGATAGGAAGATTTAGCCTGGGAGGGTTTGCAGCCATCTTTTCCCCCTTTGCCTCCTGGGCAGCACCATGCTGGGGGGGAGAGCTGGTGCCATTTTCCCTTTGTCTCCCTGTGGCAGGCGCCATCTTGGAAGGGGCATTTCCACCATTTTGGGTTTCTCTTTGCTCTGGGGGAGTTTGTGAAATTTAGCAATCCTGTATCCTGTGATTATTTACTGTTATTTTTTTGCCTGTTGCAGTTTTGTTTGTTAATAAACTGCTATTTTTTGACTCCTATCAATCTACTCGTATTTCTCCTTATTGGTGGAAAGGGATTGGTTGAAACTAAGGGAGATAACTCCTTTTAGAGTGTCCACTTTTTAAAATTTTCTTAAACCAAGACAGACAGACATGTTGTTGGTCTTCTTCTCAATCCTCCAACTGTCTTAGCACTGAAAAGTCCATTTTACAGACCACTCTGCAGCAGTAAATCAAAAAACCCTCTGAAATCATGTTGCCTGGCTTATCATACCACAAAAACATCAGTGATTTAAATCCCCAAAATTCTTATCTACACTCTTGTCTATTTTGCTAAGTGCTCTCTTAAATAAAATGTAACTGTAAATGGAGAGCCCTTTGCTTGTACTTTTGTAGACTTTCACCTGTAAAGACAGTTTCTGTCACAAGACACTCAAACATTACGAGTGACACCTTTCTACCCAAAGTACGGCTATGAAATAGGCAAAACCACTGTGCCTTCAATAAATAATATATTCAAAAATAGCATAGACAAGCCACCATAAAATCCTGTGGTTCTTGAAAGTTTCGTGATCACAGCTATGTAGGATACTTTGCATTTTTTAAAAAAATGTTTCTCTGGATTTTTTTGATGCAGCAGAACACAAATACCATGATCTTTAGGACTCCCAAAATCTTTTAGAGCTGCTCTACGGTACTTGTTACCTTCAGCTGCCTTGGAGGACAAAGCGCTACCTTAATAGAATTATACAAAGAAGTCCGATTCTACCTTAATAGACTTACAAAGAAGTCCAAAGTCAGAATTAACTTTCAGAATTCAAAATCAAATAATTTTGAGCCCACACTTACTTTATCCTTTCCTTCTATGAGATTTGCAATGTTTCATATTAGTTAAGGAAACTGCTGAACTGCAGGCTTTACACTGTGCTAAAAAGAGACATCATCAGCACTATAGATAATACAATACTTACTACCAATAATATATAATAATTATCTTATTAATTATAGCAACTGTTATATTATTATTACAATATTAATCCTTATATATTATTAATTTTATTTAATACACATTTATACAGTATAAAGAATATAATAAAGTAACACTTACTATTTTTTACTGACAGGATTACTGTCATTTTTTACAGACTGTATTACTGAGAATACCTGGCTGCATCACTGATAATATTACAGATATTAATTCTGTCCCAAGAGAGTAACACTGATAAAACTAACAACTTAAACTGACATTAATGTACTGACTACTGAGTAAAAGTTTCCTGACATCCTCTGGAGCTAGGCAGAGAATTCCACATAAGTCCAAAATCCCACCTTTAGTTCAGCTTTTCTTGTAAGGAACATCACACTATAAAAAATCCTAAGCTGATGTCCATATCTGATGAATTATTCAACAACTTCTCAGTTAAACTGAAAAACGTATTGTATCTGACTTCTGCTGTAAAAATATCTTTTTTTTACAAACCAATTTACAGTTTGAAAAGGCCAACAAGTTTATTAAGAACTATTTCCATGTAAGTTGTTAGGTTATGCTTAGAGTGTCCTTTCATTAACAGGATAAAGAATCACTGGTGTGACTTGCAAATCATGGATATATTCATGCAACTGGAGCAAACTAACAATCTCCTTGACTAAAACCCACAGACTTGTTCTTATTCCAATATGTGGTATCTGGTGCACCGAGGTTAAGTCACTATACTAAGTTTTCCAAAATAAATGTTACCCAGTTTGCAAGAGGAAATCAGCCTCTCCTTGAAATCCATTCCTACACAGTTCAATGATTCTGCATTTCTTTAAACAACAAGAGGGAATTATTTTGTGACTATGCATTAATTCAGAAAAAGGAAAATCAAATAACAAAACCAAGCGACCAAAGCACTTCCTAAAAGCTTCTGTTGGTAAAAAATAGTTTCTAGTACACCCCAGAGTAGCATGTCAGTAACCCTTGCTTCAAATAGGCTAACAGATCCAGGCACGTGATTCTATCTGCAAATATATAATTACAGAAATGCGTCTCAAGTCTCTGCAATCCAAGCAGGTGGACAAAAACCCCCAAAAACACCACAGTAATCACCCAATTAGACCCACATCTATAAAAACCTTTTGGCCCTATACTTGCATGCTGGTGATTTGCAGATTTCACAGAAACTAGCTTTTCTTGCTTATCAAAAAATTGACAGGCATCTGTACAGCCAGAAAACCAAGAGTTCCAGCTCTACATCTTTCACCGAGATATCACATTATTTCCTAGCAAATTGAACAAAAAGACTTCTGTAAGAAATGTATGATAAGTAAAGGAAATTATGAGTAAGAAGTGAATGTAGAGTACACGGCCTCACAATAGCTGAGGCCCTAGTAAGGACCCAAGACAGGCCACAGAGAAAGTGTGAAAAACAGGGTACCCTGCTGCTCTGGCACACACTCCAGCACAGACGGTATTGAGGTATCATGAGGAATTGGATCTACGTAGAGAGCTAAAAGAGAAAAATTCTGTGCAGGAATTGAAAAATGTAAACTAAATCCAAGCACTCTAAGATGGCAATAAAGCACGAATTTCGGGCTGCCAAGCCACCCACACTGAAGCAATCCTGTTGATAATACTGCATAAGGTTTATGTTGCCCATAGAACAACATGAATTACAAAATGAGTAGGGATCTAGCAAAACTGGGACTAATGACAAAAAGGCAATTATGAGGGGGCTGTTTTCTTATGAAAAGTTTTGGCAGAGACAAGAAGGTACAAGTTTAATGAAAAGCTCAGCCCAAACCCAGAAAAAACCAAGAGACTAACGTAGCAAATAAAGAATAAAATGCCAAATCAAGGGGAGAAAAAGGAGGGCAGGTCTTCCACTGCTAAGTGTGTGCATGCCTCTAGATGATAGTCATGCAGACATGTGAATTCAAATCCAGAAGGAGGACGGAAGAAACCTCTTCGGATGACATGCTGGACTCTCAATCAGGTTTTTGTTCTTAACATTGTTCCAATTTTCTTTTTTTTTGGGCGGTGGGAGGAGGAGGGCACCTGTGGAGGCAAGAAATGGATTTACACCTCAGTACCTAGTGTCATGGTTTAGTAAGGGATATTTCAAACCAAACCACTACACCTAGAAAACTCTAATCTAGTAGTAATCACATATGTGATTCCTCAGAATCTGCATCTGTATCCTATTTGAGTGCACAGAGTATAGACTATTTTCCATAGACTATTTTGCTGCTCTACCTGTTTACTCTTCGAGTGTTTGTTAATCAATAAACATCTTAATAGCTTGAGCCAGCTAAGTCTCAAGTCTCCCTTCTACAGACAGGAGTGTCAAATCTTGGCAGTAACAGAAAAGTATTCACATAGCAATTTTTTTCTGATGTTCTCCTAGTATGTATGAGTGAGGTGATGTGATAAAATCTGAGGGTCATACAGCAGCAGCAGGCTCACCTTCCTCAGACTGCCTGATCCAGCATCATCTTTCCCTCTAAAAATGTAACATTAAACCAAACAATCCTGATATGCAAGCAGTGCACTGTTCTCCTACCAAGCTAAATCAAAATCAGGTTGACTTGTATTACTACGGGGTAAAAAATTATTAAGTAAAAAACATACTAATAAATACGGAGCAATGTAAGAATCCAATTTTCTCCAGTAAGACTAACAAAGAAATAGGTAGCTGCAATGCTTAAGAGATTTCTATTATAAAGTTTGTGCCACTGCTTCAAGTTTGTAGAGTTTTGATTATTTTCGTACTGAGGCAGAAAGAGATGCTTCAAGAACATAGACAGCAGTCAGAAATTCTTGATTTCTATCTAATTCCTTCCTTCCTGACAGTGTGCAAGTCACAGAAAAATCTCTTCTTTGTGCAAAGAACATGACTCAAAAACTTACCAGGCTACTAGACTGCAGTGAAAATTAATCAGTGCTTATTTATAGTGAATTCTGAAAATGAAAAGGACCATTTGAATCAGCAAGGAATTCTAAAACAACACAGCACAGGCAGCATGAAATACAGTGGGAAGAGGAAGAGACAGTTTTTTTTGAAATACAGTTTCTATAAGCATAGGGAACAATTACTCTCTACTTCCTTCATCTATTTTATTTTTGCAGCAGGGACAAAAATTAACTTAAAACAAGGTCAGTCTTCTTAAAACACTGAGTTTATAAATACAGAAACTATGTCATCCTGAACCAAATCTCCTGAAGATAATCATCTGGGAGAATTTAAGAGGAATGTGTACTTAGTACATAAATGCACACAACAGCAGTAATTAAATTAAACACATCTCTCAAGCATGTTAATTACATGTGATGTGAATTTTTCATTTCAAGTTAAATCAGGCATACTGCAGCAGACTGAGATTTAAGTATATATAAATACAGATTATGAATTTAACTACAAAATGTATTACCAAATTCTCTCCAAACCCTAAGGGAAATGCAGGAAGCTAGGATTAGAATTAATTTATTGTCTTTAAATCAAACTGGGTAGCACTTGAAATAAGGTATGCTTATAAGAGACTGAAGAGATGTCACAAATGGAGTGAGTTGGGTTACTCTTTGTGATGCAAGATTGTAATGTCCCCCACGTATTAAATAGCTGGTGAGAAACTGAGCAGTGCATGTCTTTGTTTGAAATTGATGCTAATTTTTTCAGCAAAAGCACAGAAATTCTCAGTTTATATGTTTAGGACTACTTGGGCAATTCTATTTGCTGCAGTCTTGCTGAAGCAAACGGGCATCAGGAAGAGGTCATGTTCCTTGTAAATGTTTCTACATATTACAGGAAGCACATCTAACGGCAGAGATCAATACAGCAGTTTCACAGCACAGCTGTTCCACTCACTGCAGAGCAGATCCAGATTCTTTTGAGAAGGATCACAGACCGAAACACAGACTGATACCTTTAATCCATGTATGCTGCTTATCTAATCTTGGAACTACCTTGCAAGGAAAATTGGCAGTGGCTTCAACAAGAACTCCAGGAGTGGCCACAGGCTTTGTCATCTGCTACAAAATATTTAATATTTTAGTTCTTTTTCATTCAAAAAAATGCTTCAAAAATTTACTTGAAAGCGGCAAATCCTTCTTCTGTTAGAATTCAATAATGGCATTTTATTAAGTCCACTCAACTCAGCGTAGTGGGGTACCAAGAAGAAAGGCTGAAAAACTTCCAAACAAGTTTTGCGTAAACAATGCCATCTTGCAACTCATTAAAAAAGACTATATAGTTTTTGAGACATAGGATTAAAAAAATTCCTACCATCTCACAGACACTGGCCTCAAAATAATGGCTAAATTCAACTTTGTTGAATTTTACCAGGGCAGTTATCTGCTGTAAACAACTTATTTTCTTATTCCACAGACAGTTGGAGAGGCAAGCTTCCAGGAGAGTTTGCTCCTGGAAAAAAGGATGAGATCTTCCCCTCTGAACAGTAATCACAGAAATCAGTCCCAGCTTCTCAGCTAGCCATGCAATCCCAAGGGATTGACCTTTGGTGGAACTGTAACAGGCAGCATATCACTTGGCTTCCTGAAACACAGAGTGCTATTTCATAAGGCAAACTTATGAAATAGCACTCTGTGTACTGTCCCCAGAGATGGCACATAACTGTCCAAGGTACAAACAACAGGCTGTCATGCACACATCTGCTTTCTCAGTAGACAGCCCCAGATCTGAATGCACACAGAGATATGAAATGCAGCTTATATTTTAAGGATCAAAAGCTGCTGTCACACTGGCAGGTAGCATGACCACAGTGCATAGACAAGCATGCTGTATGGAAAAGCCCATCCATTTCACATTTCTCAAATGCTGCTCAGTGACAAAATACTTCAATCTACAAACTCCCCAGTGACATCAGCCATGCAAGTGGACCTCCATGCATGCATGGAGGGATCTGCTCTTGTAGTCCTTCATTTGATCCAAGAGTCCAACAAGCCATGAACCTTACACTGCACAGCATCTAGCTGTACACAAGACAAATACAAACACACTGGCAAAAATGAGTTGGGGGCTTTTCAGCTGATTTTAAATACACCGTCACAACAACCTTTTCACAGGTGTCCTGGGGAGACTCAAAAGGTACTTTAATACCAGGGGTTTAGTCTGAAATACTTTCAGTGTGAAGCAGCTTAAATACAGCACTGTGAAAAATGCTGTCAAAGTTCCTTGTTTTCTCCTCCTTGGCTCTCACATCAGAAATATACTGAGGACTGTTTTTGTGAATGCAGTGTTTCACCATTCTGTTCTATATTTTATGTACAAATTCAGCATTGAGCACAAAACCCCAAAGCATCAAAACTGAAATTTCAGATAAAGGTTACAAGGCATGAAGAGAAGTACAGAATTTGCAGAAGAATTAATGAAATATGAAAACCTGTAAGAACCCATAAGGGCAGGATAATCACAGTAAAGATACAACTTAGAGGAATGAAATACCCACCTGCATAGATTTCATTATTTTGTCTTGTTTTATGTATATTTTAAAATACCTCTGATGCCCTCTAGACCAGTGCATCTTGTAATTTACTGTTTAAGAACTAGGCATCAGTTTTAAATGCTGTAAACACATCTTCATGGACAACAAGGGCAGAGAATACACTCTGCTACATGTTAGTCAAAGGGAAATAGCTACAATATTCAGTATTGAAGTCTCTATCAGTCTGTGTAACCCAAGACTTGAACAAGAATAATTCCCGATTGCTTATTTTTAGCACTTGTTTACTTTGTGCTATTTAACATGTTATTGTTTTGCTTTTGTACTCTAAAAGAAACGTAATTCCAATTTGAAACCTTTCATAAATTTAACTATACTGTTCCACCTGAAAGCCCTACAGACATTATACCACACCAGGCAGCCAGATGTGCCAAGGTACAATCTGGATGGAAATTAAACAAACAAAAATGCTGAGGTAGACTGATTACATTAACCATTTGTTTATACTGAGACCCCCTGTAATATTACAGAGAGGCACAGTGTAAGAACTGGAGCAGAATGGATTTGTGTATAATATTAGTACCCAACATGTGGCAGTTCACTCTCCCTGCATAAGCAATTTCCATTTTCGCTCTCTCAGGCATACCATGCTATTTGTGACATGAATCAAATTATATTGCTATTCTCAGTTACTTAGACGTAGGACAGTATTTTGCACCAAACCAATCTCCTTCAGATTTCTTCACTTCCTCTGGGAATTATGTTGGACATTATCCCTAATGCAGAACTACTCAGTAAGCAGAAAGAGAGAGCAGAGCTCATTTTAGAGACAAACACTCCGGAAAACTGAGCAACAGCAACATCAGCCTGCAGAGCTGATCACAGAAGGCTTGAGCTGTGGCTTTGACTTTATTAATTCGCAAATATCTACTCGCGTTTTTAATTGCATCACAGAACTTGCATTCAAAAGAAACAAGGAAACTGGCAGGAAAGAATTCATAATCTGAGCTCACAGTGTAAACGTCTTCTAATCCAGTTCATGCTCCATCATAAGTCAAAGCTTCTCAGACTATCAACCACACAAGATGCATGTCAGGTGAAAGTACTTAACATGTATAGGCAAGTGTAGAGGCTTCAGACTCTGACAGAAAGAGGATCAGCTGATCTGAGCTTTCTGAGATTTCACATCTACTTGAAAAGCAAGAAAGCCAGACTCCTTTAACTCCACCTACATTATCTGTGTAGAGTGTGCTCAGATGTGTTACAATTATTAACTAATGTGGGAGACAGCTAGCATTCAATATAAAATACAAATTAATGTGTTTAAACCACCAGTAAACACGCAGCCATTACATTGTGTTTACAACTCTCCCTTAAAACCGTGAACCGTAAACAGACCCCCTTGACAGATACCTGCTGGGTATGTCATAACATTTCAGCTCAGCATCTAAATTACATATTGGAAATCACCAGTTATGATTCTGACAAAGCCATCAGTATTTTCTCAAGTACTGGTATATGACAAAGCCATCGGTATTTTCTACATGGTTCTTATTTTATCTGCTACAGACTACATATGAAATCTAATCAGTAAAAAGGGAAAAATAAGGGATGGAGTAAAGAACTATAAAGTTGGTCATAAAACTACATATATATGCGTATTATGATGGAAACACTTTTTCTGTGAACATGTGGGATTACCACTTCATAAATTAAAACAATTCTATTGCTCAGACAACTCCGAAGAAACTCAAATGCCTATGTCTGGCTATTCTTTGTCTTCTAAACCATCTTCCATTACTACTAAACCAAAATTAATTCTAACACCTGATGAAATCCTGACCAGACAAGAAACAGAACCATATAATCATAGAATATGCTGAATTAGAAGACACCCATCAGAATCATAGGGTCCAACTCCTGGCCCTTCATAGGACACCCCAAGAGTCACACCATGTGCCTGAGAGCATTGCCCAAATGCTTCTCGAACTCTGTCAGGCTTGGTGCTGTGACCACTTCTTTGGGGAGCCTGTTCCAGCAGTGCAGAGCAGAGCGGGACAATCCCCTCCCTTGCCCAGCTGGTGATGCTGTGCCTGATGCCCCCCAGGGCACAGCTGGCCCTCACAATCTACAATGGGTCCAGAGCTACATTAGCAATGTTGGTCCAACACACACAACTGCCTGGTCAACTTGGCAACTGCCTTGGCAACTGTCAAGTTCAGTTTGTGTTCTTTTCAGAGGAGAAAGTCAATACATTTTCCCATTATCTCATCAGCAGTTTCATTAAAAATGAATGGTTTTATTTATTTTTGAGGTCTCTTCTTTCAAATTGGTCTGGAACTAACCAGCAAGAATACTGCTTGAAGAACAAAAAAGGAAAATAGAGGCTTTACAATACCAAGTTCGGGAAGGAAAAAAAAAAAAAAAAAAAGAGGTGGCTCCGAGTGGATTGATTTTAACTCCCTGCCCACAAAACCAATCAAACTGCAGTTCTGTGACAGCATACCAAAAACTCAGCAATCACTGAGTCATATCTAGAGATGCCATCTGACACAACCATATCAATGTCCCTGTCCCCGAAGTCAGCATCAGTGACACTGATGACATTTCTGACATGTGTATTTATCCATGGTTACTTGGTCAGATTTGAGTGTTTCTTACTGCTGGCAGTTTTCCCAAGCTCTCATCTGACTCTTCACCACTTCAGTGCAAGCTGGTTACTTATATCCAGTCCTGCCAAACCAAGAACAGAGTGCCTGCTGCCTCTTTCTTCACTGCAGGTGTTTTCAGTGCTGTGTGCACACCATCCCTTCTCTGGCCTAAACAATCCCCATTTAATAGTGGGGATTCCCTCTTCACTTAGTCTGTCCTCTAGAGAAGACCACTACCCTCCTTCAAACTGTGGTTTGCATACTATGTCTTACAGCTGAGATTACAATGAATCTCAAAGGAAGCACAACGTGGAATCCACCCAGACTCTCCCCACTGCCACTGAAACTAATAAACAAATAAATTTAGACCAGGGACTTATTGGTAAACCTTCTGCAAAGTGAAGTGAAGTATTAAATTTAGAATTTAAAAAAATTATCACCAAATAAAAAAGCTGACTCAACTCATAGTAAGAGGATACCTTTGTAGTCCACCTTTACTAGAGGAAAAAAAAAACTTAAATACATGTCAAAATAATCAATCATCAAAATAAATCACAGTCTTTGAACAATTCTCTCTCAGGAAGTGAAATTAAAAATGTAGAAGTCAACAGAATAATAAAATCAAATATTGATAAAATAAAACCCAGTCTTTATAATTCTCAAAAAAAGGAAAAAAGAGTAACTCACTACAATTAGATTCATTCTAACATCTTTAATCTGCTTTTAACGGAAATCTCTTGATTCAGTGGTGACAAAGAATACTTTGTCTGCCAATCATCTGTCAATTCAGATAATAATATCCAAGACAGAAAACAAAATACAAAACAGAAACCTAAATGCCAACCCTTTCCACTAAGGTGTGCTAATAGATCAATTTTGACAGCCTAAATTCTATTTTATCGCAGTGAAAAGGTTATAAATGAAATCAGCCTACTGTCTTGAAAATCTGTTTCTAATGGAGGAGTTTTCCCCTCTATAACCCATTATTTTCCATTGTGCAGCAGTAGTGGCACAATAGTGGTAACAGTAGCAAGGATTCAAAATTATTTTAAGTATGTATTGAAAAATGTCAAGAAAACAGTTCAAAACAGAAAAGGTCTGATTATCACAAAGTTCTGTATTTCTCCTAAAGTAACTGAAACTACTCTCTTGAAGAGCTCATTCACTTGTAAAAACATTGTTTGTGCAAATAAAAATACTACTATTAGTTGCATGAGCTTTTTATGAAAGATCCCTACAACTGCAAAATAACAAATTCTGAAACTAAGAACAGCCATCTAAGGATTCTAATAATCTCCTTCAGTAATATTTTATTCAATTAATCATAACTCAAATCTCAGTGAGAAACAAAAAAGGAAGTAAGAAAGGAAAATGAAGTAATCATGGTCTGACATTTTGCTTATGGAGAACTATAAAAAAAGTATTTTTTAACATCAAAACATTTAAATGATGTTTTTAGAAAGATAATTGAAATTCTATACTTAATATACCATCAACTCTTTAAAGATCTATGGAGAATCCAAACACCAAATCACCAAAGCCATAAGCAAGAATGAGATTATAAACAATAAAATCATTATCTGCATATAAGCAGTTTTGTGGAGACCCAATTATATATATGAAGTATACATAATGTTTTTATACAAGTGGATATCATGCAAACAAAAATGCAGATATAATTAAAGCTTCATTAAAGATTTAAGATATTCTGTCACTGATTTTCACTTACTGTTTACCAAAACGAAAACAAAGAGCGACTCAAGCTTTTAAGATTACAACCTGTGAATAACATTACACTGGAAAAAAACAACCCTATGATTAAAGAGCCTGGAAGGCAGGCTCTTTTGCTAATCCACAAACAATAGTTTTAAGTGACGAAACATTTATTTCTCACGCTTAACTTTTTAGCCACTGGCCAATTTTTAATTTATTTTATAAGAGTCTCAAAGAAAATGGACTTTCTTAGAGCTTCACAAGCAATCCCAGTCCATTGTCCCAGTAGGTGAAGGGTGAGAAGTCCAGTAGCCGCTGGCAGACCAATCCACACATGGCATGACCAGTCCCACTGCTCAGCAAGTCTTTGGCCTGACCCTATCCTCACCCTCTTCTCCTTCATGACCAACTTCCTGGCTTTCTAGGGAGATGTGTAGTAAGGATAGGGGGAGTGGGACAAGAAAGCAATAGGCCAGTATAAGAACAGCAGACTTATGAAGTCCTTATGAATCTTACAAAAATCAGGTTCCTCATATCTTTAATTTCTTATGAAAATTAAAGCATGAGAAGAATCGCAGTCCCATGGCTGTCTTTAGTGCATCACATAGATCTCCAGTGCCAGCCTCCCTTCATTTCACCAGTCCTGGCTTTGGAACAGACACAACTCCCAGATCCTCTCATGGAAGTTCCTCCCCATAGCAGCACATTCCTGTCTATACTGTGCTAGCCACTCCTGTGTCAGGTTTCCTAACTTCACTTGCACTCATCTCCAAATATAAACCAATTGTATTATGAAAGTGAGTAGTCCAGACAGCCTGCTGCTTTGAATTACGTAAGATACTGAAAAAGCTTTACACTTTGAAGCACCTGGGGCTGACGCACTTCTACACCAGTGTGGCAGGGATCAGAAGGTGCCCCACCTTCTCCTGCCAGGTGCTGATGCCAGGGCACAGGAGGAGGTAGGCAATGTTGTTACAAGTCATATATGGGAAGATATTTGGTTTGCCTGTTGAAACATTTTCAACTGCAGGTCTCTTTTATGAGATTCTATACAAATTTCCAAATATCACACTACCCAAAAGTTCAGCTCCTTCTCTGTGTACAGAATCCACCTACTTAGTAATCACTTCTTTAATAAATTATGTTCCTGTTTGTCTTTACTCCAGGACTGATTTTTTCTAAATTTTGCAACCCGCCTATTGAAATTTTCTGAGTTCTGACAGGACCATAAAGTAAGAGCATGCTATGACAGAAAGCAAAAGACAAAGCATAGAAGGAACTATACAAGAGCACAACTGAAGTACAGAAATGCAGTAGAGTCAATTCACTGAAAGATCATTTTCCCATCCACCTATTATCTCCCACAAGAAGCTAAAAAGATAGCCAGAAAATAAGGCTGAACAGTGCTTCTTCCATCCCAAAAGCACATGCAGGATTTCATTGCTGGCTTTTGTATTAAGCTATGCATTCTGTCCCTGTGGACAAAGCCCTGATGAATACTGCACAAGGTAGTGTAGTGTCATGATTCTTATTAATGCCACAAACACTGTCTAAATTGTGTAGAAACTTAGAAATAAACAAACAAAATAGTAATTAAAAGCTTTTGAAAGTTTCTGCATCATCTAAAGAAATACACATATTGTTAAAGACAGACAATTTAAAACACTTCAGTCTTTTATGTAGAAAGTATTATATGACTATTGTTTTAGAAAATTTTTTCACTCTATCTACATTCCCACAAATATGATCTGGATAAGAAAGAATTTTTTAAAAATTCCCCCAAGCTTCACAAGCCTGAGGGAAGCCTTATGTTCCACATTAGAGGAGAACAACTTTTAACTGCTCAAAGTAAAAAATACCTTATTAACATAAAAATTGCTTTGACAGCTGCCCAGAGTCCAAATTTACCAGCTTCTGTGGTTTGCGGGGGGTTCTGTTTGTGGTGGATTTTGGTTGCTTGGTTGGTTTTAATATACTGCCCAAATTTTTTTAATTAAAACGTAAAACAAATAAAAAAACCTAACTAAGCAAATTCATACAGCAAGAACAGAATCAAAACTACCAACAAGAGGAAAAGAAATAGAAGAGCAATAATGCCATTTTGCCTAAAAAAAAGTATTTTTATAAGAGTACTATTTAGGAAACATAAATAAATAAATAAATACTTATTCAGCATGTCTGTTCTTTTACAGATTTCTTTGGGCATATTTTTTTCCCCATCTACTAATGAGTATACAAAGTTTTTTAAAGTTTCTTCATTTTTGACCTCAAAAAAATTTGAAAAAATCATAAATCAACCACGCCATTCTGCTATTAGGACAGTGCAAGCATAAAAAGAGTATGGTCTACATGCAGGTCTATGTTACTTATACAGATTTCTTTTTTGAGAGCAGCACAAAAAAACAACAGCAACAAGACAAAACAAACAGGAAAAAAAACCCCAAAGAGCAGAAATGTGGAAACTTACATAGCAAAATTGCTTTCAAATAGAATATGGGCATATTCTCCTGAGGTGTCCACAACACCTCTGTGCCACCTTAGCTCAGTTTCCAAGTAAGCCTTTGACACTGTAAGTACCAAACATATGGATTACACAGTAAGGAGGGATGTCCAGTTTACTCTAAATAAAAGTAACTCCACAAAACTGAATACAGTTTTCTGTTAATGGCAGGATTAGAGCAAAGCTACAGAGATTTAAATCAGATGCCACTGGATTGTTTTTTTCTCATTAAAAACATTGCTTTTTGTAGATTCCTGGAGCAGGCACAAAATCATCGGGACTTGGCTAGTTTTGCTAGAAGCAGATTAGTGAGACTTGTTAAGTCAAAGACTCTCAGACATTTCTATTTCCTACTTTTTAACATATCTAAGGATTTGCAAACCTGGGATCCCCAGGAAGAAAATCTCACTTAGGTAAGATATAGCTAAGCTCAGAAAATATGCTATTCATAATACCTTTCACTCTCACTAATTTCCACCTCAGAGATTTTGTATGTTGAGGCTCAAAAGCATAGTCTCAGCTGTTATCCAGGGTTTCCACAATGCCGTGCTCAGCTAGCCTATTCATTGCTCAGAAAAAGGCTTTACGGGGCTTTACTAGAAGCTATTCAAGAGCATACAGTTAGTGAAAATGTAAGCAGAAGCATGCAATGTAATAACTACTATCAAAATAAACAAAGTGCTACTTTAAATTAAAAAGGTCATCTCCCACACAGAGAGGATTACCAATTCATTACTTCTATCCTTACTCCCTCAACACTGAAGCAGCAATGTCACCTCCATTGCTTTTTTTTTGTTGCTCTACACAGAAAGGAAACAAAGAAAAGGTATTTTTTGGGTATTTGTACCATTTGTCAAATAATACACATTCAAGTTAGACCTTTGCACTGATGCCTTAGGTTTTAACTTTTATATTTTTCAAATCCTGTACCGCCTAGGGTGTAACTCTGAAGTTTTGTGTGGCCTGTTAACTTCTGCTGTCTCATGCTGGTTAGACATAACAAAGCCTCTCTAGGTTTGCTTTTCAAGGACACCTTGCTGTCCCCGGCCCCAAAATGTGTAAACTAAAAGCCTCTGAAGAGGAGGGGCAAACTTGGGGTACTTACATCATTAACTGAAGTCATAATTGGAGAATTAACCCTGATATGCAAATGGACCAAACTTATAAAAGTGTGAAGAACCCGTGAACCAGGGTCTATCTTGGGTGTAGCCTTATGACTGCCCATGGTGTACCTTTGACGGCACTTCAAATAAATACCTACTTTTATCCTCTTATTCTTGTCTAGCCTCTGTTTTTAGGTAGCCACTTCAAGGCACCAGCACAAGCTGGAGTGAATTTCACCAGAAGTCATGAAGGACTGTGAAATCACTTAATAATAAGCTCCAGGCATCAGGCAGAAGTTGTTTAACTACATGTTCTGTATTTATTGAAAACATAAAGCTAACATTATTAGTAGACTGGTTGAAGTCACAAACTCAGCACTTGTGCTGCCCAATCATTTCACCACTCTCTCAGAGACTTCTGATCTGTGTTACATATGCAGCAACAACATCAGCAACTTACTATCAAACTTAGAACCAACACCAAAAGTTGACAAATTTCCTGGCAGATTTTCTGGTGTGCCTTCAAACTCCTCACAAAGGACACCAAAAGTAGAGCAGTTGTAAAGCACAGCTGGCAGGCAGGTCACCATGACAGCAGGTAACTTCTCTGTTTCACTGCACAGTCTTCCACATCAGAAACCAGAGCTGCAGCAGGTCTTTTGGGGCACCCCACCAGAGCCAGCAACCCATACCGGCATATGGCGATGGTGACCACACGACTTTCGCATGCTACTTCACTATTGTTCCAGTTTTAAAGATCTGGAAAGGTCTGTCAAATAAATGGATTTCATACAGCTTTCAAAAGCAGGAAAAAGATCTGAAAAAGATAAAATGAATCAGTAACTGCTGTATACATGTTATAAAGGTGCTTTACTGAGTTTTTCAGTTCTGACTCAAAACTCTCTTTGTCGGAAGAACTGAGGAGTAAGGGAAGAAGAAACAAAATGTACAACCTGTTAGACTGCTCAATACTTGCAAGCAAAATACATCTAAGGAATCAGCTAATTCAGTGACATGTCGGACAGTGACTTCTTCAGTTCTGAGGACTGAAGCCACAACACCAGTTTTATACAACTGCAGTCACACCATGTGCAATCAAACCTTCAGCACTCACTCAATGGGGACAGGCTTGATGTCTGATTATTGCCTTTTGGTCTGCTGCAAGTTGTGGCTGTGCAACAGGCAGCACACTCCCTGCTTTCTATGCTGAGGGTATTACAGTGATGGGTAATGCATAAAAGGAAAGTGAGGATGACTACAGAAACAACTACAGTCTGCAGAAATAATGTTAGTAATTCTACTACTAACAAACATTTGCTACAACATCAGATTTTACGAACATTGGAAAAAATATCTGGAGAGAAGCGACAATAAGAATCCTCAGGGCTACAGTGGCACGGCTTGAACCTCCTGCGGGGAAGCAAGGAGAAATGTTCTGAAATAGCTCAAGGCATCTTGCAACCAAAATATCTACCTCATCTTTTCATAGAAACCAAACACACAGCATCTTCTTTGGATAGGCAGCTGTGGCAGTCAAAGATACTTCTGCTAGAAATTACATTCTTCCTGCAAAGAAAATCTAATAATCAGGAACTAAAAGAGTTTTTCTTCAACCATATTAACTCCCAAATCCCATAAAGAATTTTCCAAACCCATTTCCTAGCAGTGTTTCTGCTAATTCATCATTACTATTACAGTTTCCCACAACATTTACAATTATTTTTTCCAACACTTTTAACTCTGAAACATCCATCTATGTTTTACCACTTTCAAAAAAATTAACTAACCCTCTTCCCATGATGGCCATTATTTCATTGAGAGTATTTGCCCAATTTTACTATTTTTGTCTGATCTCTTTTTACCCAGCATTTGATTGCACTCCCTCTGCCACTCACTGTGAATCTATCTGGTCCTTACACATGAAAGTTGATTTTTCTACAGATTCTACCTTCCCTGAATTTTTGAAGGAGGAAAGGCAAGTAGCACAAATTGTGGTAGTAATGTTTGAAATTATATCAAAGACAGACTCATTGGCACCCTTACTAAAAGCATTCCAATCAATTGCAGAGGAATATAAAAAATTGCTACAAAGCATGACCATAAGCAGTTACTCTACAATCACTTGATCTTCCTTTGCAAGACCAAACAGATAAGGTACATTCCCAATCTTTACTGTATGTTACTCAAACTTGAAATATCAGCCTAAGGAAGTTGACCACTGAATCACGGAATGCTGCTTCAAGGACAAAACTAAAGTTCAAAATAATTTACTACATCATCAAATTGTTATTCTCATGGAAGAAAACTACATCAGAAAACTACATCTGGTGACAAACAAAACAAGAAAAGAAAAGCTGCTTAAATCAGTTTGAAGGACAAATTCATCCTGGATTGTGAAAAGCAAAACTATTTGAAAATCCCTCTGAAAGAGACTGTTCAAGCTGAGGATTGCTCCCTACAGTATTGCTGAAGCCCTTGTACCACTGAGTATTCACTTCTCCGAAAATGTATCTTCCCTCACTCCCCGGGAGACTATTTCACAGTCTGGTAGACATCAGTGTTGAGTTGTTTTTTCCAATGCTTAGTTCTTTCTCTGTCTCACCATATCATTCACAGTTAAGTCCTCCTTACCATACATAGCTTTGTTTCCTACTGTTTCTACCAGGGCTTTTTTTCGGTTACAATGTAAGATTATTCCTCTTTATTAACAAAAGGGAGATAACATTTTGTTCCTCTCTAATTATTAAGCATCATTCCTGCCCTATGAACATCTTTGTGTTATTTGTGCAAGACAACCAACCCAGCTGTAAAATCCACACAATTTAAGCAGAGATCAAAAGTTTGTAAGTGCATTTGAAGCAAAGAGCTTCAATAGCAAGTCATGCTTCAACACTGGAAACCTGCTATCAAGATTCCAACATTAGTCTTAAATCAGTTCCTGTACTACTTGCTCCTGTACTTATTTTTCTTCAATAGGTAAAAAATTTGCAGAGTGAAACCTTTTCCTCACAAGAAATATTAAAAACTTTGGATTTCTGTCGTGCCTCAAATGTAAAGAGTTGAACAAAAAAAAAAAGAAAAAAAAAAAAAAAAAAAAATCTTTTTAAATTTAGAAACAAAGTGCCATTTTCACAGGGTAGACTAATTACCCAATTTCTGCCCAAAATTACTGTAGTTCTTTCTTTGACAGCATAAGGTTTACCAGGTAAAATGGAGAAAGAATCCAGGAATGCATTTGTTCCTAACAAACTGAAGGAACCAGGCAAACCTCCACCTAAAGCAGTGTACAATCACAGCAGCAACAACAGCGTAACATCCTTTGCTAACCAGACACTACAGAAGTGCCATGCACTTGATATGCAGACAATAACAAGAGAAACTGTGTCCATGCCAGGCACAATGAGGTCTTCTGTTCCTGTAATTCACTGAGCACCTTTATTAGCAAGGCAGAAGAAAACCAAATGCCATCTTATTCATGTATACACAGATAGCATCCCAATAATTTATTTAGCATTAATAAAAAGAGGCAAATCTAAAACTGAGAAAAATTTCTTTCTTCGACCATAAATTCACAAGGCCACAGGAAATACTTTCCCTGAGTTGGAAATATCAGAGGTACGCATAATGGTCACCACTCACTGCCAAGTCTTCAGCGTTACATGACAAAGATTTTTTAGATGCTCTGGGCCAGTGGCTCCAAACTGTGGACTGTAAAGCTGTTTCCACGTTCAGAATGGTCAAGCATCTGTCAATTTTTAAGCTCTAAGGTACTTCCACTAACCGCATCTATGACTGTCCAATAATTTTCAAGAGCTAAAGGTGGTGGTTTTTTCTGAAAAATATATTTTTAGATTAAACGCAATTCTCTCCCCAAACTTCCAGCACAGGTTCACCAGATCCTTTGCAAAAACTTTTCTTTAACCTTGATCCCTTGCATATAAAAATCCATCCATATATTACATCATTGTTTTTTCTTGGGAAATATATCACACATACTGTGAAGTCATGAATAGGGCTGCATTTAGAGCCAGAAGAATCAGTCTCCTCAGGACAAAGAAGAGCAAACAGAAAACATTATGACGTTACTTACAAACCAGATACAGATGGGAGAGAAAAGAGTATTAAATCTCCACCACATACAATTCAAAGGCATGTAAAATACAAAGTACCCACAGCAAAACTATACACATAAACAATACACACCAGATGCAAAATAAAGTATGTACATGAGATTACGCTCCAGAAGGACCTTGTCACAAGTGCCATGCAGATCGAGCTGAAGGGTGACAATGCTATGCCTTAGAAGGAGGAATTCAATTTTCACATGCTACACTTAGGGACAAGAAAAATAAAATTATAACTAGCATAGAAAAAGGTTTCCTCTGAGGTACCTGGCGCTGAGACTGAAGAATCTGTGATCATAAATATAATCCTGGAAACAAAAAAGGAAGGCACTGCTACCACCCTGAGTCCCCAGGTTAAAACTTGCAACAATACCACCACCATCTCATAAAATGCATATCAAAATTGGTGTATTTTCACTCCATGTTTGCTTTTGACACTTAAATGCCTCCTCAAAACTGAAAGTGTCAAAAAGCTCACCAGTTCCCAGTGTCAGTGCTTACGTGGTAGACTATAACCATCATAAGAGCAGACCTGGGAGCCACAACAAGAGAATTCAGAAACTACTGCCTGTGGGGAAAGCTTATCACAGCTGACGAGCAACAGAACAAAAGCCTAGACTTCTAAGGCTTTAGTCTCTCCTCAGCAGAAAATAGCTGCCAGATTTACACCCCTGAAGCTTAATACGTTGATCCATACACCTTCTCTTTAGGCAGGGCTGCAGCCAGAAGATTTGCCCTTTGGATAATGAAAGCATGGCAGACCTTTTGAGAAATTCCTTCCTCTTGGTAAAAAAAAGTGCCTATTTAATGAATGTTGTTTTAAAACAGCTGTGGTCATTGGATCTTCAAGTGTCTTCAGAAGATTCATTTAATAAACAAGTGTGCAAGAATAAACAGACTTCAGAAATTTCAGCAGTCTGAATATGTGATTCAGGCACAACAGCACGTGCTTTTTACATTGTATGCTAAGTCCTTGTTACATATCTGGCATTGCCTTGGTTACAGTAAGTAACAAATAACGCACTAACAGGCTGTGTCATCAAAATGCACCAGATGGATGCTCCAGTTACACAAATCTCTTCCCTTCCCCACTCCTCTCCTCCAAATAGGATGCAACTTTTAAAGAGCAGTGACAGGAACCAACATGGAAAACCTATGTTGATAATCACTTCCCTGCCAAAGTGCAATCACTGCACCAATTACTTTAGCCAAAAATAATGCTAAAATTTGGACTTGATCTTGAAAGCCATATTGCCACAGTGCCTGAAGGCTTCATGAAGTTTGACCAGGTGTACATGGAACTATGCACAATTGAAAGTCTCAGTCAAGTCTGATTTTTTTTTTCCTAAATAATCTACTTCTGTCACCAACCTCATGCAAGCTCCCTGGACATTACCAGAAAAGGTGACTGATATTTTTTGCACTTTCAACATCCCAATTTGTCTTCTTAGAGAAAAAAAACATGAACTAGACTCCTCTGTTTCCCATATTTTCCCCACTATGAACTCATACTTCCTGTTGACTGATGTCTGAGCAGACCAGACATAAGAACAGGGCAAGGCCACTTCCCCATCGGGTGGCACCAGTGGTGAACAGGTGGGTTTTCCATGAGGCTGCAGAACAGACTGATACTTCACACTGAGCAGCTTTTCTCCGCAAGCACAATCCTCCTTCCTAAAACCCACTGGCATTTCAGCCGGGTCTTACATGCTGTTCAAACTAAATACAAATAATTATAGGGGACTTCACAGCACAAAACCTCAAATATTTCAAAGATGTGATGGCTTTGCATTGGCAACAATGTCTTCCCATCTGAGCATGAATCCCCACAGGTGGTAGGTGAAGACCAACAAAACTTACCCAAAGGCTTCACTGGATGAGTTTTATGCGGATTATATCCACTGTTCAGTACCTCACTACATCTGAAAAGTCAACACAAAAAAGGAGGCCACCAAGGTTTGTACACTACTACATCGTAGTAATTGTGTGAGATATTGCAAAAAGCCATGAAGCCATGGGATTCCTGTCATACACTGGAGAGAGGGGAAGTCTTCAACAGGCAGAGTAAATAAAGTTACTGTGGATTTGCACCTAGTTGGAGGAGGTCAGTCTTTAAGGGGGGAGGAGGTGTGCCTGATTTTTTCATACACTAAGCATAATAACAAAGACACAGAATATTATAAAAACAGAAGAGCAGGGGGTTTTGTGTACTGTCCTTTAGTCTCTACAATTCATATGATTATTAAACCTTCAGACTGATTTTGGAATCATTTTAACTGACTGAAAAAAATATGATCCTCTTCCTTCCATCACAAGAAACTCTGAATTAATCAATCCCACCCTGTGAATCCCTTCCTTTTCACCCTCTGGTTTCAGGTGTAAGACATCTACAAAAGTATAATACACAAGCCTTAGTGTTTCCAATGACCAATGGCCCTAAAATGACTGTTTTGCACATTGCTGTTTGAAAACACAAGGCTCTTGGGCAGGCAGCTAAAAGCCTTTCTTCTAAATATAAATGAAGAAGTTCTGTATCTTAGTGTAAAAAAGGAATTCTTACCTTACTGCTGTTTGTGCTATTCTGTTATCCAGAGCATAGCCGGTGTACATACATGAACTTGCACTACAGTGCCTGTGGATGCCACTGCTTACAAGAGCATAACACAGACCTTAATACTGAAGATCAAAATTGACTGGTGAACTGCCCAGGTTTCAACAGTTATACACTGGAAGGGGGGGAAAAACATATTTGAACCTCTGGTCATTATCTTTATGGATAAAGAAGCCAAAGAAAAGGTATCTTCAATAAAACATGAATTTACACACCAGAACTGCAACATATAAAAATTGCCTATGTTCCATGCACAAAAACGTTGTTCACTCCACTTTTAACTCCTAGAGAATCACCAAAGGTCAATGAGTTTTGAAGAAGGGAACTTTCTACCTTTCTGAAAGTTGACTGTATGAATGTTAACTGTATACAAGCTGCAATTGTGCTTTAGTATTTACTTTTCATGTAACTATATTTCCATGCTGACATTCAGCTCAAACTGCTTCTACCGGCTATCGGGAGGCAATTTATCCTGAGGGGGGTCTGACAGAGAACCAGATCTCCTTTAGGAAATGTATTGTTGTCCTTGGTCAATGACAGCTAACAACAGGACCCCAGTAACACAGGCACTGTCATAACCAAAGCAATGGAAGACATCAGCTGATGCTGCATGTCACCTGTGACAATCAGTACAACTCAAAGGGTCACCTGACACATTACTGAGACCACTTTTTATCCAAAAAACCAATTATACAGGCAGCTTATACACATCTTAATCAATATATTCTTCTCTTTTCTTTACAGCTTACTTATTTGACTTTCTTTGAGACAAAAATTTTGTTCAAGAGGCTGGGTTATCTTGACTGCAAACCCAGATATAACCAAGTCAGTAGCTAATGAGAAATACTAGTGCTTTTTTTTTTAATAATGTAGCTTGATTTTAATCCAAAATACATTTGATGTATTGTAGATCGAAGCAGTAAGTCTGTGTAACTCTTAAAACAGAAATACGTTTCATGTAGCTTTTAAATTTGCATTCAAAAGCAGCTTGACCTAAGCTGAAATAAAGACATTCAGTCTTTACAGTTTACCCAGGTAAAGAAATAGAAAGGTATGTGAGGATGTGTGGAGTCCATACTCAACTTTAACTGCTACTAAAACTGCTGATTACAAAATCAGTGCGGGCAAAGGGTGCCACACCAAAAATACAATGCATTAAAACTGCCTGACTTGGACAAGACTTTAAACTAGGGCTAAGCAGACAGGTTAATCATCATGAGGCTGTAGCTGAAAGTCTAAAGCCTGGATGTTGAAGCTAATGCAGAGCCAGTATTACGAAGTACACTGTCCCCTTGGGCTGATGCCCATCTCCTCGCCAAGAAGGCATTGAGCTCAAACATCTCCTTCTCATGTGCTTTGCAGCCCTAGCATGGTTCTATGCAAGGAAGATTTTGAGGACCCTGGGATTTTCTCACTGTTACAAAATAAAATTAAGATGCCAGAATCTGAACGGTGTTGTGGCAATCTCTTAAGTGGATTACATTAATCATTTATCAGCAAGGAACGATAATTGTTAAGCAAGAGCAGAAGCCTGAGTTCATCCTTATTTATCACTCTGAGATAAAAGGTGTAATAGCTATGAATATCAGAAATACACACCAAGTTTGTGGAAAGGTTATGTAAAATGTCCACTATAAATACAATGAAATTACAAAGCTAGAGGCTGCTTTTGCACTGACTCTTAGTTAATACAAATTTCTGCCAGCTCACCACAGCACTACTGGGACAGATTTTCTCATTAAGTTAAATGTGACTGCATTGCACATAGATACTAGGAATGCTGCTCAATAAATTTTCCATTTCTTAAACACAGTGCTCTAATTTTGAGACCACTGCAAAATAATTTAACACCAAGAAAACAGTTTTCTAAACTTCTGGGCAAAAATTTCCTCCATCTTGACCATCTTAAAAATTCAATTAAAAAAATAAATTTCAGGTCACTGAATTGGCTAATATAGCAAATGCACCTGTATTTTAGTCCTTTCCTAGGGGAAACAGCAGTGGTAAGAAGGACTTAAAAAGAGCACCCATCAGGAGGATGGTGTTTTCCCTCACACGGCACATGTCCTTCACCCCAACACTCCTATCGCCGCAAACGCCGGCAGCAAAGCAAGCAGCTTGCTGCAGGGCAGCTTGCCCAGCAGAGGATGAGGAGGGCAGGCTGGAGGAAGGTCTCTCTCCAGCAGTCATATGCCACCCCATCACATCAGGACTCTAGCAAAACCTGCTGCAAGAGCTGGTGTTTGACGCCCACGCGAAGCACAGCACTCCACCTTCAGAGCTTCCTGCCTTGGTTAAGCCAAGGGCTACAAACACGGCATGTGCAGCCCTTGTCTCAGTCACCTGATCTGAGCAGAGCTTAGATCAGATGGCATCCAGGGATCCTTTCCAACTCAAATTCCTCTGTGATCATAAAAAAGCTGGTGTGAGAAAGCTGTTAAGAAAAGAGAAGGAAAAAACCCTCAGCTCCCCACACACATCATACGAAAACGCACCAATTTCCTATTCCAACACTGAAGGCAGTACCCACCCTCCTGACATTTACCTGGGACAGCGACATATAAAAAACCTACTGGTTTTGCCTATTCTTTGCATTTGAAGAGTGTTAGTTTAAGCATTCTGCTGATTTTAGCCTGGGAAAGACCTGGAGCAAGAGCTTTTACCCTGTGGTTCTTCACCCGACTTTGGTGAGAGTTTTTTTAGTCTCAGTTGTTCTTTTAAAAATGTTTTTCCCAATTTAATTTTATTTAGTCTAAAGAGTTACACTTGAAACTTCCACAGTACCAAGATTTCAAACGTGATCAAAATCCCATCAGAACAAACACTACATAAACACATGGTAACACTAAGACTGTTGGCAAGAACTTCAACTCACGTATCAGAATAAATAAATAAAATTTTAGAAATCCACAAATAAAACCTAAGCATTTATCAGGAAAACTAAATCACAGTAATGTATGTTTAAAATCTTCCATTATGTTCTGACTTTTTCCCTCCTCCCTCTGTTTTAAAAAAACCTTCCTTTTACCCAGATCACAAGTTCTTGTCCACCCAAGTTTTGAGAAAACTTGTTCGTTAAAAAAAAACCAAATCAGAATGACCACCACACGAGGAATGATCAGAAAGCTATTGTCTTATGTACAGAAGTGAAAATTCTTGTAGAGAAATAAAACTATTTAACCAAATCAATATGGGGCATCAAACCTATAAATACTAGATATTGAACCAATATCTTAACCACATGCATAGACAAAGGCACTTCCGACCCTGACATGCATCCCCAAAATTGAAAAAATAAAGCAAAAGTGAGTCAACGTAGGGTAGTCACTCAAATGATCTCTGCCAAGATGGCCTCATTTTGTAGACTCCATGGCTCTGCTGTTCTGGTGTTTTTCTGACCTGTGTTCATCTTTTGAAGTTCAAAGCTTGAAAATTAAATTCAGCAGGCACGTTCCTAATGCACAAAAGAGGTTCAGAAGAGCTTATTAGTTGAAAAAAAAAAACCCTACCACTAAAAGGATTCAGCCTAAATTCCAGAGATGTGCTGCTCAGTTGTGACTAAGTCTCAGACTTTAATGAAGTCTCTCACTCCCTACACTCACATTTTTCTCAGATGGTTGACAAGGCGGTCATCTTCTTAAGGCAAGTAACATTTATGGAAGCGCTCATCAGAAAGAAAGACGCAAGTAATGCTTAATTGCTGGTTTGTGAGCAAAATTTGACAGACTAAACAGCCTGAAAACAGGCTGGACAAGACAAGGGGAAGGTACATGGCTAAAAAAAATAAGATTTAAACATTCTGAATTTTTGCTTTTAATTGGCTAAACATCAAAGAGAATCTCCTCCTTTTGCTAAGCAATGGGAAAAACAGAGGCCCCCCATGTGGATTTTACCTCATGTAGACTAGATATTGTTTTAAATACTTCTAATACATTACTTTCAGTTTCCTTGATGATGTACAAACACCACTGCTTATCCACAGAGTTACTTACACGGGCTCATGGGTGATGGAAACTTCTCCGAATAAGTATTTGTAATTAGCCAGAAATCACCACAGGAGACACGACCAGGTGAGATACCACCTGCCTAGCAGCATCTCCCTAGAAACAGAACTGCCTAGAAACAGAATTGCACTTTCATTCCTCCTCTCATGTCAATATGGATGGTCTCTAGCAGAAAGGGTTTAGTGTGGAAACACAGGTTCTTACGGAACTGGAGTATCGTCAGCTAACTCCTCTGCCATCCACAGCTGTCATGTACCCATTGTACTGCTTCTGTATTTATTTCTTCAGAATTAGGACAGACATTGTCATCATGCACCTGCATATGTGAAAGCAACAAATAAAGATGGTTCTCTAGGCCCCTCAAGTAAAGCAATAAACATGTAGCTTTTTAGAAGAACATTGATGCAAGCAGTGGAAACAGAAAAATACTGTCACACCGCTCTTAGTAGCTGACTTATCAAAGCAATCATTACTGTGAAGCAAAACCATTCAATCTGTTTCTCAGAAACCTTTAACCCCTATGCAATATGCATTACTGGCAATCTATTAGAGATAAATGAGCAGAGGGTTGTTTGCTAGGTCTCTCATTAAGCAGGAATCTTCACCTTCTAGGAAACCAGAAAAACATATTTAAAAATGCATTACTGGCACATCAAGGCTTCACTTAAGTCTATGGTAATAGGATCTTGCTCAAAGTTAAGTTTTAATTAATCAGGCTGCATTGCCTATGGACAACAAGTATTAAACTATCTGAAGCACCTCTAATATTTTTTAATTAGCTTTTTTTTGATCTTAAGAGAAAAGGTCTGATTCTTCTAATTCATAATCTCATGTAAATCCAGAGCTGCTACGATCGATAACAGACAATTCATTTGCCAAGGGAAAAAATGCTGAATTTGAAGTATCTAGGCCATGAGATGCAAGTGAAAAGTTTTAGCTCTCTGCTTGGTTTTTTCTGCATTTTGTCTATTTGAAGACTTTGAAGCTTATATTATAATTCCTCTTTTGTTTTTTTACCATGTTCATTAGTTTGGATACTAACTCTAAACTCACGCACATGTGGCAGGCAACATGGTGTTTACTTTCCCAGCCTCCTTTTCTGGACTTACTATTAGTTTTTCCTGATTTTGCTTGCCATAAGCATTACCACACACTGACACAACCTAAAGCCAAGTAACAAAACCACTGCAAATGACTACCCACACTGGCCTGTTAAAAATACAAAATGAGCAGCTGAACAGGAGATTCCATTTCTTTTCACTCTCATGACTTTTCTGCTGGCTCTAGTGCTGATAAGCACTGCTTATACAAAGAATTGTTAACTACATTTCAAAGATGCACACAGTCCTCATACTGAAGGCTTTTTACGTTTAAGAACATAAGCATTGCATATGACTGTGGCTTAAAATGGTATCAAAGAAGTCAGAAGCCATCTTCTGGTCCAATTAAAATTCATTCAAATCTCATCTGCAAAGAGTTCAGGTTTCTCATTTGTGTTACTATTTAGATAGATGACACAAACTTTAGCGTCAAAATTATTAGTCCCTTTATTCAAAGTGTTATGGAGTATGTACATTCCCATAGAGCAAACAAAATGTCCAGATTAAGATGTATGTATCTTCAAAAATCCACACCAAATTTCCCTGCCCCAAAATAACAAAGGCATGGTGGGCTACAAGATTTTCACCCTTGGCATCCACGATGCCACCACGTCCAGCATCACAAAATCTCTTCTAAAGCACTAGCTCCTATATTTTAAATACATGAAGGCAATTCTAACAAATAAAAAAAAAACCCCAAAAAACAAACCAGAATGCAGTTATACCCTTCCAACAGATAAGAAATTGCAAATTTATCATCAACAAAGGATTGAGAATTAAATTAACACCTCAGGAAATTGTGAAAAGGATTTTCTATTAAGTAACCAAAAAGGGTTATACTAAAAAGCTTTGGCATGTCTCCCTCTTAACACACCAAAACTATGTTTTCTACCTACCTAGATGTACCAAATCACCTCCCCAGCATTCTTACATTTTGTAACTGAAGAGCTAACCTGTAAATACTTTTGTTTTGATAGCCTTCCAATAGGCTGGCCTTGCATCTATTAAAAGACAGCACAGTAGCCAGAAAGTTTGCTACCAGATAATGCAGTAATGTAAGATAGAAGTATCATTCTAAGCTACAACTAGAAATGTCCAAGAAAACTTAGAGCAATGAATTACATGATTCACAGTGCACAGCCAACCTTGAACCACCATTACTTTGTAGAAATCAGTTTGGCCTAAAAGCTCATTGGTATCTCAATCTCAGATAACATTTTCCAAGGAAGGCAAGCCATCTTTCACTAAGGCTTACATTTCACTCACTGAACATCCACAACATTCATCAAAGTTGCATTGCAACACTGTATGTTCTGCTTTTGCAGAGTTTCTTGTGATCTTCCATTATTATTCACTGGACACTTAATTTTTCTGTACAAGTATGCAAAAATGCACAGAATTCAACAGTAACTGTTCTTCCCTCCTGAGCAGCACTTCTGGGCAGCCTATCCTGCCCCTTCCCCCACAGCATTAGAGTCAAAGGTAAACACGCACCTCATTTTTGATTTGGCAGCACATAGGGAATAAACACATTTTATGTCACCATCACCTCTTGGGAAGAACAGGCATCACATGCTTGCTCCCAACAAGGGCTGCAAAGGCAGTAGGTGCAGCTGGTCCAGATTTAACAGCAATGCAGCAGAACCTGGAGTACTATGACTGGAATATTTTGCAGGGCAAGTTGGTTGGGACCCCACGGGTCACAGTTGCAGAGCAGACACAAAACTGCAGCCAACCTCGGTGTACTCTTATCAGCTAGTGTAACATGACGCATGTCAAAGACAAGAAAAACACTACATGGCTGATCTGCCCTACACCCACATTAGCTCACTCTTAATGTATGCAGAGTCAGGCAAACATCTCTGCCTTCTAGTTCCTCAGCAGCTATGAAAACAGCCAGATCTGCAATGCACTCTGTAAAGAAAACTGCAGTTCCACAGCCCAAAGAATCTGCAACAGGGGAAAGCAAAAAGATGTAGCTTTTCATCCCAGACCCACAGCCCCATCTCTCTTAAAGAGCAGATTTATGATGGCAGTAAAACAAGTCTTGGTAGACTGCTCCTATTGACTCTGATCCTTACAGAAAGCAGATGTAGTGCGTACAGCTGCACTGACCGCGACTGTGATTCAGGCAATCATTGTTATCAAACGGCTTTTCCGGGGGGAAAAAAAAAGATCAAGACGCCTTCCTTTTCCTGAAACCACAACGTGATGGTAGCAGATGTCACCTTCCCCCCAGCCCAGGGATGGAGAGCACGCTCCTAGGGGAGGATGGGGAGATCCAGGCCCCGCTGGGTTCCCTGCTGCAAACTGGGACGCGGCCGCAGATCCCGGCAGCATGTCCCGACGGAAGGGGCTGCTGCGACCGTCCTGCTGCGACGGCGACCACTCGATTGCCGGATGCAAAATCCCCACATCCCTTCCCCCTCGTCCCCCCCTCCCCCCCTTCTCCTTTCCACCACAGAAAAGGTGCAGGTGGAAAAAAAAAACCCCAAAACTAAAAAAATAAAAACCAGCAAACCAGTACACTGGGGTATGCACGGCTCCACGCAGCATTATTCTACACGCATCCCACCCACACCAAATAAAATAATGGAATAAAAAACCGGAGAGAAAGCACGCAATGCCCCGCCGGAGGCTGGGATGGAGGCGGTCATGGCCGCGCTGGCGCCGCTCCCCGCAGCCCGGGGCAGGTGCAGAGCTGCCCCGCCGGCTCGGAGATGCGCGCACGCCCACGCAGCCGGACAGGGGCCGCCGCAGCGCCCGCACCCCGCTGCCGGCAGGAGCCGCCGCGCGGGACAGGGCCGGCATCCCTCGCCGGGCACCCAACCCCCGGGCCCGCCGCCTCCCCGACCCCCGGCGCCGCGGCGGGGCCGCAGCCGGACCCCGCTCCCGCTCCCGGCCGCGTCCCCTCCGCACCTGGTGCGGGTCCGCGCCGCCTCCTCAGCAGGCAGGGCGGCTCCGGCGGGGGCGGCGGTGCAGCGCAGGGCGGAAAGCCCGGGAGCCGGCCGCTCCTGCCGCGGCCACCATCTTCCTCCTCCTCCTGCCGCCGCCAGCACCGCCCGGGCCGGCCCCTCCCGCGCACCGCCCTCACGCGTCAGCGCGCCTGCTGCCTCCCTCCCTCGCTCCCGCTGCCTCCCGGCGGGAGCGGAGCCCGACGCGCGTGGGCAGTGCCGCCCCGGTGCGCCGGCGGGGGGCGGGGGTCGGCGGGGGTCGTCGCGGCTCGTCCGCCCCTGGGGGCTCCCGGCGCGGCGGAGCGCGGCCCTGCGGGCGGGGCGGCCCCGGCCCCGGCCCCTCGCCGGTCACACACCCGGCGCGCTCCGGAGCGGCTGCCGGTGCCTGGGCAGCTCGGAGCGAGGGAGGCCCTGCAGGGCACCGACCTGTCCGTCTCGCCTTCCCTGGGCACGGGCCCCGCAGCCTTGGCTTGCCCCTGGAGGGAGGAGGCTCCCACCGGCGAGGAGGTGTGAGGGTGGGTGTGCCAAGGCACCGTATGCGCATCGCAGCTGGCAGGCGGCCCTGCGCGTCCTCCACACCTGGGAGGAAGATGCAAAGACCGAGGTGCAGCACACGTAACCAAATTGTACACGCAGCCTGCAGGGAGGCTTACTGCCATGCTAGAAAGGGCTTGCCAGTACCTCTTTCCCAAAAGACTTAATCCCGTGTTCACACACACACAGCGTTGGACCTTAGCTTGCATCTATAGCTCCTGCTCCCCGTGCTTAACTACCTCCGTGATCCCACACATGCAAACAAAATCCTAAATTCCTGAAGATAGTGTCTTGTATCTGTGGTATGGACATAAAATAAACTATCAGAAAAAATACACCTTCTTTTTTTTTTTTTTTTTTTTTTTTTTTTTTTTTTTACAGCCAGACTGATATCTACTCAGTTTCTCATTTTAAAAGAGGCCAGGGGACCTTAAAAAGCCTAACAACTGATGCAAAATTGTAGTATCGGCAACCTAAATTGGTACATTTTGACACTACTGTTAATTTATCTCTTCAGGGAACGTGATAAATATCTGGGAAGTGCTTAGGCAAACTCGACTGCAAACTATCATAAGTAATCTACATATAAAGGCTTCTAACTAATTACTATGATAACTTGGTGTTAGTTTGGATTTTAAATCTGTTTTTCCCCTTCCAGTGGAAAGAGACTTTTTGGTTCTTGGTAACAGGGTAATACCTATTCCCCTGTTACGACAGTTCAGTCACTCTGTATTGCACAGCTGCACCTTTAAATGCCCAATGCCAAAACGCCACAGTATTCTCCAAATGAAGACTTTGAAAATGAGAGTATGAAAAAAATGTTGAAAAGAATGAAGAAGTGAAGAAAACACAAATGATTTATTCTTTAGACAACTACTACCAAAATCCTTTCCTCGGTTTTTAATACATTGCAACACAACATTTCTCTCCCTCCCATGCTAATAGTTTCTATTCATCACTGTTTTTCTGTCCGGTCCTGGAGGAACCTTCCAACCTAACGTTTGTAGCAAAAATAAATAAACTGGGAGGAGAGGACTGTTCCCTTCTTCTACGTCCTGCGTATATGGCCCAGGAATAGCTCTGGTTACGACGACGTAAGGTGTATAGAAAGTGCATGACAGATTTCCAAAACTATTGATTCTTGGAGAGTTACATTAGATAAAACACTTCACTTGCAATCAAGTTCCTTCCCCCTGTTCTTCCTCTCAAAATAATGAAGCAGTTGGTCCTGAATGTGATCTAAATTTGCCCTTCCCTAAGAGGGAGGTTTGCCCAGGTGACCTCTAGGGGTCCCTCCCGGCCTACGTTTTTCTGTTACATGCTTATGGTTTAAAAAGATTAACAACAGCAGTCTCAATGACTGCTGAATTATATCCTAGAAAAGTTTCACGTCCTAAATGCATTTTTCTCCCAGAGCTCTACCTTACCGCATGTGTTTCACAGCTCATCATGACAGGTCTTCTAGCACATAAGTTGTCTGTGAACCTGAAGAGACAGACGCTGCTAGAATGCAACAGTATTAGTATTGCTAATGCTGCATTAGCATTGACCTTCAGGCTCTTACTTGTTTTGGTGAGCATCATTATTTAGTCAAATTTCAGTATAGAAAATTAAAACCGACTTAAAAACCAGTAGGAAAAGCACCAAGACTAATCTGTAACATTTATAAAATCAAGTAGCACTGTGGATGAATCAATACTGTCTGCGGGACATTAAATTTTAGCCTTCTGAGAGTGATAGTTTTCTAAGTTGCTGTAGTAATCAGTGACAAATACGTATCAGCCAGCTTCTGGCATATTCAGGCACTCTTGCTAGGTAAAAAATGCTATTTACACTGAACAAATTTTTTCATTGGATATTGGGGGGGAGTAGGGGGGTGTTGCTATTTATATACCCATTAGCCTAGATAAAAGCTTTGGTCCTGGCAGTTCAGACACTTATTTTCCTACATTAGCCTACTAATCTAGTCAGTTTCTATGTGTTTTCAGGAACTGGACATTGCAATGATCTTAGGTGTGTGTGACTTAGTTTCAGGCTTGGCCAAAAGCGAAACAGCTCTCACAGGCTGAAAAGACCAGTGCAAGCTTGACATTTTTAAGGTCAGATAGCTCCAGATCCAGGAGGGAGAGAAAAGAGTGCTTTCTGCTGTCTGAAAGCTTGGGACTACAGCTTTCATATCTTAAAAAGCATTAATCATTGACTCTAGTGGTGTGCGCATTACCTGTTGCTAGAAGATATGAGGCTGTTTCAGCGGTGCTTGCTGGTGCTGAAATAGGTGGGTTTCAAAAATCAAAATGTTTTCAAATTCTGATACTGGACCAATGAACTAAAAAAAGGCAGTTTTATGAATTACATCTTCCAGACTCAACCATCTTATCTACTTTACTAGCTTCTTAGTCTGAAATAGCTAAGTCAGTGGCATGGAATCAGATCTATGGTTTTCAAGCATAAAAGCTGAAAAGCTTTAGTTAGTGGGGAACTAACATTAGTCACTATATGATAGATGGCTGCAACAAATGAGATGCAAAGTGAATTTGAAGGAAGATATACTTATTTCATGCACTAACATCTTTTGCTCTTGTAAAGTAAGATTGCTGGGTCAGGTTGAAGAATGACTGTCATTTGGAGAGGTGAGAAGAGTAGGCAGTGCACATGATTGAAAGGTCCAGCATTAGTACATGAACCAAGTTATGGTGAAAGGCAGCCTTATGGCTTTTGCCGGAGAAATGGGATCTTTGATTATCTTGCTGAGGAAATTTCAGCCTTGATCAAAGTACATATATGAATATGTTCACATATAACCATTTTTTCATCAAAGAAGTAAAACAGAAGAAAGAGAAAATCCTAGATCTACATATTTGTCAGTCTTAGGAAATTTATGGGAGTACAGGCAAATTTAAATTGTTCAACAGCACAGGTCCTTTAAATAGTCTGCTACTTTTACTGTAAAGATGTAGCAAACTCCTACGATTACAGGCAATCTCTTAATTTTTCTTCAGCTTAATTTTAGATGAAGGTAGTCTGATATTTTAAGACATCTCTTGAGATTTTTTTTGTTGCCATGGTTTTACTACATATCACCATTACAATACATTGAAGTATGTTAACAGACTGAAGAAAATTCTTTTTTTTTTTTGTATTAACTTTTATTAAAATGGAGCCTGGATTTATTTATAGTTTTATTTCTTTATATTGATCTGTACTAAAAATCATGCTTCATAGGTACTTAATGCAAATCAAGATGCCACTAATTGTAAACCCTTTGTGGTTTGTTACTATGTAGCTAATGGTGTGAAAAGGGAAATGGTGTTTGAAATCAGAAACTGTAATGTTAAGAGACGTTCCTGAGCAATGGCTGCTGTGAAAACAGTATGTGCAGAAATTAGTTTCAATAGCAGCTTTTTAAATGAATTGTGGGAGGTAGGAGTATAAACAGTTAACCTGTGAATTTTTTTTCTGTATGAAATATGTTCACCCAGAAGTTATCAATAGTAAGACTGAATACTGTGGCTCATACATGGTATATCACAAAAATGCCATGGATTCTTTGCTGCAGTTGCAACATTGCAGTATTAGTAAATATTATGCCTACTACTCATTAAGCAAATACTTTCCAGCTACTGGTTTTGTGGAATTTAGAACCTGCAGTCACAAAATACACATATATATACTTGTACTGTTGAAGAACATATGAGTATAAAGATCACTCAAAGTGCAATAAAAAATTTCCACGCAGACTGAAGTTCTCTCCCTTGAGTGCATGACCAACGTCCTATGAAGGCCAAGAGCCAGACCAGAGAGCCACATCCTTGATGCCTCCTCATCAGGATTCAAGTATGACAGTGCATTAACCAATTAGCTTGTTGCTAAATAGATGCACACTGAGTGTTCCTTGTCTTTTGGGTCCCTAGCAGGACCTGTGGTGCACTGTGCAGTGCAGAAAGGGAAATCATCTGCTTTAGTAGAATTAACGAGCCCTTTCACAATACATGACATGACTTAAACTCTCCAGAACAAAAGTCACAGCAGTCAGGTGCTAAACACAACAGCACAGCTTAATCCTGTCCTAATCCCACAGATTCATCAAAACAAAACAACAGATCACTCCTGTTTTGTGCCACGCCATGCTGCTTAGCTTATTTAACAGTATGTTAATATTAATTAATGTATCATATTCAAACACAGTCGTCTTCCTGGCCCGAGTGGGGACATAGTCCTTATTCTCCTATCAAACCTTTAGCACCACAAAACAAAAACCTCAAACAAATATATTCACTGATTCAGAAAATAAAAAATGGGAGATAAAAAGAAGTATGATAATATCTTGCGAACTAGTTACCATACAGACAGATGTAGGAAGGCTCAACTTCACTGACATAGCCAGACTCCCAGAAGCCATAAAGTAGCTTTTATCCTTCACAAAAGGGATGTATCAGCCTTGAGGTTTCCAGACAAGCAGGTCAGCCTGCCCGTTCCATGCAGTGGTAAAGCAGGTCTCTTGTGCTGTGTGGCTACTCTCCTTTGGAGTAGTAAGCCCATATTACTTTCTGTGTATGTTCAGTAGGTTTTTCATCCCCTCCTTTGCCCTTCATGTTTAAAGAAAGATATGCTTTGTATTTCTGCTCCCCTTACGGAAACGCCTAGTCAGAGAGGAATGGAGATACACATCTTCCCTTCTCTCAATGTCCAGAGTCATCAACAGGTTGTTCCAGTGCTACTTTCCACTAGGTCCCACAGGCAATCTGACAGTTTAACTCATAAGCTGGTAAGTTTGCAGTGGTTAGTTCTGCTAGCAGGGATAGCGAAGAATTGACATTTTCCCAGTTCGTTTTCATGTTCCTAATCATGACTCAGTGCAGCCAGCTTTGACCTGCTGTGTATCAATAAGCATTTAAGTTTGCATCCCTATTTTTAAGCCAGTGGCACCCACTTCATTAATGAATGTTCTCTTCATCAATTGAAGACCTACTGCTGTCCAAGACTACCCAAAGTCCTTCTAGACAGAAAGGGAATTTATCTCTTTGTATTTCATCCTGTTCCCTTTCCATCCTCATTATACTCACTTAGCAACTACTCAGCTCTGCCACCCTCACCCCCAATTACTCAGTTCAAGCAGTAGTTGCAGTTTTCCCTCTGTTTTTGTGGTTGCACTGTCTTACATAGAAAACTGCAACTACTGCTCGAATCTCATGAGCAGCTGGAAGTGAATTTTAATTTCTGTATTAATTCAATTCAAGCACTATCTAACTGAATAGCCTGTGTTTCATGAGACTGTAGGAACCAATAAATCTATTCATTTGAGGACTTTTTGAAACCTTTTAAATTTCCAGTCAAACTGAAAAGGCCTCAGAAAATAAAGAATAAAACTGTCATGGGATTAAAAAAACCTACACTGAAGCAAGATTTTCAGCTTTCCTGGAAACAGGCAAACCTGTTTGTGCAAGGGTATCTAAAGAGAGAGAGTCTCTGCTCCCTTATGGGTATCTGGTCAAGGACCTTTCCCATACCAAACGGTGTAACAGGTAAAGGGGGAGCAACAAACAACAGCACAGAGAGAGACAAACCCAACAGGTGAACTAACAGAGGCAAAGACAAGAAACAAACCTAAATTATGGGTTATTAAAAAACCACAGGCAAATTGGAAGAGTTGCAACAGATGAGGTGTCCAAGGGGGTTCGTGTAGCTGTGCAGACACATGAAGGATGTGCAGGAGTGGGGATGGCAAGGTAGTGGACAGTGGTAGACAGCAACGGGTACAGAAAGGGCCAGTTACTAATAAAAGACAGACAGCACCTTGTAAAGACAGCAGTTATGCACAGAGAGAAAGGTTCCTCTTCCCCTTTTCCTAAGCAAAAGCGATATTGTCCTTCAGTAGTCTAGATATCCCAATGAAGAAAGAAATTAAGATCAACAGATTATCAGTGGCTACTAAATTTTCATGGCTTCACCAACTAGTTTGAAGTGCTGATAAATCTCCCTGGCTTAAAGCAGTCACACCCTGTACAGCTAAAGATACATACACAGACATGCTAACCTGAAGTGACACGACGAAACTGGGATATCGTTTAGTTTTACTTTGCTTCATGCCTGTAAATGTTTAAAGATGTAAGCTTTCAGAGTGGATAATGATAATGCCCAGACTGATCTTTCTCTTCCTAGCTTCTGTTTTGACTCCACTTGGTAATCACTAATTGCCATGGAAACCTCTACGTGCACCTGCACTTATGTCACTTTTCCCAATCAGACAGAGGTGTCAGGGAGATTAATACTTCTGTTTAAACAAGCCACCTTATATGGGGAAAGAAAGCAAGACCTTTGAAACTCCACAGGTTCTGCAGCTAAAAATCTAATTGTTATCCTCATCTTTTGAGCTATAAGATACCAGCAAAGGGTACTTCAGCATAAAAAAAATTATACTATGATACTTAGAGGGTACGTCAGAGTTGAGAATATATTCGAGATCAAAAAAAAAAACCCCTCACATTACATAGAAAACTTCCCACTTCCCTTGTGAACACTTTACTTCAGTATCTGAAAAACACTTGCCCTCCAAAAGCTGTCATCTTCTCCTAGGAACTGCTTTTGTAGTTTGTCAACGTCTGCATGTCAGACATAGCTCATGCAGGTAATACCAAGACACAGACAAAAAAGCTGCTTCTGTCGTGCTTTTTTCCATGCGGCACCCCACAAACTTACCCCCTCTCTACTGATACTTCTTGACATTACATTTCCACTTCTTTTCTTTTTTTACCTCTTTACCAGACACTGCAGAAAAGTAGTTCTCTAAGTGCTTCAAATGCTTGGTTACAACGGAAGTGGTGAATCCATGGTTTGATTTCAGAGGTGCAGAACCCCTAACAGACTACAGAGTTAACAGCCAGATACTCTGCACTTCTGGAAAAACAGACAATGCCACCACCACCTTCTGGTATCCAGCAAAGGAGTTCTAAAGGGGTAGTTCTAAAGGAGAATTAGTAGCTGTGGAAGATTTAGACTTACTGGAACTAGAAAACAGTGGAATACTTGAAGACCTGTGTCAGAGAAAAAATAATTATTACAAAGTGCAAGCAGAAGAGAGTGACCATGCAGATGTATTTTTCACTTCTTTGCCTGTATATCTGAACAAGATACCAAGATGACAAGGCAATCCTAGAAACACTTAAGTAAATTTGAGAAATACTGGACCTATAATTCCAGTCACACTCTATAATATACATGTAATACAAAACTCTCTAACCTTAAAGAGTTTTTACATATGCCATTACATTGTAATATCCCAGTGCCACTGCTTAATAAAATAAAAATCCAACCCCAACCATACACTCTGATAGTTCAACCTTCTTTTATATTAATATGTATTAATTTAATACATTATTTAAATGAACCTCAGAATTATTTGGATTACAGCCTGGAATGAAAGCTCTTCGTAGAGCTACTGATTGCCCTGATATACAAGGACTGGAAGCAAATTTACTGCAGCATTCACTCAAGTCAATGAAAGAAATCTAAACATCTAAGTCAGTTTTGACAAAAAATTAACTTTTCATAAATGAAATCACAGAACTGTTCATGAAGTAGAATACTATTTGAAGAGCTTAACTGCAGATTGACACTATGGATCCAGCTGTTAATGCATATGTATTTGCATAATTAGAAAGTTTACAAAAATAATGAACAAACCTCAAGTATTTTGTCATCCAGTTCAGATCAGGGGTCAGATTAGGGAGGATTCTTCTTCAGGTAGTCTCATAAAATTTATACAGCAAAATTTATGTTCTAAAGGCAGTCAACTGGAATCAAAGTACCATGTATAGTAGTACTTCTATATTACATCTATCTTTAATATAAATCAAAGAAGATACATTTTTTTAACACAAGAGGTCAATTACCTGCTTTTAATATCCGTGAAATCTTTTCCCTTCAATTGTAACAGCACAGAAATTGCATGGAACTTGGAAAGACTGGCACAAGCTCTTCCAGTTTATTCCGGATTTTAAAAAAGGTAAGCACATCACAGAACATCATGCCGTAATTTTAAAAAGTTACAGAAACATAAGCAGCAATCAGCTGTCCAAGTTCTGCAACTCTAGACAGTATAGCCAGCTGTCTATTGCCAGAAAGAAGTATCTTATAAAGAAGAACTAACTGCTGTTCATCTCCATCCTTTCAGAAACTAAGCTTGAACAAAGACCTAGGAAAGCATTTGAAAAAGGCCTAAGTGTCAAGTGTTTAAAAGAACCAAAAGTAAGTCTGCTGTCATCACCTAATTCACAAGAGAAGATTAAGCTCCTGTCAAAGGAAGCGTATCACTGGAAAGAGACTAGCAATAATTAGGAGGGGTGTCTGTTGCACAAACAACAAAAATGGAGTTCAGTGTTGTCAGAAAACAAAGGTTTTTTAGGAGATGAAAAGTTTATTTATAAACTGCCAACATTTAACAAAAACAGTATTACACTATTTTCCATTTTCTACAGAAATACAATAACTTACAACAGTGCTTAGTCCATTTTGTCACTAATACATATAAAACCAAATCTGCTGATAAATAAGTGAAAAAAATCTGTTTACCAACCACCACCACTAAAATTGTACCTGTAAATTTTGGAAGACATCTGCATAGAATAGTTAGAACCTGTAAGGGTGCTCTTTTTTATTTTGTAAGTCATTTTGTACTACTAGGATATGCAAAAATTTAATTAACATGCAATACAAAATATTTGAGACAAACAAGGTAAAACTCAGTGTGCACAACTGGAAAACAGTGCTAAGATGCCCTTCTATGTTTCTAACTAGACATCAGGAAAATGCATCTTTTATATGGTGGAATTTCCAATTCCCTTCACAGCAAAACCAGATTTATAACCATGAAAATCTCTACTTGGCCAGGCTCCACTGAAGAAGGACTTAAAGCGTGGTGGAAGTTATCTAGTACTAGATAACAACAAATGATTGTAGAACATCTCAAATCAACATTACATAGATGCATTTTACAAAGTAGATCAGCTGTTAGCTAGTGATAAGCATTTGTGAGATGGAAGGCTGCCAAACATGCAGTTTATTGTTGACCATAAATGTAGACAGCAAGCCTGGAGAACAGCAACACTCAGTTGAGCAACACTCACTGTTTATTAAGACATTCCTATTAAATATTCCATCAGTTATCACACGGCACTTAAAACCTCACCAGTTATCCCTAAATATCTTGCACGAACCTTGAGCACCGGCATCTGTTTGCTATTGATACGCAATACTTTCAAAACTAAAGTGTTATCCTGGTTTGCACACAGGTATATTGTATGAAACTTTTTGCCACCAAAGAAGATGAACAATCATGGAGGCAGGGGAGAGAACGGGGGGTACTGAGCTGGGGCAGGAGGTGGGGGAAAGAGGGAGAGAGAAGGAAGCCTTCTTAGCTACTGATACTCTGTAGTACCCTTAGTTTTTCTCTAGCTGCCCTTTTAAACCTCCAACATTCCACGACCTTAATAGCTCCTTTTCCACAGTGCTAATGAGTATACACTACACTGACTGGGATTTTTTATTGAAGCCATAAATATGACCATCTGTGAAAGACAAACAAGTCCCCTACAATTCATCACACCAAAAATGTCATGGCTATCAGGTAGTGGCTCATACTCTCTCCACAGCCTGATCTTATGTCAATGAAGTTGGTGGGAATTTTGAAACTCATTTCGACAGATGTAAAAATAAAGCATTCAGATCGCAAACAAATAACCAGATCCTGCAAATTACTTCTATGCAAGGACCCTGGTGGGTTTATTACTTGCTCCTTTCTGATTTAATGAACACCCAAAACTGAGTAAAAAAAGATTGCTCATATCAACTGTGGGCTTCCTTACGTATTCATTCTACCTAGCAGCTAGTAAGAAAAAATGAAAAAAAAGAAAGCAAAAAGTATATGAGAGAAGCTTTTTTAAGCTTTGCATTTAGGATGATGAGCAATACTTTCAGCAACGCTCTGTGATTTCAGGTGCTCATTTTAGAACACTCGGAATGAATCACATTGTCTACGAGAAAACAGTAAAGGTGCTAGCATTTTCCAGTAAAATTGACTCCTTTAAGGAAAGCTCTCAAATCCAATAATTAGAAATCAGAAGACATTCAAAATTAAGAGAATTATGAAAATATTTTTATGTGATTTATTTTTACATAAAGAACATGAGAAAAATACGGAAAATAAAGTACCAAAAAGACTACTTGTTTGTATTTAAATACCAATTTAAGCCACTAGTTCATGTTTGACATACTTTTCTCAGTCTCCTGTGATTCTAAAGCACTCATCCAAAACATGCCTGTCTATTTCCTTTCTGGAGGATGTGACAAGTATCCTCTGGGTATTGACTGAGCACCCCCAAATTTTCCCGGTTTGCAAGACCTTACAAACTCTTTCACAGTCTCAAATACTCTCTACAAGCACTTGGAGTAAACACCACCACTAATGATTTGGTTGGTGTGTGCAGGCATTTGCCCAAGTATCATGAAAATCAGGCAGATTAAGACAGAGAGGGGAAGCAATAGATCTCACCGCTTTCAGCAAACAACCCGGCACTGACCCTGCTGGACTCAGACTCAGGACAGGTCATCCATGGAAGAGTCTGTCAGCAGATAGCCAAATGTGGGTAATTTTTGCAGCGTTCACAGGACATAAATACAGTTTCACCATCCATCCATTCACACACACATGCACACTTATTGTGGGAGAATAAATACAGATAATTTATTCACAGATAAGCGCTCTACTGATTACAAAAAAAAAAAAGAAAATAATCCCCATCTGACAGGAATTCATCCTATGACAATGTAAGACCAGTGAAAAACAAAATTAATGCTTTACATTCACTATCCTGTAGAACACTGGTCATTTAGCAAATTACTTTCCAGTGTCTTACTGTCCTAATTTTAGTCTTTCTGCTACAAAATTTACGATTTATCTAATTTATCTTGGAAATCTACATAAAATTTACAATGGTCACAACTGTGCATCTGAGAATTTTTCATAGAAAAAATATTGCAAAATATTATGTTTAAAACTTGTTGTATATCCCCCTAATAAGAAAGCTATGAGAATTAAATATTTTTGCACATATCTTGATAAAAGAAACATTTCCCTACATAGACTAGTACTTTGATGAACATGATGGTGTTACAAAATTAGTGTTTAATGGCTCAGTTGGACACTGTAGTGCTGCCACTACCTTGGATCTTAATGCTACTTAAAAATATTTAAGACATCTATTATTTTGATTACATGAAAGTAAAGAGAAAGTGTGTTCCCAAGCACACTTTTCAAGACAACTACCCAGTTTTAAATGTAGCCATTTCAAAAAAGAAAAACTGATACATGAGGGAATGAACAAAGTAAGTATATTTTGCCTTCTAAAAACAAATTCTGGTACCTCGTATCATTTATGTGATTTTTTTTAACAACAGGTTAAAAAAACCACAATCCTTTTATCTACTCATTACATGCAGCCATTCAGGAAATCTTACCGTATTAACGATGTACCAATTTCATAACTTTATTCACAATGAACATACAGGTGTACCTCATCCAGGAAAAGCTCTTTGTTTCACCATAATTCTATTCCATTCAGAAAATGTCCCGTGAAGAAAATATGCACCTCACTGTGGGTTCTCCCCACCTCTGTCTATACAGTAGGATGTACAGCAGGTTCCAGATGGTGCAGATAAAGATGTTTAATAAACCAAACTTCAGTTAAGAGTTCTGATTTCCAGAATAACTCTGTTGCATGTAAGAGTTTGACACCTATCAAAAAAGACTTAGCATTCAGAATCCTAACAAAAGGTTTTAAAATACTGAATCTAAGATCTATGGTGCATCAACACAGACGCTGTAAAAAGCTTCCTCATCATTACAACACACTTTGAGATACTAACTACTCTACTGAATACCACTAGGAAACTCAGAGAAGAAATCCAACAATTGTCAGGAGCTTCCTACAAGACTGCAACAGTAATTCAAGATACAGAATAACAACTTGAAGCAGACGAGATGGTAAGGTCTACTGTAAATCACTGGCTACAGTGTTAACATGTGGGTAGATTATAAAATACTATGCTAGACAAAAAAAAAATAAAAAGCCAGTTATTACATGTTTAGCTTTTTTTTTTTTTTAAATCAATAATTATAAACTGTAAAAATGCACCCTAATTCACTACAATAGACTATGCCCTGAGAAGTAACATTACACACTAAGCAAAAGCCACTAGGAAGTGTCAGGTCTGCAGCTCAAAAGCATAATATATGGAATTCCCTGGAAGCACATTTCCTCCATTTTTCAGCAATACAGTTGCTTCTTCACAGGAAAAGACTAATGAAAATTCATGCTAACTCTAGTTTTTCCAACTTTAATATTTTTTTTTCCTTTCTCCTTCAAACTGGAGGGAAAACTTGATGGATTCATAGATACAGCTCTTGCTTTTCACATCTGAAAGAGGACATAGGCCTAGCATGAGGTTCTGAAATAACTGAGCCTGATGAACTCCACTTAAGGACATCAGCCAAAGTACTTTCTGGGAGGTAGTCAGAGTTACTCAAACACAAAATTAGGCCACCTCACCAATGCTTTGCTACATTCTTCTTTGCTGGTTGGAAGAACAGAGAAGAGGCTGAGAAGAAAACATACCTCTGAGTACACAGGGAAAATTATCTTAGACAGGGACACTGAACTTCCTTTGAAACTAACTTGAACGTTAAGTGCATTTGAGAATTGGTGAGTTACACCCTTTTCTTTGTATCTGACACTGATAAAACAGTAAGAACTAATTATAAATACCTGTCATCACCCAACGAGTGCAAAGATGCATCTAGAAGTGATATCTACGTTTCAGTGTCAGTTCACTGCTTTTTCCAAAATTGCTCTAGGAGATACAATTCAGCAGTTGTGGGTTTTTCTCCCCACACTGTAAGTGCAATGGTTCACCTCCTACTAGATTAAAAAAAAAAACAAACCCAAAGAGCACTCTTCCCTTACACAAGGCAAAACAAAACTAAGCAAAAAACAACTTGTCCAAAAATTTAATCATCAAATCTTTAAAGACTCACAACTTAAAATTATTCTCTGGTACTCACATTTTGCTCACTGTATTATATGTTTTTGAAAAAGTATGCTTTTTGAGTCTGGTTATGCAGACAAACCTTCCCAAAACCCTTAGTTTCTGTTCATCATTATTATACAGTACTGTTTTGAAAATTCATTAACTATCTACTGAGGAAAAAAATCACTCCCATCCATAAAGTCTAGCTACACATTCTAATTAAGCAGCACTAGAACAAAACTGGAAATGCCAGAAATGTTGATTATAAGACAAAAATCTAAGCTTTCTCACTATATTATCACTTTGCTTATTTGTCTTTAAGCAAATTACATACAAGGTAATTAATCAAATAGTATAAATTGACAAGTTACTTTATCCCCTATTTAAATTACACATGAATTTTGTTGTATAAAGAATATGTGAGCAGGCAATAAAACACAAATACGCAGACATGAGTACATTAACAAATATTAATCAGAGCAGCGATAACAATGCATTCCAATAACTTCATATAGATTTGTTATTGTAGCTATCTTTAATGCTGCGTGTCTCTCCAGTGACTGTAACACACAAGACAAACAAAATGCCAGTGAAATAACAGTTACTGTATTTAGCAGCTGAGAATTTACTACTTTAAAACATGATTCCTTCTATTCCAAATTCTGTAGTTTCAAATTACATTTGTTCCTCGAAACCCTTTGTTTCTAGTACAAATTTCTACAAAGACTAATCCAGTGAACAAAAAGAACCAATTCCAATGACACATACTACAGCAGAAGACAAAATTAGTAAAGATGCTGAACTTTATATGAAGATGTTTACAGATGCACAAAGTTTGATTTTTTTATTTGAAGAAACTTCAGAGAGTGAGAGCCTTGTATTCTGCAGCTTCTGCTGGACATTTTCTCTGCAGGAATGTTCACTGACTACATTTTTAGTCTCTGATCTCCGAAACACAAGACAGCTGAAACGCCTTATGTAAAGTAGCCACGCTCAGTATGTTAACCACCAATGGCCTAAAGTCACTTTCTTTTTTTTCAAGCAGTGCCCAAATGGGACTCTGCAGGAATACCAAGTGGTTAGACAGGTATGCTGCAAAGATCATAGTTCCAGAACTTCACATCAGTTTTGAGCTTAATGCAGTACACTAGAAGGATCTCTTCAATAATTTCATACATGAGGCTTCAGGATGTTTAAAATTTGAAGCAATCTAGGTATTATTTTCCTCTTTCGTATAATTTATATTGTTACCATTAAAAAATTAAAGCTCAAATTTAACAGCTTACTATTTGCATTTCCTTCAAACAGAAAGATACGATTTGTTTCAATTTCACTGTTTAGTTTTCTGGTCTGCAAACATTTCTAAATGTAACTATTCTAACTGGTTAAAAAGTAAAGTGTGGGGGAATATTTCCATCAGACTTGACTTTACTTCCATGCAGACTTTAAAAACCCACACTTATGAGTTATACTACAGCCACCAGTGTCATGCAAAAGTAGTAAGAATATCAGCACCATCTCTAATCAGAGTTTTCAGAACATTTTCCAAGTACTAAAATTCAATGCAACTCTATTAAGTTATATAGGACCAAATCTTGTCTTCCTACAAGAATGCATCACTTGTGCTGACATGAATAGGAACTCCACATGTGTATATGAGGGCACCTGCTTAAATATTTATGATGTCAAGTTCAATAGCACAGAACTTCCACAGTACAGCTCTAAGAATGCTAAGACTCCAGATTAGACTCTGGAAGAACTACGTAATGGGTTTCAAGTCAGATTCTAATATTAGTATTTTCTTCTGAAAGCCTCAATCATTCCAGTGCAAGAAGAGAGAATCTCTCCTCTTCTACAGTTCAAGAAATCTTTCTTATCATGCTCCCACTTCCAAGGTTGCTCCTATCACTAATATTTTTCTCATAAACAGGTAATTTTTGCTAAGGTAAATGGAACACACATATACATTACTAAGTAATCTAGGACCAAGAATATGATCTTTAATACATTGCCCCCTTGACTTCACACTTTCCAGGTTCATATGAGTCATTAATGGGATACTGTAATCAAGCTGACCCAGGCTACTACACATACTTTAAAGTATCATCCACATTAAATAAACACCAGGTCCTCTGAGATGTGTAAAAGTTCTTGCTCAAGTTCTTAAGTTCAGACTCCTATTTATACTTGAACCTACCATTTCTCAGTGATCACTGAGGTGACATCTTATGACAAAACCATTCTCTCAAGCCAATCCCACATCCCCTTCAGACAACAATTACGTTCTTCTGCAACTAAAACTATCAACAAAACCAAGACAGCATCCCATAGCACCTCAAAACAAACGACCATGTAATACATCCCTACCTATGGAGGGGTAGGAGTGGATGCCTCTGAGACAAAGCTTTGACACAGAGATGCTCAAGCCTAGATTGGTCTTATCTAGGTACTGTAAACAGAACAGTGTACATTTAGAAATGTCATTGTTAGCTACTTTGTGCCTGAAATGAATCATGAACATACTCTCAAAGAATACAGGTGGTCTGTTCTCATTTTGAAATGCAAGAGTAAATTCCATTCATCAAACTACTTTGATGTGCAGGAACTTCACATTTTGAGTGTTTTTGTGATTCAAAGTGATACCTTTTGAGCAGGCTACCTGCAGTTTTTCTCCCTCATTGTTTCTCTCTCTGCCTAACAGAAACAGCATCTTGAAAGTTATGGTCAAGAGGCATTTGGGGCAGGAGACATAGAAAGCAATTCTGGCAAGGACATCAACTTAAAAATCTAATCCCCCCAGAGAATAGTCTGTTTTCAAAAGAGGCAATGTTGCCACTGTACAGACTTCTATAATTATAGAATGTTTCCCCTGGGTCTGTGGACCAGCACAATTCTACTAGGGTAAAAAATCCCTTTTACAGACAAGTTCTAAGGAAATTACAAAATACACCATTCATATTTGATTTCAAATTCCCTTAAAATCCACAGTTATGTAAACAGAGATGTATGGTGGGAGTAGAGCTCTTAAGGAATAGTAAAAAAGGGAAAAAAAACCCCAAAGACTGAAGCTCTGCAAAAGAACAAAAGGGAATAGTTAGCTCCCTCCCTGCTGTCACTTTTTTTAACTGAATTGTCTCAATGACCAGTTGGAAGAGTTACTTTTTACTCCATCCAATATTGGAATTGTAGGGTCTTGGTTAAGTACAAGTTACCAACGTGTGATTTAGCAGGCCGAGAATCTGTAGTGTAAATAATACATCCAGAGATATGTATCAAGTGTGATTAATTCTGGATTGTTGAGATAAAATAAATAAATACCAAGTAAGAAATGAAGGTAAAGTAGTCTGTTTTAAGAAACCTATATCCAAATACAGCCAAATACAGCTCTGACTGTGAGTGAACATGTGTTTGAACTATTTTCTGCCACGCTTTCCTGTATCTGCTTATCAGGATTTCAACCTCATAGGCTTTCCTATCAAGCTAATGTGACAATTAATAAGCAAACAAAAACCCAGTTAAAACAGTAAAAGGCATGATGGCTCCAATACTGTTACTGGAGCCTTCAGAAAGAAACATTGTATTCTGGTGTTCTACCAAAGACTGCTACACAAAAATAATAGCACTCACCAAATATTGTCTGGATCCAATAAGGTATTAGCACAATGCCATATAGGAACAACCTGGAAACACATTTAGCTGATATGGACAGATTCTTTTTTCATTCTTTTTTCAGACACTCTGTTTCACAAGGATATCAAACTTTTTTTCTTTTACCTCCTTTTTTTTTTTTTAAGTTGAATGATTCAGAGTCCACCTTAATGCAGAAGTTAAAAAATAAGAAAATGTCATGGTAGGAAGCTGACAAGAGTGATTTCTTAAAAGATTAAGGAACAAACTGCATTTGCTTAATAAAAATGTATGCCAGTTCTTTGTTAACAAAGTGTCAGACTTCTATTCTGAAATTGAACTTTAGGACTGACCATCAAAAGAGAGAGAAACACAGAGTTAGCTAACACTTGCAACCAAGACATGCATTTGTGTCTGAAGAGAGAATATTGCACTAAGAGAAGAACCCTGAAAGCTTTAAACGCTTCCTTCACTGACCTAGAAAAGTAACTAACCATTTTCTATAAGCAGTAGCAAACCTGGCTTGGTCCACATCCCTACAAGTTGATAATACTTTATCAACAAACCGGTATTCCATTTCTGGACCAAGAGAGTCCTGCACAGGAGCACGCTTCAGGCGTTTTGTTTCTTGGGTATAACCTTGTTTGCTGCTGGATTCATTCAAGCCATCAACATCCATAGCTTGTGCCATGTGACTTGTTGCAGGACTGTGGTGGGAATTATTCAGAGTTTCATCACTGCTGTCCACAGACGATACCACTGCACTCAGGAGAGGAAGTTTGTTGCTTAAGTGCTGTTGAAGGTAGAATACACACCTTCTTCAAAGGAAAAGAAGAAAGAAAAAAAAAAAAGAAAGTCATGGACTGAAAATAACCTGCTGTTGCTGCTGAACTGCTGCAATTCATTTGCCATCCCACCAGATTTCCCTCCCAGACACAAATCTGCTGTCTCTGCTCATGCTCTACTAGAAAGGGCTCCACGTCACTTTGGCAAATTTACTGTTACCTAGTCAGGAACCTGCACCCAGCTAGTAGAGCAGAAGTTTTCTGCAGCCAATCTTCTGTCTACATTTTGCTCATTTTTTGTTGTTTAAACATTTATAATGTGAGGAGGCTTATTAACAGCATTGTGTGTGTCTTGTACAAATTATAGAGACAAGCGGAGCTTACACTACAAGATATTTAAGCCAAATCAAACTTCCCATGCATTAGTTCTGATTAGGCTCTTGAACATTTTCCAAAGGCTTAGTACATAGGAGCTTAAAAATCTTTTATTGAGTGGTACTTTCTAAAAACAGAACAATTTGTTTGGAAATATCACATGAAGAATCATCCACAAGTCAGAAGGAAACTCTTTCAACCAAATCCTCTTACCTATGACACCACAAGGTTTCATGCCCCGGGTAATTATCAATCAGTTCAGTGCAGAGCTCCATCTCTTCATCTAAACGGCGGGGGAGATCCACGCTTTGCTCCTCTGCACAGGCAGCTTCTGTCCCTGCACTCTCTTCCCCCTTCTGAAGGCTAGGGTTTTGTTCATTTACCATTTGATTTTGTACCACTATGTTATTGTCAGTCACTGTTCTGCACATCAAGGAACTGAGTAAGAATTGGCGGTAATGAAATCCACTATGGTCCGAGACATGCATGGATACCCAATACTTAGTGGATGAAAGTTCATCAAGGAGAACCTGAAACAAAATACAGGGACAGTTATCAACCAGTATAAACAAGGAACTTACCATCACTGCTTCTGTATTAAGGTAACCTCTTCTTTGGGGATTTCAGCCACTGTGGTAATGGTTTAAGAACACACAGAAAAATGAAATATCACTGAGCCTTTTCCACTGTGTGCTGAAAAGCATCTTGGCATCTCAGCAGAAAACAAATTAATACTTCTTCCAAACTCTGAAAAGGCAGGTTTTTCAGAAACCTGCCCACAGGCTGACTGGGAAAAAACGAAAACCACTTATGACATGAAATAAGCAGTGGTTTAAGAATCTCAGAATGGTTAGCAATAAATACTATTTAGAGAACACAGAAACTACAGCACTATTAGGTTTAAGAATTTTACTTTTTACCCAGTGGATTGTTGGTATCAGAAGGTGGGTGAGTTGCTTAAAAAGAATAAAACCCAAACTTAATTTACACCTTCATTTCCCACAAGAGAATGTCAACCATAACGTTATATTTAAAGTCCTAGGGCCTGTGAAACACAAAACTATTTGTCCATAATCAGGTTGCTTGATTTTACTACTGAAGAACCCCTAGAAAGACTTTCACAATAACTCTAGTAAATACTTAAATGCCAACTGCAGCTCAGTTTTTAACACTGCTGGCTCCTATGAATTGTCTCTTAATTCTGAATTAATTCTGAATTTTAAACCTTCAAAATTCATTTCTGGAGAGAAATGCAAGTTTGGCTACCAGACAAAGCTTCTTTTACTTTGCCTTCTCTGTTAGAGGCACTGGTTTGGTTTTTTTTTACAGGCCTTAACACCTCTTTCCTCACACTGCTTCTCCTCTGGAGCTTAAACTATCCAAAGAGACCAAAACTACCTTTTTCATTCACTTCTAAAGACTTTGAATATAATCTTACTGATATACTGTTGCTTTTAATCTCTTCTCCTAAGCTACCAACATCACTTAACAGGACGAGCTGATGCAAAACAACTTTCATAGGAAGAAGTCTTTCTTTTTGATACTGCAGCACAAAAGCCACAGACTCCCACAAAGAAAACCATGGAAACACACGAGGCCAGCTATATAGCTTTTTTGGGGGCATCTGTTCTAAAAGAAATTGGAGCAAATACAATGTAAACAGTGTCTTCTACCCAAGACAGTCAACATGTTTTTCTAAATTTTGACAAAAGGTACCAGCACCACCCTCCTTTTATAGATGAGCAATCTCCAGTGCAGTATTAAGTAACAGTCCACACACAGTGTTCTTAAGGGGGCTAAAACTGCATGTCCAGATCTGCACTTTAAACCATAAGACCATCTTTTCCCTTCTCAATAGAATTGAGCTTAGTATTTTAAACTTCTGAACTTTAAAATTTAGGAGTCCATTAAGAACAATGTAAGGCTTAGAAAAATCAGATCGGCCTTTATTCAGCTGTGATTGATACTACACACATTTATGCCCAACTGAGACCTTGGAAGAATCCAATTCATTTATGTGAAATATTTATAAGCTACAAATTTACAGGGGAACATCTTAATTACGCATTTTAACTCCTGTACAAAGGGAACAAAATTATTCCCAGCATCGCTCCTTACCCAAACCAGAATATCTCTTTCAAAAAAGCAACACAGAAGATTGCCATTAAAACTTCTTGAGATCTACAAAAAACAGAGCCTCCTATCTAGGAACCTCAGAGTACCAATGGAAGATGCTTCAAACAACTCGAAGTAAAAGAAAAGCCAGCTAATATCTGGATCCCAAGAGGTTCTTTCTTAAGACTGTATGCTTTGCTTAGTGCTTTCTTACAAAGCCAGCTTTCTCCATTTCCACCTCTATCGGTACAAGCTCTTGTACAAGCCCTTTGCCACTGTTCTGTGAATAAAGAGGAAACTGTACAAAATCTCCTCCCTCCCCACTCCTGACAATCTCTTTCCTACCTCTGGTGGTGAGCTGACTACCGTGGAACTGGCAGCCTCCCTCAGAACAGGACATGTGTGCTCAGTGACCTTTGTTTTGACCTCTGGGTCTGCACTCCCTCTTACACCATCCCTGACTCTCTGCTTGGTTGTTTTAGAGCACTTTTCCAACCATAAACTGCAGACCAATACTTCCTCCCTGGTCTGGGACACTGGGAAATGAAAAGGAACCGGGCAAACAAACTTTTAAGGATAACCAGATAAATACAGCAATGTCCAGTCGCAGAAACTAGTACCTTTGGAGACCCAGTCATCTAAGAAAAAGCTAAGGCCTTACTGGCGAAGGCTACAAGAAAAACTCCTTCATGTCTCGTGAACATGCTGTCTTCTGGGCACCACACAAGAGAAGTGTTGCCTCATGACAATTACCCCACCACTTGTTTGCTTACTCTCCATCCTGTAATTATGAAATTGAGTATTCCAATCTAAAGAAAACAAAAAAGTTTGTCAATCCTTGCTGAACTACATCCTCGTTTTCTACCTGCATGATTTCACTGAAACAACACAGTGTGCATGAATTTTAAGACTATACCCTTACCACTCTCTTACCCGGGTTCTCTAACTAATTATGCACCCACCTTTTAGTAGGTATCTGGAGCCTATGATCTAACCCCACTAACTAACTGTACAGTCATGTGAGAAAGCTGAAATCAGGCTTTCCAAGGCAAGTACTCCAGTATCAGAAAGATTAGATTACTTTCAAACAATCTATTCTCGACAAATCCTTGACTGATATTAATGAATGCTATTTAAACCCTACATAAACTTGCTAATGCCATTCAAATTCTGTAGCTAGAACAAACTGAAATTTAGGTATTGAAAGAAGATAATGTTTTTGACTGTCTAGTGTAAGAAAGAAGAAACATCTATATCCTTATGAGAAAATCTTCCTACTGGGCCAAAACATTCTCCTCTAGCATTTCAAATCTTTTTCCCAGAGATTGATCTGAGATTCAGTCTGCAACAGCATTAGGATTATCAAACAACAGGAAAAAAACAAACCAAAATCCTATTAAACAGCCTACCTCTTGAAATCCTCCAAAGCAGGCCAACAGCTTCATTAATGATAAACCTGTTTTGAGAAGTCGTATTTAAATGATAATACAACATACAATTTATGTTTCTGGGCCTCTGCTTCCTTGTACACTTCAAATTGCAGGCCAAGTTTGCATTATAGCGGAAATATGGCCCTAAATAATACAGGTACTCCTTAATTTTAGGCAACCTTGCAAGCACTAAATGGCCGTAGAATCAGCGACTGTTCTATCTGTCCATTTTTCAGTATGGTTCCAGTCTTGCATCTCAGTGAAATTTACCATATTTTTCAGATATTCAGACACAGAAATTGCTGAAGGTGCAACATGAGACACCAAGCAAGTAAACAACCCACACAGAATGTATAGGGATGGGGTCAGGAAAGCCAAGGCAAAGCTGGAACAGGACTTGGCAAGAGGTGCAAAGAAGAAGGGATTATGTAAGTACACAGGTCAGAAAAAAAAGACCAAGGAGAGTGTATGCTCCCTGACAAGCAAGAAGGGTAAATTGGTGGCAACTGATATGGAGAAACATGAAGAACTTTTACTGAGTTGTTCATCTCAGTCTTCACTGGCAGTCAGGCCTCCCACTTCTCTCAAGTCCCTGATCCTCTAGATTCATGTGGGGAGGAGTGAAGTCCCTCCCACTACAAGCAAATAGCACATTCAGAAGCACTTGAGGAAGCTGAACAGCCACAAGTATATGGGATCTGAAGATCCACATTACAGAGTTCTGAAGCAACTGGTTGATGTTGCTAAGCCACTGTCCATCATATTTGAATTCAGGGCAGTTAGGGGAAGTCCCCAGTGACTGGAAAAAGGGAAACATTGCTCCCATTTTTAAAAAGGGGAGAAAGGAAGAGCCAGGGGACTGGAGACCGGTAAGCCTCATCTCTGTGCCTGCCAAGATCATGGTGCAGATCCTTCCACAAGATATGCTAAGGCACATACGAGACAAGGAGGTGACAAAAGGCAGCCAGCAATTGCGCCTGACCAATCTGGTGGCCTTCTATGATGGAGTGATAGCAGTGGCCAACATGAGAAGACCAACAGATGTCATCTATCCAGATGTGTGAGGTGTTCAGTATGGGTTCCACATGACATCCGTGTCTCCAAATTTGAGACAGATGGATTTGATGGAAGGTCTGTTCAGTGGGTAAGGAACTGGCTGGATGGATGCAGCCAGAGAAGTGTGGCCAGTGGCTCTGTGTCCAGGTGGAGACTGGTGATGAGGCCCTCAGGGCTCCGCCTTGGGATTTCTACTCTTGAGTATCTTCATCAACAACACACCAGTGGGATTAAGTGCACCCTCAGCACATTTGCAGATGACAGGAAGCTGAGCTGTGCAGTTGACACAACAGAAGGATGGGATGGTAGACAGGAAGACATGGACAAACTTGAGAAATGGGCTCATGAGTTCAACAAATCCAAGTGCGAGGTGCTGCACGCAGGCTGGACTAATCCCAGACATGAGCACAGACTGAACTGAATGAGAGCAGTCCTGCCGAAAAGGACTTGGGTGTTCTAATGGATGAAAAGTTGGACAAGAGCCAGCAATGCCCACTTGCAGCCCAGAAAACCAACTGCATCCTGGGTTGCATCAAAAGCAGCGTGGCAAGCAGGTTGAGAGAGGGGATCCTGCCCCTCTGCTCCACTCTGGTGAGACCCCACCTGGAATGTTGCATCCTGTTGGAGCAGGTCCAGAGAAGGGTGACAAAGATGCTCTGAGGACTGGAGCATCTCTCCTCTTAGGACAGGCTGAGAAAGCTGGGGTTGTTCAGCCTGGACAAGAAAAGGCTCTGGGGTGACCTCACTGTGGCCTTTCAGTACCTTAAGGGGACTTACAAAAAGGTGGAAGACGGACTTTTTATGTGAGTAGCTAGTGACTGAACAAGAGGTAATGGTTAACGAAAGAGGGCAGGTTTAGACAAGATACGAGGAAGAAATTCTTTACTGTGAGGGTGGTAAGGCACTGAAACAGGTTGTCCAAGAGAGGCTGTGGATGCCCCATCCATTGAAGTATTCAAGGCCAGGCTGGATGGGGCCCTGAGCAACCTCACCTAGTGAGTGGCATCCTTGCACACGGCAGGGCAGTTGGAATGAGATGGAAGTCCCTCCCAAGCCAAACCATTTTGTGATTCTATGAACCTGCGTATTTTTTGGAAAATCTGCAATGCCAGCTTTTTCCCTGCTCTCCTTCTTATTTGCTTTTTCCCTTGCATCACATCTTGCACATAATCACTGTATAATTCTGCCTCTTAAAGTTACCTAGACACAAATTTTATCTCAAGTTTCTAGCTGTCTTTTATGTTCCACACTTTTTCCTAAATTTCCTGTATCCCAAACATCTTCTGCTAGGCCATCTGAAGAGATGCATTGGTGGTGTAATGAAAAAAACCTAGAGCCAACATGGAGTTTTCCCAGCAGGTTAAACACATCGGTGGAGGAACAACAGCACCAGTGAAATTTTTCCAGAGGTAACAGAAATCAGATGGACAACTCTAGACAAAAGTACCACTTCCACAGTCTTCATTATAAAAAAATAGATCAGTAGGGGGACTGGGATGGCAGGCACAGGAAATTGATTTTGGAACGACCAAACAAATTTAAAATACTTCCTTCACAGGCATCTTTGTGATTTGTCACGAAAAGCACTCACAACTGACAATGAATAAACTCACCAGAATAATTCCAGTTCTGCAAAGAGTTATTTCTATTATAGTGTAATTATTTCTCTTTAATTAAATTAATAAGGAGCAGCAAGTGCAAAGAGCACTCAAGGTGTTATCCTGATCCTCAGACTACAGTTACGAATATAACGGACACAGACCTGTTCAGAACATGTTTTAGCTTTTTGTTTGTTTTAAGGCATAAAATTACTTGAATTTTCTTTAACAGTCCTAACTCCTCTCATCTTTTAGTAAGCTAGTAAAGATATTGAAGCTCCTGTTTTCTATTAATGTAGACTTCTAACCCTAACTTCGAACCTCCAATCTATATCAATCCTGCAATTCTTCTGAGTTTTCTGAAAACTACCTTTTCATATAAACTTGCTAGGCAGACGAGTCCAAATTCTGCCCTGTCTCTGCACTGGACATAAAAATAATGGCTACATTGACTCAACAATGTCCTGTAAACTCCTCCCTTACCACCCCATGCAGCAAAATGTAGCAGCTCCTGTTAAAAGTGAATGATGCATCACTGTATCAACCTAATATTCACAAAGAATTCACCTAACAACTTAAAAAACACAGTATTACACAACTGCCTACATTATTTTAGATCACGTCACATTAAGTAATTCAAATTGCTGCAGGTTTTAATGTTATAGATGTAAAATATTCAACACTGCATAAAATGTCGCTGCCATCCCTGAAACAGTTAAATCAGGTCCCAGTGTAAATGCTGTCAAAAAATTCTGCTGGAGCTGAAGAAATGAGTTACAAGCACTATTAAGCTTTCTCCAAAATTCCTGCTGTCTTTACTTGGTCCTTCAATACTCTGATACCACAGGTAAGGTGAACAAGAGTAACAAAACAATATTACACGATCAAAATCATATCTGTTCTATATTACCATTGTTCTCTACTAGGAATTTCAAGACCAGTGCTGGAAGAATTACCTAGAGTTGCCCATTCCTTACTTCGGCTCACAGTCCCATCTATACTCTTCCCACACATACATTAGCACCAAGTACTAAGAGAGAAACACAAGTTTGTACACAGGCAAGAAAAATGTGTTATTTCTGCTGAGTAGAACCTGCTTACACAGGCAAGAAAAATGCAAAACACACTCACTGCAGTATTTTGCCCACTTTCTTAAAACATTCTTAGTGACCTGTGGTAACTCCACCTGATACTCTTCATTCGTGTTACACAATTTGCTTAGCAAACCAGTATTTGGGTTTTCTGGACAAGAAAATTTAAGAATTTATTCACTATTGTATTATACCTTGACAGTGAGCTTTGCCAAATGCTGTAAAACCCAGATGCGATGGGACCAGGCATTGTAGTTGCTTGGATATCTCCCAGCAGCTTCAGAGCAGACATTCATTTCCTCCTGCACTAGTCGGTGAATTCTCTCCACGGGTGCTGCTCCCAGGTTTCCTTTAGTTGCAAGACTGGGCAAGGAGTTTTCCTGAATTAGTTGTTGCAGCACCCATCGTCTGGTTAAATGACGTAAAGTGTTAATGGTGAGAGAGCAATTTTAAGAGAAAAAAATAGTTTTTCATTTCCATAAATCAAATCTTTCCAATATTTCTATTCTCTGAACTACGCTGGAGCTAGGTAATAAGTGAGTAGTAAACAACCATCTGAACACTTGCCATACTAAAAGCTGTGACACGAAGATCACACTCCAACTCAGCTGTACCAGTTTGCTCACCCTAAGTGATCATGGCTACTTACAGCATACCAAAATAAAACAGAAGGAAACAGCAAATTTATGAAAGAGTGCAAGCAGTGTGTGCATGAGATTTCTAATAAGCTCCTCTTTCAAAGTCTTGCATAGCACTAAAATGAAGTATCCAAAGTGAGATATAAGAAAGTGATTTAATAAAAAATTAACTCTGCTTAGTATCTTTTACACCTAGCAGTACTGCACACTGCAATTCAAACTTCTTTCTGTACATTGCCAGCAGTAGCAAAGTTCAAAAGGCTTATGGTTTCAAGGGCTATGTATAAGCAAAACAGATGTTTTTACTGATGAATTACAAATATTTGATTTCATGTGTGTGAGATAAGCACAGATTCCTAGATGTTTTGGGTTTTCATTTTACTCTGGACAGGGTTTTAGCAGTATTTTTAGAGGCAACCTCAATGCTGCATCTGCAGCCTGCACACAAAAGGGTCCTACAAAAATGGATTACAGATGTGTAAACTTCCACAGAGCAGCCCATGATAATGGAATTGCAAAGGTCCAACGTGGAATGCTCTGGAGAGATGGACATTCTCTGGTCTGAGACACAAAGATTATCCTGTTTTGTACTGGCTCACATCAGTACCAGAACCAATGAATGGCTACTTTCAGAAAGGTGTCACCCCTGGTTAAAAGAAATCAATAAACAAAAAAGAAGTAATAAATTCATTTTCTTTACAGACAGAATTCTACTTTACAAGCAATACATAAAATTATATATATACATATATATAAAAAATATATTTACTGTATTAAAAAATGGTTACTTCATCTGCTTTTTCTCTCATTCGAAAACATAATATACTTGTTCACTGGTAGGTTTCCTATACATTGTATCTTTTCCTCTCAGTTATCAAAAAAAGACAAAGTATTGGAAGACAATATTAAAGATAATTTATAAGAATGCAATTTTAAACTCTCAGCAGAAAATTACAAGCAGTGTACAAACGCTTTCCTCCTATACACCACGTGTTTTAAACAAAGATGTACAGCCAAGCAAACCATGCTCTGACTGTTGTATAACAGTATTTTAGGAAATGCGGTAATTTTGAAGACTTAGTTTTTGATTTTTAAAAATGTCTTTGATCCAAACATCACCTCTTAGTATTTTTTTACTTCAGTCCACAGGTATGCAAGAAATGGAAAACTCAAAAATAGTCTAGGCAGAAAAACCCAATGAGCATAGCCACTCTTTTAACTAAAGATATGTACTATTTCATTAACATCAACTTCTGAGTAAAACCACAAAGACAAATTATTTCAACTCTGTAACTTTTTCAGTTTCTTAAAATGAGCATGTTTTATAAAATAAAGAATTCTGATAAATTATATATGCAGGAGAGAGTGGAAAAAATACAGACTTTATGGACTCTGTGGGTACAACATCACAAAAAATATAAAATTAAATTAGAGCTACTTTCTAGACAATGCAATCACAACCTCAGAAGACTTAAAATATATATTTGGAACCAGTTGAATATCATGGTATTATTTGGGTTTTAAACAAAATCTCCTCCAACTAATTTGGAGTCACTTTCACTTTTGTTCCTATTGCTCTTACAGTTCCTGGAATCACTACAAACAAACGAAGGATTGTTAAGTGACAACAGCACAATCCATAGATATACACTGACTGTACACACACAAGATATACCTGAACCCTCCAAAATACATATCTGACGAAATGAATGACAGGCATTTTGACATCTTTAGTGAGTGTATCTGCCACGTATAAGAAAGAACAATGTGGGTATGTTTTACTGAATTTTATTTGTAGCCCCATTATAGGTTTTTGCATCTTCTGTATGAGATTTAATACCATGAGGGAACAGAAAACTCCAAATTAGTCATTATGGAGAAAAATATTTTTGTGAATCTTATTTTCTATCATGTATCAATCATGGTCAGCATATCCAAATCCAATCCAAACATTTGTACAATCATCCTCAAATATACTTTTCTGATTTAGGCAAATAAGAGAAAGAACAACAAATTATGACACTATTAAAATACTCCTAATTTAAGTTTGCATGGAAATTACAAAGAATTTTCTATTATTTCTAAAATACAAATAAAGATAAAGAACCTAATACTCTGACTTATTTGATAAAAACATATTGATCATCATAATGATACAGACGGCACCAGGTTCAGAACTATTAAAATGCAAAAAATCTTATTTTTCCAGTGTTAACTACCATGTAGAAAAAGTAAACTATGACAAATTGCAAGATTTTTTCCCCATTATAACTACATAGTTTTGCTTCAAAGCCACAAGTCAGCAGCATGAGGATGATGAAAAGAAGTTGAACATCAAAATTAAAAACAAATGCTGCAGAAATTCATTACTGTTGTTGCTGTATCAATGTTTTTGCTGTATCGAACTCCTTGGAATATTCCATGTATCGCTTTCTAGGTTTACTTTGAGAACTTCAAGCTCATGCATGCACTGACAAAGGAGAGTTTACCAACAACTTCTCCTTCCAAAAATTCTAATGTAGTAAGTTTTGTTATGTTCTTTATAGAGCATGAACCCCCTAATGCAGTATCAACTTTACAGCTGCCCTAATGCTGGACATGTTAAACACAAATATTGCAAACTGCTTCCTAAGGTGTTACATTTAAATCTCTATAAAAGGATGACCTATCTTTTTATTTCTATCATGAAAAAAGATCACACACGTACAAAGTTTATTGGTTTTGTTTTTCAAAGTTGAGCAATGAATCTATACTTCACTTGGCTGTGCTACAGGGATTTTATGGTCAGTCATGACTGAGACGGTGCGTCTGAACAATTCTGGAGTTAAATTTTCCAAACATGTGATCTGTTATTTTAATGTCCACTAGTGGTGACTGATCAATTTGGCTTAAATCATAAAAATAAATTCACCAAACCAAAAAGACCAGTATTGAAATGGAAAAGAACCCAGCTTTGGTTATAAATATTGGCTTTAACAAAGTCTTTGCTTTCTGAAATGCCTGTAGACAAACAATATAGTGGTAAGTTGGAGGGAAAGGAAAAACCTACAGTGCTCAAATACTTACTATTGATGGAATTAGAATTTTCAGGCTGAGAATTTACGTGCTGCAAGACATGATAAATCTCTAGGGAAATTTATCCTACCTCCAAACTTTATTAAAAAAGTATGCAGCAGAAAAGGTACATATTATTTCAGTTCTAAGTGTAGAATATAGACACATAGCTTCAAAAGCCAAAGCACAGTATTCTGCAATGACTGGTTCAAAGAATACGATATATTTCTAGACATTCTCCTGCATCTATGACTCTCCTTAACCCAAGAAGAGGAAACAAAAAAACCCTAGGAAAAATGTTTGAGGAGTCAATAGAAGGCAAGGGAAACCAACCTATGAATCCATGTTTCTGGACTCTTTGGAAACTTGGTTAACGCCAGTTTTCCAAGATGCAAATCTTTAAGTGGATTTAAAGTGCCAGACAGTATTAATTCTTTCCTACAAAAGATAAAATAAATCTGTGTAAATGAAAGTAGTAACCTGAAAACAGAACACAAATCCCAATAACAAATTGCATGTCATTTCCTTTGTATCATCACAGAACTTCACTGTCAAACTACAGGAGTTTAAAAACCCTTTAGTGCATTAAACCATTCTACCGTACTATATATATACTGTACTATACATATGTGCACAAAGAACTTAATGTGAACACATACAACCCACTAGTTCTCAAACTTACCCAGAAATCACTGAGTCAACTAGCAGTAGGGTTACACACATGAATAAATAACCCTTCTTGAAATTAAGCCCTTAGATCATTGTGTATATCCAAAAATATTCTTACACATAGCACTCCTCCACACTTAGTTTTTAAATACCGTTCGAGACACAGTGTCAAGGTTCCCTACATTTATAAAGAAAAGGGAAATATTCTCTGTGTGTAGACTGTTTTACAAACTTAACAAAAAGGCTGAAATTGCTGAGTTAACTAAATGTAAAACAATCTTTGGTTAAAAGAAAATAAAATTACCCTGACAAAACTTAATGTTCCTCCAACACAACCCTTCCCAAAGTATTTCCAACAGACAGAGCAAAATGAAAATCTGTACTTGGCCTTCTCACCTTCTTTACACAGAATTCCCTGCCCCTCACCCTCTTCTTTCTAGCATTATAACTCTTACTGCCTGTCCTGAGCATGTGTTTGTAGACATCAACCCATCTCTGGTTACTTCAAGGGCACTATTCTTCATATCGTATTCTCCAACCCAGCAGGTAGCAGCTTTGAAGTAAAGATACAGTAACTTCCAAAGCTACCATCTGCAGAAAGAAAACACACATTTCCCAGAACCTGCAGAAGTCACAGCTGAAAACTGAGAGTGCAAGAAGCAGCAGCAATTTTGGCATGGGTTTGGGTTTTGGTTTGGTTTTTGTAATAATTTCTGATTCATCATGATAGGCATGGCCCCAGTAAGTGAGGAGCAGATGATCAACTTTCTGACCAAAAGACCCCAGTGGGATGGGAGAAAATATATTCTGGAAAGACCTGCTACCAAATAAGAAGCCAAAACTTCTCTGCAGTCTGTCACAGAACACATAATGCTGTCCTGTAGTTATGGCCTGAGTCTCACAAACAAATTGACATATTTCCTTTCTGTGAGTACATATTTTCTGTCTGACTTGGCAGTTTTCAGTAGGAAACTAACTCCATCTGGTACTTTGGCTTTGTGTTGCTGTAATTGAATCTTACAACCACAGTCTAATGGTTGCAACACTAACAGTGAGCAAATATTACTTAAAATTGAAGCAGAGTGGGGAAATGTATAAATCCTTATCAGAAGTTCTGCTTCTGATAGCTACTGGGACATTTATTTTTATCTCAACCAGGATCCAGCATGCTTCAGATTGGATGCTTCCAGCCAGTTTTCAACAGGCAGTCCAGATATACTGACCAAAAGTGGCAGACTGACCAGACCGTTCTGTGCCAGTGCACCCACTTTTGGAAAGCAGACAAAATAAAGATTCAGGGTCAGCACTGGAGCAGGTGGAACAATTGCCTCATTACTGCAATGCAAAAGGTGATGTTTTGGTAAAAAAGACTTACCACACACACAGAATGAACATACAGCCAAGATCAGTCTGATACTTAAAACAGATATTTGTACATATTTAACAAAGATTTAGACTACCTCCCAAAACCTAAACTTTCAGTGAAGAAATTGCTCTTTCTATATTAAAACATTCACTGTAAGTAAATAGGCTCACACTTACACACTCTTAAAGTAAACTTCCTCTTTTGCAAAGTTGAGGAGCAGTACAGACAAGATCCACCTTCACTGCCGTAGTAGAAAAGCTGTTTTTAGCTGTATTTATTTTCAAATGAGAGACTCTCCCATTCACAAAGGACTGCAAGTACAAGTATGACTGAAGTACCATATGCTCCCACATATACCTCTCCTAAGCTCTTTCAGCTAACATACAATCTGGGATATGTAACTTCTAGCTCACTTCCTTGCCATGTGGATCATACATAATGTTTCGAGCTTAAGGATTATAGCTCCCACAAAAGATAATTTGGAATAATTTTGACTTGCCTTATGCTGACACCTTTGAAGTCATTCATATCTGATAGCAATGTTTGACTTTTCAGAGCGTCTTGTTACCTAACGTCTTTTCATCAATTGTACATGCCAGGAAGTATAACAGGAAGAACAAAGGCTTTTATGACAATTCCTTTACAATCACTTACATAAAAATTTTGGTAATTTCAACTTGCAAGACTTTTCAACTTCTAAAAATACAGGATAACTGAATTTAGGATCAACAGCTGGAGACATCCCTTATCCCGTTCAGTATAACAGAGGTTTCTCTCTCAGTTCTAGGAAGTGACCCATCTCCTATTCTTTAGCACGTCTTCCTCTGCCACAGAATTACCTGTTGCTCAGGTCTCAGGGTTTAGGTTATAGTCCCTGCCCTTCTGTAACTTCCCAGTCACTTCTGATTTAAACAAATAAATAAACAACAAACCTATATAGTAGGCACATTACAGTTGTTCAGAATAGCTCCAAAGTCAAAGTAGACTAGCTAGCCTAGATAACATGTTTAAAGTTCTGTGTTCTCCTGTGCTTCATTAACCAGACACGACTTTCTGTGATTGTCAGCTGAGCTGAAATGCTCATTTGTCTTCCACAACACCATTTTAGTCTTCTGACTTGGCTCTGCCAAGTCCTGCGTCTTTTCCTAGGATGGGATTTGCTTTTCTCTCTCTTCCTCTATCTTCAAGTTTAGTGCTATGGAGTCAACTACTATCTCTGAAGCTCTCAGCAGAATTCAACATACAAAAAAGGGATTATCCCAGTCTAAAATGAAAGAGTCAATGAATTACAAGAAACACACTGTGTGCAGGGCTGCTATTCAGTAAACAACTAGTAAACTTTTATTTTTCAGGCTTTTTTTCCCTTAAAATAAAGCAGTGAATTTGTGTATGGAGAATGCAAGGTGAACCTGGCATGACAAACATCCCCTGAGCAACAAGAAACCAATCATCCCACAACAGATCCATCATGTTCTGCAAGCAGAGTGCAAATCTCATACAATTAGTTCTCAGCTCGGACTACCTCAGGACAAGGATGTATCACCAGCATCTGTACAGAACACAGCCTGTTCTCTGTGACTGATTATGCCACACATCTGGCTAGCTTGACCTGTAATTTCACAGAGAAGCTGAAATGTAAGTCAACATAATGAAAGTGCCTACCCTGCGAAAGAGCAAACTCCCAGCAGGAGCCTAAAACAATGTAGGGCCAGATTCAGCAAAGCAGCTCCTTGGCCAGAGCAGGCTCGCTGGTAACCTCCAGAGAAACCAACTGGCTTGTGTAACAAGTACTTCTCTCTGGATGCTAAACAGAGCTTCAAAGACACACTGACTGGTAGATCACTAGTCAGGAACTTGGGGAGTAAGGGTACCTTCTGTAGTAATTGTATATTTTGATAAATCATAAACATCATAAAAGAGAAAACAATCCTCATCCATATTCCTTAACATTTTTAATTCCACTTACAACTTTGAACTACTCCTCTCATGCACATAAAAGCTAACTCAGCTGTCAGGCAGAAAAAAGCCAGACTGATAAGAATGAATGCATCTGCAATAAAAAAAATTCCACAAAGCATAAACCAAAAATCAATTATAAGTATCGTTAGATTACTGTAACAGCTTGTACTTATACAAGCTCCTAATTCCATTTTATCACTTGAAAGCTACTCAAGCTACACATTTTCATGACAGTAAATCCTTTGCTATCACATTCATCCCCCGTTTTGAGATCTGAGATGCTAGAAAGATACAGATCACAGCAGAATCCTTCAGAACTACTTCAGCAGTGGAAAAAGAAAAAAGAAAAAGCTGGATTGGCCATAACTAGGGCTGACAACTACACGCAGCCATCATCTTTCTAGGTCATTTTGTTAATGCACCAACTGCAACAGCGCACCTTAACTACAGAAGTCCTGTTTTCCATTAATGCACTCCCAGAGACTATCAAAATTTTGTCAGCCCTCCTGAAACTATAGCTTTAAGACTGTCTCCAGTCTTACCTAGGCAGCAGAAAAAGAATATTCCTCCAACTCTGAGATTTACAGAAAAGTCAGAAGAGTTGTAAGGAACTGTTGTTTCTGCACTTCCTGAAGAGCAAGAAGGTAAATTCCAGCTCCTCCTCCATCATGCCTCCTGGACAAGTTCAACAGGTACAAGAAGGGAGGGGGGAAATGTGTTTGAAATAAGGGGTAGACACCTTCCCCCTTCTCTTGCAGTGTAGCTAGAGAGGTCTACTCAGCTATGATAGCCTGCACTGGTAGTGGCAGCACACTGAGCTGGAACCTGAAAAGAACTCAGAGGGGTAAAAATGAAAGCAGTGAATACACACAGCAGACATCAGTTGAGCACTACCCTCATCAACTGCAGAAGGAAAGAGGAATGGTAGTTCAGTGGGACTTATACACCCTCAAAATGTGGTGCAAACATGTGCATACGAAGGTATGCACTGTAATCTTTAGCCTGCACTACAAACAAAACCCCCAAAACCGCCCCCCCCACCAAAAAACCAAACCCAAACAAACAAAAAAAACTCCACAAACAAAAAACCACAAGCAAACAAACAAACAAACCAACCCAACAAAAACCAAAAAAGGGCAGTCTTAAACTATCTGCAACATACAGGAAAGAAGAGATTTTTAACATTCCTACAGTACTTCTTAGCTGACAAGTTCTTGCTGTGTCACTAACTACCACTTGAAACAAAGCTTTCAGCTGACTGACGTAAGGCCCAGGTCTTCCTGATGGCATTTTCTGAGTGTAACATACCTCACGTTCCAAGCAGTGGTGAAGTCGGGGTTCAGCAGTAGCAGAGTACACGTGATATCTATCAGCTCTAGAACAATGGAACAAGAGACATTAAGATTAGTAATGATCTGCACACAGCACCGATCTCTCTGCAGTCCCTTCCTCCCTCTCATTCCTCACAGTCTCTCTGCTACAGGCTGCTGTACCTGTGGATGACCACCTCTGTAAAATATTGCTCTGTCTCATTCCAGAAGAAATGCTAGCTTAATTTAAGAGGGAGCAAGATCTGCCACATCCTCCCTTTTCATTATTTAAAACACTGAACTGAGTATGCCCTCAGCAAAGAAAGATAGTTATATAAAATCCTTGAGTATTCAGTCATTTTAACTGCACACACACTACACATGAGAAGCAGAGAATTCTTCAAAGAAGATCCAAAGATTTTTAAATACTACAGAGAAGTAAAAATATACCCTACTATTTTAGTAAAAGTCTGAGCTGCAGATGGCTGCCATATACCCTACTGTTACAAAAAATACACACACTATAAAAAACCAGTAGCTAAAAAATGAAACACCACAGCTATGAATTAGAATTACAAAAGTACTCCCTATTGAACTGCACAGAAAACGCTTTAAATACATTGTGATGTGCTTCAGATTGAAGTTTTAAGACTAATTCAGTAAAAAAACCTAAGCAAACCCCACAACATTTGTTTGCATCCCTGCATTTAAGCATTGTATACTGTAGATTTATGTATTACCCTTATTTTTAACTATGTCATAAAAACTAAATGTGACTATCCAAGCTTTTACTGTCAATTAAATTTGGCTACAGTCTCTCCTAATCACCCTGCATTTAACATACTAATTAGATTGTACTTCAGGTGATTTCCAGCAAATAAGAGGTACTTCATTACTTGAAGGAAAAAGAAAAAGATGGTACTCATGGAAACAGATCTCTGGCTGGTGCAGTTAATATGATTGTAAAATGGACTGTTAAGAAGTCATTGACAAAATTCAACTGTAACAGGACATAAATTAATTCAAAATGCAAAGGGACACAGCTTCACATATCTTTGAAATGGGAGTCAGTACTTAATTAGGTCAAAAAGTGAAATACCTTCATATATTATTGGGTGATTGATTGATCATTTATGTCCAGCAAAGAAATTCTGCATTTTCCGTCATGTTCTTCCTTATGAGGAACATGCTAAGCCATCATATAATGCATGGGGTGATGGAGGGTGTGGAATTCTTTAGTGCACTGTTTACTTTGCACTAAGCTGTGATGTTCTGAAAACTGTCTCAAGGAATGAACTTAACTTTCTATTTTCACAAGTTTTAGTCAAATCCCTCTCTGCTGCCAAGGAATAAATATTTCTCATACGTGCAAAGCTTCTTCCTAATTTGCTCCCTGAATGTACAAATATTTTTGCTTGGTTTACCCAATTCCTGAACCAGCAAAGTATTTCAACACCCATTTAATTTTATGCAGCTGACTATCCCAATTCAAATAACCAGGATTACTCACATACACAAAATTGAACATACATAAAATTAAACATCTGCTAAGTGTTTTGTGGCTACTGTTTCAATTTTACATTCAAAAATTAGTTTGGCAACATTTAACAAAACATCCGTTTTATAAGGAGGTACAGTTAAAATTGTGAGCTGTGATTGTTTCATGTACATTTTCCATTTTACCTACAGTAGTGGTTTTAGTAATTATTAGGTACTACCACAGTACATGTTATATACATATCAAGCAGAAGTTTATCACAACCTATTTCAGTTTTTTGAATACTTTTTAGGAAAGATTTTCAAAGTCTACTTAGAACCTTACAGCTTGTTTAGTCATGATTTCCAATTAATATGACCATTCTGGTAATCTCATAGGTCTGTAACAGCACCCAATCAAGTCTAACTTAAACAGAATTTGTTAACATTTTGTCCATTTTTCCATTACAGAGGTTCACTGCATCCTGAACCTTATCAAAGGAAAGATGCAGATAAAAGGAAAATCTCCAAATAATACCCAGTTCTTTCATGTCAATGTTCTTTGATGTAAGTAACAGCTGAAGAGTCATGAAGTGTAGATTCTGAGCCAGAAATGTGAAATGGCACAATTTAGTAACCTCTGAGCCACTTTTCAATAGGAAGTCTTATGACAGATCTGGGACACAATGAGAGTAGTTGCCAGCTATTTCCCCATGTCAGTAATAACACTCAACATATCTTACTTACAATTTAAAATTACTTCCTACTAGATACATTTTAGGCAAACTATAGCATTGTAGGTGCTCACACTGAACGTCCTTTTGCACATTAAAGTCTCCCCAACTGCAAAATGACAAATAAAACAATATGGTTTCAGCCTACTTTTTAAATATGGCTATATCTAGGTTTTTAGATATTCTGGGAGCAGTTTGTAACAATTTCAGAAAACCATCTTGACATAATACAAATAGTATGCATGAATAAATTTAAAAAATATTGGAGAAAGGATAAGAACATATTGTAAAATTCAGATTTCTAAGCTGAAATAATTGCAAGAGGAGCAGTCATTATTCTGGATTCCAAGTATCCAAAAGAAACTAACTAAATTAAACACCTGTGTCACTAACCTATCAATGAATGACTATAAAGCACCTTCTTCTTCCAGGATCCTGTCAGAAAATATACCAGACACCACATCTGAAAACAGACACTTAAATCTGTTTTTCTCCTCTGTTCTATTTTAAATGGCTTACAGCGACTCAAACAAAACAGAAGAGGTAACTAGAGACTACATCTGCAAACACCATCTATAACAAGCTTCAATAGAATATACAACTGAGTTCTGAAGCAGTAAAAGACAAATCTACCTCCTTACTAGATGCAAAAGAAAACAACTACCCTGCCAAATTCCAAGCATGCACTTTTGTCTACAAAAGCAATCTGGAGCCAAATCTTTCAGAATACTGAAGAAAAAAAATGTAACATCTATTGACAGAGTATACATACTCATGACACATTAGAGACAAGTCTCTAAGCCCACCTGGGTAAGATTTTTGCCTTCATTCTCTCCACCACTGCAATTCAGTTTCTGTTAAAACTTTCTATCAAATGTGAAACTTAATTATGGTAAAACATACTAAACTCCTTTACAAACAGGTCATTAACATTAAGGCCCTGATTGTGTTTTACAGTGGTTACAGAAAACCTCAGCAGACATGAAAATGCTGTAGATCACCTCTTCTCACACATCCGAAACTGACTTTTGTAAATGAAGAGACAAAGCAGAATGGAGTTTCATTTTCCAAAGAAAGCCAAACAAGTTGCAGGCACTAGTCTAAAATTCATGCTACTGCAGTATTTACTGACAGAGTTTTCTGAGCTGCATTTTCAGAGGAAGGGCTCTGCAAGGTTTCACCCGTGAGGGAAGCAGAGGCCTGCAGACACCATCCCTGTGGCATCACCACAACAAAGCACCTGCACTGCTGTGACTGCAGCAGGGTGATAGCACACAGGTAATGGCTATAAGCCATCTCCAGACATCCAAAAACATGACACAGATCTCAACGTTTGTAGTTTGGCTTGAAACAAGAAGTTTCTCTCTGTGTGGAAACTTCAATGGTGAGACTTCACAATAACACTTGAGACCAAAATGAAGTCTCCCTGCTGGAGATCTGCAGCATAATAACAATACACATCACAAACTCCTACCTCAGACCTCCAAAAACACTGCAATGAGAACCACTGGTGTTGCTAAGACTGCCTGTGCTAGCAGGTTCAACCGTTCAAATGTTAAAGTTTGTACCTCACTATGTGTCAGTCAACATTAGTTTTATTCCCTGTATTAAATCTCTTTTTATTGAATTTTGTAGTCATCTGCATTAAAATTTTGAAACTGGAATGATGTCACAATCACCAGTTTCTATCAAAACTGAATAAATCAGCAGCAGCTTGGTGGCAGTTATCAAAAGATCCTGGTTTTAACAAGTCTAACCATAAAACACAAAGGCCAAAAAGAAACAAAGTTACTTATGTTAGCAATACACATCCCCTAGGAATAGAGTCTTTTAAAGATGTCTGTAATGAGAAAAAATATTAAGAAAATAAATTCTGTGAAAATAAAAAAAAAGGGCAATGTAAAATTTATAAAGTCCATAAAATACTTTTCCTAGATAATCACATAACGACATGACATCAGCCCTCTGGGAGGAGTGTGGGAAACACAATGACACAAACACACACAAAAAGTCTGTTAGACAAAAATAAAATACAATCAACAGGTCAGTCATACCTAGCAACACATGAAAACACTTCAACTTCTTTGAGCTACTCTTTTGAAGGGTAATTAATTGTAAGGATCAAGCCAGGGTAATTAATTCTAAGGATGAAGCCAGTGCACTGTTACTCTAACACACCCAAGGTGTACAGCTAGCACTGGAAGACTCCATGTTGCCAGGAGCATGCGTTCCTCCTTGTCATGACCTGCCTTGTCTGCCATTTCATGCCACTCTTTCCAAAATGCTTGCATTACGCATCTGTATGTTTGTAATAAGGAATCAAAGTGTGTTTAACAAATCAAAGTGTGTTTAGCGGATCTAGACTCTGCCATCAGGTAGACAAAAGTAGGCAATGCTCACTGCCTTAAGAATGCTCCCACTCCAAGATCCACTAAAGACTTCAACCTTCTTTCTCTGTATCATCCCTGAATGCAAAAGAAGTTCAAGTGCACATTTATAGACTTGACCAACACCATCTGACTGTGCCATACACTGCACTTTAATGAGGATCGGTGCACAGCTGGGTTCATCCACTTGAAGTGAAACAGACTACAGCGATAAAATACTAAAGAAGAGAAAAGTAGATATCAAAAGAGAGATGCTACTGATCAGACATCTCTTCCTGATCTACACTGCTATTTAGAAGATACTGCAACAATAAACAAAAAACTTGTTTCATAAACTAGTTACTCTTTTTCATTCTTACTCTGAACAGAACACCTCGTAAGCAGTCAAATACCTCCTATGTCACATCTGTTCATAATTCTTTATTTCGTATTTTTTTAAAGAACATATACCAAAGAATTTTTCATGCAAGTTAAAACTAACTAAAAACCAAACCAAAACGAAGAGATGAGAAAGGAAACAAAACTTTACAAATACCAAGCTGTAGGGACTAATACTTTGTGGTACCTCTTCACCTGAAACACTGCACTCGTTTCTTACTTCAGATATATATACCAATGCATTTTCCTTCTGACTCAGGAAAACAGGAGAAAATTCTTTCCGTATCAACTAACATCACTTCCCTAAATAACTCACTGAAGAAAGCTGACTCTCTCTAACCTTTCCAGTTTGGGCAAGAGAGAAAGAAATTATATTTTCAACTAAATGATCCTACAACTTGTTTAAGTTGTTAAGATGCAAAATCCAAAGCCTGCTCTCCTCAGTAACCATCATTTCTTCCAGAACAGGTTAAGCTGGCATTAAGAAGGGTAAATGATCCAGACAAGAGCATTAAGTGCACCCTCAGTCAGTTTGCAGATTACACCAGGCTGGGTGGGAGTGCTGATCTTCTGGAGGGTAGGAAGGCTCTGCAGGGGAATCCGGACAGGCTAGATTGATGAGCCAAGGCCACTTGTATGAGGTTCTGACAGGTCCTGCCCCAGGGTCACAACAATTCCATGCAACACTGCAGGCTTGGAGGACAGTGGCTGGAAAGATGCTTGGTGGAAAAGGACCCAGGAGTGTTGGCCAGAACCAGCTGAACGTGAGCCAGCAGCATCCTCAGGTGGTCAAGAAGGCCAAGGGCATCCTGGCTTGGATCACAACAGTGTGGCCAGCAGGATCACACCAGCGACCGTCTCCATGTACTCATCGAGACATCAAGGTGCTGGAGTGAGTCCAGAGAAGGGCAACTGGAGCACAAGTCTTATAAAGAGGAGCTGAGGGAGCCGGAGGTGTTTAGCCTGAAGAAAAGGAGATTTGGGGGACACTTATTGTTCTCTACAGCTACCTAAAAGGAGGTTGTAGCCAGGTGAGTGTCAGTCTCTCCTCACAGGTAACAACAGGATGAGAGAAAATGGTCTTGGGCTGCACCAGGAGAGGTTTAGGCTGGATATGAGGAAAACTTTCCTCACTGAAAAGTGTTGTCAAAATTGGAACAGGCTGCCCAGGAAGTGGTGGAGTCGCCATTGCTACAGGCATTTTAAAAGACACGTAAACACACCACTTAGGAACATGGTTTAGTGTTGGACTTGGCAGTGTCAGGTTTATGGCTGGACTCTGATCTTAAAGCTCATTCCCAAACTAAATGATTCTACGATGAATAAAAAATGTGCAGTAGGAATCACATAATATACTCTTCTCCAACCCAGCACTTACCATCTTTGTTCAGCCACTGTTTTCTTTGTCTGTAGAGGAGAAGTTTATTGTGGACATACGGCAAAAGAAACTTCACACACCAGCTCTCCACACCAAGCTTGTTTTCTACCAGGACAATAGGACTCCGGTTATATCTGGCTTCAGGGCAGGGTATTAATCCAATTTCATCTCTTAAAAAACACAAAGAAATATAATTAAGATTATTTTCCGTAGGTGACAATTATTTTTCTCAATACAGCATGCTGGCAATGCTTCCCAGCCAAACATTTCATCATCTTTTTTTTCCTCGTCTTTGCTGAAACCTGTAATCTGAAAAGTTTTATTTGATTTTCACAAAGATCCTAAATGACAAAGGCCCCAGTTTTTCTGGTTTTAGATTGTCATCCAAGCAGTTCAACTCAGCTGAATCAACACAAGCACCCGTGTTTTTGCAATAAATGTGACAGAGCTGCAACAACTGCTTCAGCAAGAGAAACAGAACATGTTAACTAGTACAGGCACCTGACTGACCAAAAGCTACCCAGGTGTGCTCTGCAGCAGCCTGACCAGGTGCTCTAAAACTAAAGATCACAGAAGAAAACCACATAGACAGCCATATGTTCACTTCCACATATCCCATTTTTCATTGTCCTATGCAAGGCTGCATGATTAACAGAGGGAAGACTTGAGACTCAGAGGCCAGTCTGATTAGATGACAACTCTGTATGAGAAACTTAAGCCTTTAAAACAACAGTGACAAACACAAGCACTTGCACCAGCAAACCAAGCAGAAGAGACTCAGCTTTTTAGTTTCACTGGGCCATACCATATTTTTCTTTTTTGTCAGGTTTTTCTAGCATGTTGGAATAGCAGCTTCAGCAGCGTCTTAAAAATAAACACAGCTCATCAAGGACTCACACTTGTTGGGACAGAAACCAACACTATTTTATACTTTCCATTATGCATCATTTCTCCACCAACTCCCATTCAATGGAAAATTTGTTGCTAAAAAAGGAAATCCTCAGATTTCACACAGGATAAAAAAAATTTGTGATCTCAGAAACGAATTCTCCATCTTAAGTCTTCTTAATACAAGATCTACAGATACACTTCGAGTATCAGCCCCTCAACCTCAACTTAATTATCTTAAATAAATTTTATTACTCGGTACACTGAGCGTGCTGATTTAGTTCTGTGTCCTCACTGGATTATTACTGACGTAATCAAAAGTGGCACAGTGTGCTTGTTTAAGAATGTATTTGCTTATTCAGAAAACAGATTCAATCTTCCATACATCACAACATATATCACAAGCCACAAAAAGCACAGGTAAGAGGAACTCAAGGTAAAACACTTGCAAATCATGTGGCTCTGTCTCCAAATACACTCTCAGGTCCCTTTAGCTTCCCTAGTCAGCTGAGAACAGAGAGAAGAAAAAAAGCATTCTCCTGCCCCACCAAAAGCAAGCAATGGGTATCAAACCAAGATGCTCATCTGTGCTGCTCCATTTAACACAAGCTAAGCTCTTCAAGAAGCTAGTAAGATTAAACCTAAAATGACATTCCAGTCTGCTACTTTCAACACAGTATCTTAAAAACCTGAAGTTTGTACTTATTGCTGGGTCTTTATGAACACTAAACCCAGTCCTTGGCCAAACTGTGTCTGGCCTTGCATACAGCGACATCAAAGTCCCCAAAAGCGATGAAGATGCAGTCAGGCACAGCTTGGCTAATTAACTCTGTGAATTACCACAAGAACTTACCAGCTGTAACTTACAAACAGTATACCAAAGGTAAACAGCAAGGAGAGAAAAAAATCCACAAAACATACATCCACACCCTTACTTGTTACCAAATGCAAAAAGTCTGACTTGGGTGAGCTAAGTTTCACAATACTGCTTTGAACATGCCAAAATGATACACAGGTACGGTTTGCACAAAGCTGACAAGTCAGCCTGAAACACTTCAAATCCAGAATGCAGTCTGACAGTCAAAATCACCAGAGTACTAGACCCACTGCACACTGAAATGCACTAAGACATAGTGCAATACAAAAAATGCTTTATCTGATAGCTACTCAGTTTTTGTGTCAATGCAAACCAGGATTTGTCATCTAGTAAGAATCTTGTCTCCAACACTTTGGTATCATTTTTGATGATTCGTGTGGTTCAGAAATCATGTTGCATTCAGTTCCTGAAAATCGACAGAATTCACAGTGCAAAATATCAGGGACGCAGATTTATCTAAGGTGGGGTGCCTAGCTCACAAAACAATTTATTCAGGGCACCATCTATCTGTCCTTCTGTAGGTCCCTCAGATCTGCAGAAGGACTAAGTAATATGGCAAGCCTACCAGGAGACACTTCTCAAGAATGCTGGCAGTGTCTGCTCCATCATGCACCCAAAGCAAGCTTCTGCAGCAGGACTCGGATACAGACACTGCTGAATCAGTGCTTGTGAAATGAAGCGACTGACCACGCAAAACGTCCCAGCCATATGATGGAAGCTGTGCCTGTTCATATGACAGGACTGCCCAAACTCACTGCAGAATGGTCAGTGCCTGCATTTAGGTCAAGTGACAGGTGCGAAATGCTCTCAGTACTGAAGGAGACACCAACTGAGGGCTGCTGTTCATTGGTATTTGTATCATTAGTCTAAAGTAAGATTCAATTTCTCTCCCCCGATTTCCCAGTTTTCTGATATTGTCTCTTGAAGTTTACAAGTTATTTGGTGCTTTTACATCTATTTTCCTCAAAGCAGGCACCACAGTCACGTTCCAAAATTTTCACAAATTATGTCTATATTTACAGGATACCACATTAGTTCATATTCCTGAAATACACTGTGGAAACAGCCAGAAAGCAGTGGAAGGTTTTCAGTGCATTGTCATTACAGAGCTTCTTCAGCCTGAGCTGAGATGATGTGCAAAATGACATCTGAGAGACCCTGGAGCTGCAAAATCCAGACTTGGTCCATAGTGCAAACCTTAGCCAGGACAAAACAGTACTGACAAGCCATTGCAGGACCTGCTTCAAGAGTCCCAGTCTGTTGACTCAGCTATTCAATGGCCCTCCCCACAACAAACCCTAGCCAATCTGCTTTAAACTTTTAAAGTCATGATAATACGAAGAAGTTCCCTTTGTAACAAATCCATAATACCAGGGTACATCTAGGGTAGGAAGCATTTTGTGTGACACTACCATGATGGGTCATCAGCTTTAGGCACTCCATGTGGACAGACCTTCTCTGACTTCTTTTCTGGAAGATCATCTTTAATATAATCCAACTCTCTTGGCAAAATATAAGTAGTACCTTCATATTTTGTACACAAATGCTGGGCTACCATCGAAGACTTCATCTTGCCAGTTATTCCCAACAAATTCATGTACTTTTTTGAGAAGCTCATCTGTTTCTGCTTCATTTTACATGTAAAGAAACAGCAAAGTTCAAAGAGAAAGTATATATTGATCTGCTCACTGTTGGTGATCTGTTCAGTTCCAGCGGGATAGCTCACATATGTGACTTTATCAAGACCTATGCTTGGAATACTGGGTAAAAATACTTCCCAGTAAATTTAAAAGAAGACTCACAAAATTGAAAACTAGTATGCTGACACAGTTATCCAACTAAAAATAAGTGGAGCTGTCAGAAAAGGCAGAAGGAATTTTGCATTGTATATTTAGTTAGAAGCTCATCTTAAAAAAAAATACACAGTCTTGTTGCAAATTTCATTTAAAGTGAAAAAAGGAGAAATATCAATCCTATGTTGTATTTAGTCTAAAACTTTCACAAGATTTTTAGTGCTGATCCCATTTTAAAACTTATAAAACTATGAACCTATCAAAACAAAACACCCATTCTGACAGATGCTAAGTGGGTAGGCGTACAAACAGCCAAAGACAAGGGTCAACAGATGCTGGAGAGGAGGTGAGTAGGGGACAAAAGTACGGAGAGTGAATAGGAACATCATGCATGTAGCAGATTCCTTATTTTCAGTGAAGCTAGGCAGATCCTATATTAAAGAATTCAAATCTGGATCTGTAACATGCTGAATTCAGGAGGATACCACGTGTCAGGAACTGCAGCTGGCCACCAGCTGGACGACAAGATGCAGATACATGAAAACACCCGGCCAGCACGGCTGCAGCCTGGTGCCCCCGAGGCACAGAGGCAGCACAGCAAAGGGCCCACAGCCCACACCAGCCTGCAGAGTCCCATTCCAAGTAGTTTCAACCATGTCAGACATCTAGCAAACAAAATTGTCATTTTTTCTACTCTGAGGGATAAACTAGCAGCAGGTTGTGCTTTCTCATTTGAAGCATGCCACAGTGCATCAGTCTCAGCACACATAACTATTGCAGTCTACTTTCATCTCTGAGATTGCATCTATGAGAGAAAACTGCAATAGCAGCATATTCTTCAAAAACACCATCTCAAGTTTGCTACCAATAAAGAATTCTGGCACAGGAGTGGGAACTATGAAAAAATCAGAACATTCATTCATAAATACTGGCCGTTTACAGCACATTATGCTTCACATCCTAAAAATGAAGCTTCAAGGCAAAACGCAGCCTTTTTTTAAACAGCATCCATATGCTGCATTTTAAAACCTGGCCGCCCACCCAGATTGCTTACTACATTTAGAGGAACATGAGGGTATTTACTCTAATCTTCTCTTTCAAGCAAAGGGATAAATCAAGTGCCATAAAATTTTCCCATGCAATTGTTCAGCTTATCACTTTCTGGAACAGATTAATAGGCCACCACTTCAGAGACTGCAGAGTTTCCAACTGACACAAATACACCTGACTTAAGTTATGCAGTTGTTATTCATTATATGCTACCTTACTTGCCATAACCAACATGGAGCTTGCATGTAGGTTGAAAGATACTCTCCTAGTTTATGTCTTAAAGGCTAGGGAAATATGTTCTGGGAAATAGAAATATGAGAGGCACTTAACACAGGGTCTGAAGGCTGGTCAACAATGGAACTGAAAATAAAACACACCATCAGCCCCCCAGATTGCTGGATAAATCTGATTATCACAAGATAGCAACTACTGTAGTTTGCATTTTCATAGTCATTCTGTTTCCCTCAAAACAACGCACAATGAAAACCACTGGCACCTCTGCCAACAGATACAGATTTGAAGGTGGCATTCACCACACTGGTCTGTTTGTGCAAGGGTGCAATTCAGGAGGCTTCAATCCTGAGCTTTGTTCCCACCGGCGGCAGAGCTCTGTTCCAGGCACACACAGAACCCGCTGCCTCCTGCGGGCCCACCCGCCGGGAAGGCTCAGCCCCATCCCGAGTGTGCGATGCGCTTAACACCGCCAAACATCGAGTTCAGAGAGAGGTCACTCAGCAACTTTTCTTTGAAAATATATTCATCGCTTCCAGACTGCGGAGCCGTCGCTGGTTTCCGTGACTCGGTAGGTTTTACCGGCGAGGCGGTTCTGGCCGCCGGGCTGCGGACGCACCGCACGGGTCTCCAGCGGCTCAGGCGCCCGGAGCGAGTCCGCGGCGTTATCCAGGAGAAGCCGCGGCGGCAGGAGAGCAGCGAGGACGAGGGCACGGCGCCCTGCCCCAGCGAGGCACAGGTGCCACCGCAGCCGCCCGGGGCCGGCCCTCCCACTCGGAGGAGACCCGGCCGGTCCCCGCGGCCGCTCGCGGCGTGACCTTGGGCCCGGCCCCGGCCCCGGCCGGCCCCGCCGGGACCCGCACCCCGCCCGCCGGCGGCCGCGGAGCGCGCACGGGCCGCAAGGCGGGCAGCGCTCCCTCCGCGCCGCCCGGCCCCGGCCGCACTCACATGTGTGGGTTCCGCTGGAAGGCGTTGTGAATGTCCTTCACGACCCGCTGCACCAGCACCGCCACCTCCTCCGGCGACTCGGCCATGTTCCCGCAGGCGGCGGCGGGAGCGCTTCCGGGGCAGCGCGGCCGCGGCGGGCGCGGGGCGGCGCCGGGGCGCGGCCGGCGGGGGGCGGTGGGAGCGGCGGCCGAGCGCTCACACGTGATTTTTGTCAGTCCGTGCCTCTATTGTGTCAGCAGTCGCGCTAGACCGCGTAGCTGTAAAAGATAAGCATGTGTGTAGAGCTTCTCTTGACTCCCGAGAGGCATGGGAGAGCTTATCTTCAAGGCTGAATGCGAAGAGGCGATTGTGATTCTGAACCGTAACTTCTGCGTTTGCTTGTCATTTAGAAATTAATGTATTTACAAAGCATTAACCGTGCGTAGTTGAATTGTCTCTAATTTAAAAGCTTTTAATGTCATCATCATCTGCTTCATCGTTACCTTCTCCCCCACAAGAGGCCTGGTAGACTCTGCCGTATATTTTCCTTAAAAATATAATAAAAAATAATTTTGAAAATATCTGGAGAAGAGTGCTCCGTCAATGAGATGTATGAAAGAACAAATAGAAAAGTCCCTTAGAGAAACACTGAATGTGTTCTTACGTGCTGAAGTTGCCAGCTTTTTGCTGGATTTATAAGTAAACTAACCTTAAATTTGACCTATATTTCTTGTTGGCTCGTGCCTTTCTGTTAGTTAAATTTTGTCATATTTCATTGATTCCTGAGGTAACATTGCTATCTTTAATTGTCTTTCATATATTCGTGAAATAATATTTTTAGGTGTTTATGAATGCCTCTTTAAGCTATAAACTGCTGTATTTTTCCACACACATGCTTTATCCTTGTTTTCACAATATACTTCGGTTTTGTTTTGTTAAGACTCACATTCTTCTGGTTGAAAGTTATGTGGAGCGTGTACCCTGGATCTAGAAACCAGAATTTCCTGCCTCCCCAATTCCCGTAATTTTCTTCTTTTCACCATTGTAGTACTACCTTTTGGGCTGTGGGCTGGCTACTTTGTTGCGATACTAATGTCAGTTGCTAGCCCGAGCACCTCTTGGTGCTCGCCGATGTCAATCCACTCTCATTTCAGGATTCTGAACTGAATGCCTTTGCAAGCCAAAGACAGGGAGCACGTGTTATGTTAGCAGCTCCAGCACAGCCTACTTCCCAAAACACTTTCAGAAATTTGAGAAACTTATTTATCACAATAACTACATAAACATTGAAATCAAGTAGACTTTTTATTTCTTTTCTTTCAGTAGTTCTTTTTACTCCAGTGCATGCCCAGGAGAAAGAGGATGTAATAGTGTGAGGCAGATCTAGATTACCATCTTCAGTGTACTCAACAATTGGTCTGTTTTATTTGCCGAGAAAACAAATGATGCTTTAATTTTGGTTTTGGGCTTCAACTCAGAATTTTTTTAATACAAATAATAATAAGACCCTGAAAAGTCATATGGCCCTTGAAATGTGATATTAAGAGATTGTTGTCTTTCACAAATTTGGGCCTCTGCAAATTTGTTTGAAGGCTCAGTGTGTTGAACTCTAAATTAGAAAAGTAATTGCATATGGGACATTTTGTTGGGCCTTCCTAATAGCCCATATGTTAAGTGGAAAAATTCTGACTAAATAATGCTGGTTTCAGGTAATTGTGTTACATGTCTGTGCTGTTCCAGGTTTTAATTCACCTTGTAGAATGTATAGACGCTGTTTTTATGATGTGTGGTATCTGAAATTATTGAAGTAAACTGATACATTCTGGTTGTCAAATAAGCAAAAATACAAATATGAGGAAAGGAATTGCAACACTTGGTGAGCACTGGGAGATATTTTTAGCTGAAAAATGCAAACTGTTTTTCAAAATAGCTTGGATTGCTATGTTCAGCATAACCCTGAATTTTTAATTTATGCCTATATGCTGTGATGGAAAGGACTAAGTCAGCTTTAAGTAATTGACAATATACCTCTTCTGGTTCACTGCCTTCTCACTTTGTTCTGTGCAATTTGTTCGTGTATGGGTTTGAGTCACATTTATTAAAAGCAGCAAATTGAAGTTCAGTCAGGGAATACAGTGACTGAAATAGTTCCAGCTATGAGGCTGGTTTAGGTTGTTTTTTTTGTTGTTGTAATTCTGTAAAGAGGTTTTGGTGAGTTAGACCTAAATAAAACACCTTTAAGATGTCATTAATCATGACAAAAATACTCTGTGGATTGAAAGTCTAATTTTTGGGTTTCAGATGGATTGGGGTTTTGGTGGTTTTTTAGTTTCAGTACCGGGTACCAAGTGAAAACCAGTCATAACAATGCAAAATTCTGAAAGTACTGAAAATTGATACAAAACTACTAATGTACTTACAAGTTGCAAAAGGAGTTATTTAGAATAGTGCAATCAACTGACAATATACTGTCTATGACTTCATGCATACCTTTTGAAGAGGACTGAATATTAAATTGCTATTCTTACTCAAATGCCATAATAAAAGTTACTTAATTGTACATCTTAGCAATTATATACGTTGTCAAAGCTAGTAAGGTGGGCATTGCTATTAATATTGCACGTGATACTTTATAGTAGCTTTTGGGAGTGATTATTGAGTTGTCAGTCAAGAATACTTACTTGATGTAATTTTGGGGAAATGATAGTAATTTACTTCAGAAAATATTCTTTTGTTAAATTTCACATAGGGCATAAACTGTAGAAAATACACCATAATTAAATAGTCAAGAATTATCTCTCTGTTACACACAGAAAAGAAATTTCCCTGAGTAATCCATTCCTATCTGGGCCAGCCTCAAAAGTATTGGAAGCAATTTGCTTGAGGACTTACTCTCTCATGGGTACAGAATAATATATCCTTCTAACTATCAAAAGTGACATAACAAACTCCTGTTGCATTAAACTTGCCTTAATAAATGCCTGAAAGGTTAAAATCTTGCAATTTAGATCAAATTCACCAGGTGTGACATGTAATTGTTAATTTCTTCATGGCCACCTTTGCAAAACTAGTAGTAATCTTGGCTGGTTTCTGTGCCCCCCAGCTATTTTAATTTGTTACAGCTTTATGAAGAGGTCCAACTGAGTTTAATGCTGTTGATTTCAGTATCATATTTTTTGTGAAAACCCCTCACAGCTGGTACTAGTTGTCCCCCACTTTGTGAGGGTGGAAACAAGTGCATGGGGAAATGGGCACATCAATCTTAGTGGCCTCCCATGGCCTAATATTTTTCTAAGCGGATCACATTGCACGGCCAACACGAGGGAAAGCGCATTGCCACTGACCTTGCTTTTCTTTTTATTGCAAAGATTGTTTGAAAATTTGACGGCTATGGTACAAATGCAGGAGGTCACAGCACATTTTTTGTTATAATGAAAAGCATGAGTCTTCAGATTTCCCAGTGATGATTCTTTAACATCAGAGAGTGTGGGGGGGTATATATACAGTTTTATATTTAGTAGCTGTGTGTGCGTTTGGCTTTTCAGTTTGGCAAACAGAAAGATTGTTGCTGTTTGACACGTGCAGCCGTGGTGGCTGAGTTAACAGTACTTTGGTTCAGGCCACACTGACAAACAGGCCTGACTGAAATCGACCCTGATGTGCAAACCCTTGCAAACTTGAGTGATGTCGCATCTTACTGGGGACTGATGCCCTGAACCAGAACCGCAGAACCTTGTCTGGTCTGGAACTAGGTGGAATGAAGCATTGCACACCTGCATACATGCCAAAGGGGTGTGTGACGACAAGGCGACACTTCACACTACAGGTGTCTACAGTGGCCAGAGCCCACTGAGCTCTCCTGCACAGAGATCTCGCGGACAGGGATGCTTCTGAGTTACCTCTCAAGACTGACAGACTCTCCTACCCAGCATTTGAAGCCTACAATGAGAGATTATATAAAAAGATCTAAAACTATATTGTAGACAAGCCAATTATTTTACATGCAGTAAGTACTAGGTTGTATGACTGCTGTTTAGTCATTGTTTAATACAGTATTTGGTTAACCCCACAACGTTGACTCAGAGCCGCAGAATCATTAAGGTAAGAAAAGATGTTCAAGATCACTGAGTCCAACCTCCAACTGACCACCACCATGTCAAGTAAACCATAGCACTAAGTTCCATGTCCAGTCATTTCTTGTACTCCTCCAGGAATGGTGACTCCATCAGCTCCCTGGGCAGCCCATTCCAATGTCTCAGCACTGCTGCAGTGAAGAAATTCTCCTCATATCCAACCTGAACCTCCCCAGCTGCAGCTTAAGGCCATTTCTTCTCATCCTGTTGCCTGTGAGAAGAGGCCAACCTGCCCATGCCCTCCTTTCAGGCAGTTGTAGAGAGTGGTAAGGTCTCCCCCGAGTCTCAGTTTCCCAGGCTGAACACCCCCAGCTCCCTCAGCTGCTCCTCACAGGACTTGTGCTCCAGACCCTTCACCAGCTCCATTGCCCTTCTCTGGACTCGCTCCAGCACCTCCATGTCCTTCCTGCATTGGGGAGCCCAGAACTGGGCACAGGACTTGAGGTGTGGCCTCACCAGTACAGGGAGTGCTGACTCCTCCCAGTCCTTGTCCTGCAACCCTGTTACAGCAGTGTTCTGGCATTGTCGGGTACTTCTGGCTTTGCTCCAAGGAAGCTCCAAGGTTTATGTGAAGAATTCATGGTATGTTTTCATTGCATCAAAATTTACCATTATAACAGTTTTACTGCAATAAATTATATTTTATGATAAAGGTTGATTACTGCTGTAGGGAGTGTGGTGTGGCTTGGTTCATCATGTGGTCAGTAAGCATCAGTGGGCTCATGGAAACAGTATCATTGACAGACAGTGCAAACGTGGTCCTCCAGTGGATGAAAGATAAAAGGAATAGAAGCAAACCTCACTCTATGCTGAATTTTTTTTGGATAAAAAGTTTCTGAGAAACACTCCTCCATATGCTTTACAGTTTGGGTATAATGGATGACATTTGTGGATATAAGTTTGTCTGTGTTTCTCCAAATTCTTCACTTCTTATTTAGAAAAAAAATGCAGTTGAGGTGCCAAGAAGAAATAATCTCACATACACTGAATTACTCATTCTCTTGAATGGAAAATATGTTAAATTAATAAAAAGTTCTACTTTTTTTTTAGGAATAAATTTTTAATGTTGTGAACATGTTCCTGACATGTTAACTAATGTATAACTTTTTCTGAAAAGTGTATGTTTATTTTCAATAAGACCTGGATGTGACTGGGAGAAGTTCCAGCAGCACTTTTGTATGTGTGATGTCAAGTGGTTTGAGTACACCTACACAGCCTACAGAGCGAGATGGGTTTTAAGCAGCAATTGTTGGCCATATGCACTCAAATCAGCAAATCATACATAATCAATTATTTTAAGTCTGACATTTAATTTTTCCTCTTTTCCTCCCTTTAAAAATGTAATTCATTTTAATTTTATTAAAATCTCTCTGAAAGGAAAAATAACTGGTTTTGATGCTAGGTGCACACTGTCAGTCCAATATTAGCTAAGACAATGCTGAGATTTCTTTACAATTTCCATATCAGCAAACCCATGTTGGAACTCCTTCCATATATAAATGTACTTTCAGTGTGATTTTACTTAAAATCATCAAGGAGTGATTCAGAGAAGTAATAAAAATTACTATTTCGTTTTCCTTCCTATTGTAGCAGAGAGTGGGATGATTGTTTTTGTAAACGAGCATATTTTGTGTTGTGTTTAGAATATCTTCAATGCTTGTGCTTACTGCCAAATGCCACCTTAGACTACTTTTGAGAATGCTTACTCATTTTCCAGTGAAGGACAAAGTTCAGTCTCAAGAGATTTTCCTTATATGTAAGAGAACTGATTTTATATATAATAACATTGATTTTGATTTACAATAAGAATGGTAGAGAATGAAATTTTGTGACCACCTAATTTCCTTTTGGTGTATATTTACATATTCTAACTAATTCTTCTTCACGGCAGTCTTGTGATATCAACGAGTAATAGAATTTTTTTAAGCCCACCCTCCCTGCCTCCCTCCTCCTGGGCTGAGATTGAAACTTTTAAAAATATATTGACTTGATAGAAGGGAACAATTTTGTTTAAGGGTAATGCATGCAAGCCTCAATTTGTTTAGTCAAGCTAGATAATGTAAAAACACTTCTAAGCAGCAGAAGGCTACTGAGAATAACAGCTCTGAAGCCTTCAGCAACACTCAGTCCGGGTACTTGTAACTTAACGTGCCCTGTCACATCGTGCACATATCAACATGGATTGCTAGAGACAATCAGGGTCTTGTTTGTTCCTCCATTCTGTAACTGCTGAAATCACATTTTTAATTCAGATGATGGCAAAGTACACGTGGAGCCATAGGATGAAGTCTCATGGTTTTTTTGAAACCTGGGAAGCAAATACAGGGAATCCTGGAATATCTTTGTGGTTTCAGTATCTGCAGCTGCTCATACAGTTTTCATCTTCCAGCAGAGTTGTTGATGACTCACATTCTGAATATGTCTTATTAAGATAAACTGTCTTTGAGGTAGTTAATAGGGGAGGGCAGTTGTTGATCCGGAGAAGTTTTAAAGGGCTGCTAGGAAGGAACTCTACTATGTGCCCATTAATGTAGGTAAAGAAGTGTTGTGAGAGTTCTGGAAACATGCTACAGCTGCATACATCTCAGCTAGTTTTGTTGCTATTTAGTTTAGTATTTTTTTAGTGATCAGGAAACAAATTTGGCCTTTTTTATTCTTTAATGCACAAAATACTGTGTGTCAGAAGGAAGGTTTTTTTGCTTTGAAAGGGAGGCATAGATCTTACTTGCCATCTCTCAAGTGTAATGAGATACAATTGCAAACATTATGTGAATTAAAGGTGGTAGCAGAGAGAGCTGGAAAATAGTCTTAATACTGTTTTTTAACCTTTATCCCGAAACTGGAGAATGTCTCACTCTGGCTTTCCAAAAATGTGACTTAGGCTTTTTTAAACTTTTCTCCTTGGCATGCCTTGGCACCAAGAGGCTCATCTCAAAAGACTAGAATATAAATGAGATTCCTTTGAATGTATTTAATACAAGGAAGTACAGAAGAAGCAAGTAACTGTGCCACCTGATTTGTTATAGCTTAAAAATTGAAGTGTGCACATCTGTGGTGTCTGTTTGTAACTTTAACTAACAAAACATGCGTTTTCATGTCCTTTAGATTTAGTTTATTCAGCAAACATAACATTTCAATGTGTACTTTCCATTGAGAAGGTTAAATGCAAATTCATTTCAATTAAAGTAGGTAGCTTTTCCTCTTTGCATAAAAGACTAATGATACATTCACTCTGTGAATAATCTTTTTTTTGTGTACAGAAAACAAGGTTTTTCAAATCTAGCAGGCATGGCTGTGTATTTTCTGGGTCAAATCTGATGGCTCATAGGGATGTCATTTAGGCAAAATGAGGAATAGGTTTGTATCACTCCACACTGGCGAAACATACTGCTCTTCTTCTAGTGGAGAGAAATACAATGCAGTTATGTTAAACAAAAATATTCATAGATAAATCTTTCTCCAAGAAACTGTCATTGTCTGGGCTGCAGTTTCCAAGACAACAACATTCTGAAACTGTCTCTGGATTTTTTCTTCTGAGTTACTTTGTGGATCTCCCAAGGTGAGTGAATTAAGGTATCAGGTGAAAGCTGGTGCAGTTCTATTGGACACCTTTTTAACAATGAAACTAAACCAGTTCAGCAGCCTGAGTCTAAAATAAAACATACTTTGACTCATTATCACCTATGCGTTCTACATTTCTTCTAGAACTCTTTAAACAAACTAGCTGTCATTTTTATTCAGTTGACTACAAAGGTGTGTTATGTGATGGCGTTCTTATTTTTAGAAGCATTCATATATCTGAAATACAGTAATTCAAAAGTGTCAGGGTTCTACAGTTTCTGAAGTGTTTTCTGTGAAAAACCAAGTTTGGAGAGCATTTTATAGAATAGAATCAAGAAGAGACTACAATTTTACATCAGCTGTATGTGGGACTTTGTAATCCTTCCCCCAGCTTGTCATCACAAACCCAGTTCCATTAATACTCACATGGATGCGAATTAAATCCAGCTACACGTGAGAATATGTCCTGACCCATCTTTTATTTTGAAGTCATATAAGTTACTGTGTTTGGGTTTGCTTATGTTTATCTGAGTGTTAGAGCTGTCACACAGAATAGCAATATAATAAATATGAAGAATATTAGTAGACCTGCAGTAGGTGCAAGAGGTTTCCAAAGTGACAGATTCCATGCTGCACTGAACCTGTGTGACAAATATAAAACACAGCCTCTGCTACTTAATGTCAAAAGCTTTCACACGTTAAAAGCAATGCTGTAAACGTCTGCTTAAAATACTGAACAATGCTTAAAGCCGCTCCTTAGCAACACTGTCATTTGTTACTGAAGACAACTGTTTAAACCAAAAAATTAAGGAATTATGTTGTTCTTACTTAGACTTACTGATCTGACGTACTTACAGTCACCTTATTCAATGAATACAGTGGTTCTGTATTGTATTAATATGGCAAAACTTCTTACGAAACACCTTCCTGCTCCTGAGTGCTAGGAAAATGTGCTAGGAATGTATGAGTGGTGGTAAAGTGTAGTGGGGGAGCCCTTTTATTTTGTTTGTCATTAATTGAGATGACGTCACAGTTGTTTTGACTTCACTTCTCACACAGGGCTGACAAAGCCCCATTTCATATTTAATTATCTGACTCATAGAAAGAGCACTTAGCACTCATTGCAGAAAGGAGAGATTAGAAGTTTCTCAGGTCCAGGACAAACAGAGATAGCTCATGGATTTCTGATGTGTAGTATTTCCTGCATTCCTTTTGTGTTAAATCGCAACAATAGTACACTGCCATTTCTGAATGTGAAAAAGAAGAAAACAGGTAGTTGTGTTGTGCTGGAACAGCAGTTCTTGTTGCAGTTGTAGAAAACTGATTTATATTAGAACCTAACCTCATTTTTCAAACCTTTTAGGACCGGGGCTTACCCATGTTACGAGGTCGTTGTTTTGGAGTAACTCTTCTCTGCTTGATTTGAGCAGCAGTCGCTCAAGGCATCCATCTGACAGGGAAGGTACTAAACGACGTTTTCATGTAGTTTGAAGAAAAAAGGGGTTAAGAATGAAAAGGCTTTTATGGCAAAAAGCACTTGAACTTCACATATTTTGTTTTAATGTCTTGAGTTCGGCTGTAGCTGCAGGAAAATGATTAGATATGAGGACAGAAACGACTGACAGGATCACTAGCGGAGCGGGTCCCGGAGCCTGCCCGGGGACAGCAGGGGGCGCAGTGACCCCTTATCCTGGTGCTTTAGGGACGGGATCCATCTGGGATTGCAGCTCCGGCCGCGGGGATCCGTGGATAGATGGGTGAGTGGATGGATGGATGGATGGATGGATGGATGGATGGATGGATGGATGGATGGATGGATGGATGGATGTGGATGGATGGATGGGTGGATGGATGGATGGGTGGATGGATGTGGATGGACGGATGGACGGATGGATGGATGTGGATGGATGGATGGATGGATGGATGGATCCCCTATCTGTAGCTGTGCCAAGAAGATGCTAATGCTGTGGCTGAAACACACTCCTCTTAATGAGTCACGCTGTCTAGAATACTGCCTGTGGATTTGCAAGACAGAATGATGTTTGCCTAAAACATCCTAAAACCAAAACAAAGAGACATAAAAACGTGCAATAGTTTGCATACTGCCTGTCCTGTATTAAAAAAAAAGATAATTATGGCACATTTTTCTGCACCAGATAGTTTTGATTGTAGGCTTGTTCACTATTGGATGAAGATGGTATTTGAAGTCCTCAAGTGTTTAGGAACTGTATGTTTGTAAGGGAATACTTAATTAACAGTGATTAATCCCATACTGAGTGGACCTGAGTCTGCCCCTGTTCCCTCATGGTCTTCACTTGAAATAACAATGGAATTTGGTGTGTATTATTGCACTGAGTCACTAGAAAAGATAAGCACAATGTGTAATAAAAAGCCAGACATGGTTGTGGAGGGCTGGCCCGAAAACAGTGAGCTAGCTCACAGCAGCCACTCTGATGTGAGAAGGTGATAAAAGTGCAACGAACAGCAAAGAGGTGGGCTGTGAATGCTAAAAGCCTGGCTGCAGAGACATTTCTCCGTTTTCTGACAGTGTCTGTGTGAAAGCCTTGCTTTCTCACGGACACTATGGGAAAACAGTTGGGAGATTTTGTAAACTATGGTATTGTTATGACACCGAGGAGAAAATGTCTGAAGTAAGTGTTGTTGGGTTCAGCCAGTCCCTCTGGGGGGTGGTTGGTCAGTGAACCAATAACCTTATGTCAGTCCAGCATGCTAAGGTGTATAAGCGAATCTGTAAATTAATAAAGGGTCGGTTTCTTTTTGTACATAAACCGTCCATGTCCCTTTATTCCTCGGTCTCTGCTCGCTAGCGACAGGTGGGCAATGACCTGTATTTTATGGGCTATTGTGGTACTGCTGCATGGTCTAGGAACATTCCAATGGAAAATTTATTTTGCAGCATTGAGGAAGTAGTGTTACCTTTGTACTACTGCAAAAATAAGCTCCCCATGTTTTCCTGAGTACAGAAGCTTTTCTTTTTGAACTCACAGACTGGCAGTTGGCTGCTCTGTGGTAAAGAATCACAGGTTGGTTGAAGTTGGACGAGACCTCTGTCGGCCATCTGGTCCAACCCCCTGCTCAGTCAGGGCCACCCAGAGTTGGGTGCCCAGGGCCGTGTCCAGATGACTTCTGTATTGAATCCAGAGCCTCCCTGGGCAACCTGTGCCAATGCTCAGTCACCCTCACAGTGAAAAACTGTTTCCTGCTCTTTGTTTTGCACGTCTGGTTGAACTTCATGAGGTTTCTGTCAGCCTATTGCTCTGGCAATCTTTGTAGAAGTATAGATTTTTTTAAGAAAAGGTGATAAAATTACAAAAATAATTCTAAAATGTTACAGCATTTTCCGTAAAAATTACACCAGATTTTATATTATTGTGCCAGAAGAAAACAGTGAGAATTTCCTTCTGCTTCCTTGCAGACTTGAATCATCTCTTATCAAGCTCATCTTTCTCAGGCCATTAACATTATGTAATATAAGAAAATTGTATTTAAGAGTTCTAGAAGTCCACACTAATGGAATGAGGATTTCATGTGTTATTTCTGACAGCATAATAAGCATTTATCTCTGTGTGTGATACAGCACTCTGAACTGGACCTCTGAAATAATAATTTGTAGCACGATGAACTGGAACAGCCCCATCAATCTGACGTTTGAAGGACTTCATTTTTAGGATTTTGCCCTGGTCAGTCCAGACCTTTAATTCCTGGCCTAAAGCCATGCTGATGGAGGGGGCCTGATGTGGAAGAGAATGCATATGGCCTGAAAATACGTGTAATATTATATGATATGAGTATGGTTAAAATTTAATCTGTGTCTTTCAAATGAAGGTTTCTCTATACATAGCAGTTAGAGGAGATACTCTTGAAAAACAGATATTTAAATAATGAATGAGATAATGCATGCTGAAGATGGTACTGCTTAATTTTCTTTGCAGATTTTTATACCATTTTTTGGCTGTGGAAAGCAAGAGGAGCAATGTTTTGTGACAGATTTGTATTATTAAGTCTTTAACAACAACCTTCCCTGACTGCAGGAAATACTGTGAACCTCTAACAAATTCCTGTAAAACTGTTTGATTCATATCAATTTTCTATTATTAATTGTTTGCTGTTTAAACATTTCTTCATACGAGATGGAATGCAGTAAGTCTGGAATCTCAAATGAATAGTGATGGATTTTCAGGAAACTGACAGAATGTCTTTTACACTCTGTAGCTGTTTTCTCAGGCTTTCATCCAGATTTTAAATATATTCATGATTTAAAATATTCATGATTTTGCTTTTTATTATTTCAGGTAAAGAACATTACAGATCTGTATGGTGTAAGATATCCATAGCAGAGGAAAAACTTGGGGAAGATTGCAACAAACTTCAAAGTAGTGTGGTTCAGAGCTGCTTCTTATTCTGCTCTTGATTGTCAGTATGTCAAGTTTGCCTTCCACGACTGGAAATACAGCAGTAAAAGGATGTTGACTTCCAGACTGATTCCCCCAGATAGTTATGCTGGAAAAGCATAGGTGGAATGTAGAAAGGCTGTTTAAATGCGAACTCAGATGCTAGAGGATGAGTGTAGCTTGCAGAGAGAGGGCCTGTGTATGTGTTTTACTCCTTTGTTTTCTCCTCCTTTGATCTTTAGTTGCAAATACAGCTGAGGATAGCCAAACTCCACAGCTGGATGTCAGTCATCAGGTGCTCTGGTGCAACTCTTGGCAGAGATGACTTAGTACCTCATATTGCATTTTACAAATAAAGGTGTGATTTATTTTTCTTCTTTGCCTTGAAACCATTGTTACCTTTAGGTAAAGAGTTGTCAACATGCTATTTGCAAATCTGCTGCTTGCACAGTATAATACTTAAATATGACTATCTACACATACCAGCAAAAACTTCTGCTGGTCTAAATGTGTCTAAACATGTACTACTGTGACAGTATAAAAATATAGCTATAATAAAAGTAAAATGTAGACATAATAAAAGTAAATTGATGTCTGTAATCTTGCAAGCACTGTAATTACTTTGAAATAAAGAACACTAATGATGAAGACTGTTTAATTTCTGGTAGAAAATCTAGGATTTCTAGCCTATTTGGGGACATTTTACATGCTGGATCCTTCAAACTTTTGATGGAGGACATGCACACATGTAAACTCCTGAGAAGTAATTAATTATACTTTAAGATTATTTTTAAACATTTAGTTCTGTTCCCCAAATCCAGAAATGTCATTTTAAACGTGGTGCCATGGTGAGGGATAGCTTGCTCTGGAGAGCAGAGGCACTGTGTGTCGGTGCTATTTGCCTACAAGACCATTTCTATGCAGGTCTGTGGCTTTGTGGTATCACTGATGTAGGTAACGTAAGGTTTTACCATTTTAAGGTACCACTGGCCTCTTATTTAACATGTATACATCTCTTACCAAAATGAGTAATTTGGGGGTTCTCAATCTAAAACACGTAAGTCAACTTACTTAGTTTTGAAAGGATTTTGTGTTATACCCCTTTTTTGCATAGATCAGATGCCTACACTGCACAATTTTTAATCCCCCTTTCTCCCATGGCTGAGGCCATATTGATATCTTACCTGTCATACTTTAGTTTCCTCTTACTCCTTCTTTCCTTTCCTGCCTCTGTCATCTCCAAGTAGTACATACTTTAAGAAATCCAGAAAAAAATAACTAGTTAGTATCATTACTTAAATTCATCCTGACATTGCATCCAAATATGATTTCTCTTTCGAAAAACATTCGTTGGTTTCTAAAAATGCAGACCACCTTCCAAGAGATTGTCCTACTAATTTGCTTCTAATAAATGAGGTTGTACAGACAACCTTCAAAAATAAATTAATAATGTATCACCATCCTAATATAAATTAGAAAGAACAAGAGGTTTCGTTGTAGTAACAAGAGTGTACGTCCCCAAACTCTGTGGTTAATGAAACAGACTCATCACCACCTGCTTTCCCACAAGCACAGAAATCTTAGCTTAATTTTATTGGATCAGTTTTCTGTAGTGATTGATGTCCAGGTAAATGGAAGTGGATAATAAATCCAATACTGAGCTGTAGAAGTGGGGCATTGTAGGATCAGCAATCCCTTAGGACTTTAATTGGGTGTTTGTGGTAAATCGTGCATGGGCAACATCTTTACATACAGTTCATCAACTACTCTGTCTCTCTGACTGGGAAATAGAAATTAAAATCAGGTTTAGTATGTACAGTTATTGCTTAGAGATATTTCGTGTAGTGAAGAACATGCTGTAATGAGTGTGATAACATCTTCCTGTGTGCATGAAGACATGAGTGATCAGTGCATCCCTGTGCAGTTGAAATATTGAGTGAATTAAGAACTGTGTCCAATTTGTCCTCCTGTTTTGTAATTTTTCTGTAGGCGAATGTTGGAGGACAGTTTTCAGTCATCTCTGGAAATGCACTTAAAACACAGGACTTAGAAAAAGGCTGATAGGCTTGAAAACATGCAGGCTATTGCATACTCTTGGACAAAGCAGTTCACTCTGGTAAAGCAGGTGGTGGTAAATACCTGTTAGTGCCACCTGAAGCAAAGAATTTGACTCTAATTAAGAATAAGCACTTGCCCTCAGTAATATTCCAGAGTTACTCTCCCTCTAACTACATCCATTTCTCTGACTCATATAAGCACTATAGCTGTCCACATATTTCGATTTTCAGCCTTTCTTGTAAACCTCTTTTCAGAATTTCAAGGGTAGGAGCTGAACTGAGGAGTTGAATAAGTTCATATCACAGTTAAACACCAAATCAGTTTAAGATTCCTTTGACAATTATATTTAGACCACCAAGTTAAATTTGAGGGATGTATATCTGATGTGAGTATTGACAACTATGTCCTAAAACTATTACAACTTACTGACAGAGTGTCTTCAAATGCCTTACAAGTAATTTCACTAAGCCACCAGAGGTAAAATGGTTCTTAGTAAATGAGAATCTGCAGACATAACAATTGTTCTTATTTGACTGGTGACAAAATTTCATGTTCTTGTTAATTGGAAGGTGGTCAAACTTAAATGTTGTGATTGTTAGAAAACTTCAAAAAACTGTAGAAAATACAAAACCTGTTGCTGTTACGTAAATGGACCATTACCTAAATGGATACCCCTGAGTCTGGTGTATGCATTACCACATCCAGCAGTAAAGGCCAGCAAGAATATGTCTTGTAATGTTTCTCCAGCTCCAGGAAGCCACAATTCTTGGCTTATTAGGAAAGAATTTTCAAAACGCATTTTTCTGAAATTATGTAGTCTTGCTTTTTCTTCTTTTATTTTTCCAGTGTTTGGTTTGTTTGGTTTTTTTCTTTACAGCTGTAGTCAGTATAACATCATAAAACCAGATGTGTTACCAAAGCCAGATAATTTTGCCTTTTTTTTCCCACTGTCTCAGACTCAAATGGAGAGTGTTGAGGCAAGGTGATAAACAGTGAAAAAATTCTCATCTGGTCTCCAGCAAATGGAAACTTCTCAGGACTTTTTAGGAAGGTATTTTCTCAGTGTTTTTAGTGGTTTTAATATGCAGATGGCTTAAGCTCAATTCTATGGAATTCAAATAACTACAGCTCCCATCCCTGAAACTGCCCACTCTGAGTTACAATTTGTAGGTTTTATTTTGGGACGCTGGCCTAAGCACCGACCACTCTGAGTTACAAATGGTAGGTTTTGTTGGGAGATTTTAATATAAACATTTTATTGTGCTTTTCATTATTTGGTTTCTTTCCCTGCAATTGAAACCTCGAGGAAGATAAGTTATTCTCCCATTAATAGTAAGATAGAACATAATTTTTGTAGCGTATATCTGAAGATGTGAAAGAACTCTGAATGTTGTTTTCTTTTTTTGTTTTCATTGCAGTGCTTTATATGTGAAACCACCATGTAGCAGTGCACTCATATGAAACCTTGAGAGCTCTAAATGTGATTTTGTCAAGTCACTGAAGCTGTTCCAAACATGGCTTAAGTTTCCACAAAAATAGTGTAACATTTTAAGTAGAAGATTTTTAATCATTCCTCCTCCTCGATATTGACTGTCGAGTTACCATCAAATACTCCATGTATTAAATATTTGCTTCCATTGTGTATGAACCTAGCAAAACCCAGAGTAACATTTAATTTTAAGTATCTTATTAGTGTTAATTTGGGATTCCTTATAGTTAAATTAGTCACAGTGGTAGTCATTTAATAAATGCGTGCGTGGCTTATGTCTCTCACGTGGTATTTTCCATGTTTTAGATCTAGCCCAAATATTAAAACAGTTTGTTACTGGGGAGAAAAACCCAACAATGCACACAATAATAGATGAAACACCTTTTACTTCATCCTTACCTATTTGCATACTACTTCTACAGTTTTCGTGAATGAGGACAACTGATAGTGCTTGAACTAGCCATTAATTTTCCTAGGTCAAAAAAAGGTCACAATAAGGTGTGTAAATAGATTCTGTTGACAAATTCTTGGAGTCTAAACAAAACATTTAGAAGAAGTTTGCAACTATTGCTCTATAATACCCAGCTGTAGACAAAAATAAGTCTAGGTAAGCTAACATGGAGAGATACTGAACTGTTGTACACCTCCAGGTGGTTCTTAAGAAGAACTCACCATCTTAGGGAACCAAGGAATGTTAACTGTCTCATATTTGCTAAGGCATACCTGGAAAATAAACTCCCACCTACAAGTTCTGTTTTCCTTTTTATTTTGACGTGGATCCAAGAAGGGGAGAAAACAGGAGAAAACAAAAACTGTGTTGGACCTAGAAGCAAATCTACATCTGGACTCAGATTTTGGGTTTTCCAGAGGCCATTTTGGAGGCTTATGTAATAAACCTTTCCTGCTTTAATAAATGGCTCTTGTTTTGTTACATTTGCATTAGACGCATATTGTGATAAAGACTGTATTTTCAGGGCTTTATCCTGCTTCTCTGATGATTTTGCTACGTTTAAGCTTGTTAAAGTCTGTTTTGCAAACGGCATAGAAAAAGAGAAAGTGTAAAGGTGAGATTGCACCATGCCTGTCGTGTATGTCAAGTACATGATAGGCACCTAATCCTGTGGGAGCATCCTTGTAACAAAACTACTATTAATAGTGACAAATCAAACACACCAGGAGAGACAGAAGATGTTCTTGTTCCTGTAAACTATTCTCTTACAAAAAGATAAATGAGAGCCAAGTCTTACATACTCTTTGCTCAGCAGTGACATAGAGCAGCTGGAAAAAAGAGCATAACTTATAGGGTACACCTGAAAGTTACTACCTGCCTAACTCTCACTTAGCCATTTGTTTTCAATACAAATTAGGTCAAAAGGCCAAGGTACCTTAAGGGCTTTAGATCTGGTATTATAATTTTTCCCTTAAAATCAATGGCTTTCCAATAAATCACTGAATCACAGAATGTGCTGGATTGAAAGGGACCCATCAGGATCATTGAGTCCAACTCCTGGCCCTGCACAGAGTACCCCAAGAGTTGCACCATGTGCCTGAGAACATTGACCAAATGGTTTTCAAACTCTGTCAGTCTGGTGCTGTGACCACTTCCCTGGGGAGCCTGTTCCAGTGCCCAGCCACCTTCTGGGTGAAGAACCTTTTTCTAATATCCAACCTAAACCTGCCCTGACACAACTTCAGGCCATTCCCTTGGGCCCTGTTACTGTCACCACAGAGAAGAGATCAGTGCCTGCCCCTCCTCTTCCCCTCACAGGGAAGTTGTAACTGCAGTGAGGTCTCCCCTCAGTCTCCTCTTCTCCAGGCTGAACTGACCAAGTGCCCTCAGCCACTCCTCACACGGCTTCCCCTCAAGGCCCTTCACCACCCTCGTGCCCTCCTTTGGACACTCTCTAACAGCTCAATGGCTTTTCTGTGTTGTGGCACCCAGAGCTGCCCCCAGCACTCGAGGTGAGGCCGCCCCAGTGCAGAGCACAGCGGGACAATCCCCTCCCTTGCCCAGCTGGCGATGCTGTGCCTGGTGCCCCCCAGTACAGGGATGTCCCTCCTGGCTGCCAGGGCACTGCTGGCTCATGTTCAGCTCGCCATCAACCAGGACCCCCAGGTCCCTTTCCACTGTGCCACTTTCCAGCTTCTTGTTCCCTGTCTATACCCACAGCCAGGGTTGCCCCATCCCAGGCTAAACCGTAAGGCGTCAACAGGATCAGTTGTTAGTCATGACAAGTGCTTTTGAAAATCTTACATGTTTATTTCAGCAATTCATAGCTGAAGAGTGTCATAGCTGCAAAATAGTGTATTTAAGGAACGGGTTGCTCTTTTAACGATAGTGTTGTTTTAGCTCCGGTGATCTAAGGACAGATAGGAGACAAAACATAGCAGTTAGACCAGGTAATTCAGCAGAAAATATACACAAACTGTTAAGCATGTGAGCACTTTCTTTATATAATTTTACTAATAGAAGATTTAGACTAGTGGAAGCTAAGTTTCAGAGGATTACATAATATATGAGGGTGTCAAAAGAAAATTTTCAGGCACATGGAGTCTCATAAAGAAGTAACAAATGAAGAAGTAACAAATAAAGAAGCAACAAATTCCTGACTAAAGTAATTTAGGACTGCACTTGGGATCTGCTGTCAGTATATGTTTAGGCCTGTTGATGACTGTATGTCTTCTAGGGCAGATATTCCTTCTGTACGTAACTATGGACTTAGATGGTGAACTTAAGTTACCTTGTTCACCAACTAGTCAGATTTCGTGAAAAAGTTTAAACAAAAAGAAACAGAGAAGTCAGCAGAGGTTTGTGAAAGACTGCAAAATATAAAATTCAGTCTTCACTGCATTGGTGTATTTGGTTTCAGCAGAAGTACGAACTTTGTTTACAGGTTAATCTTTTTCTTATGTCTTTGTTGAAAATCAAGATGAGACATAAAAATAGAATGCTACTTTTGAGAGAATATTGCACAGGATTAGGATTTAATTTTCTTAGTCTTCCTCTAGATTGTCAATGAAGTTCCTAAAGGTACTGTAGTTGCAGATTTCCTACCACTGTTACATCATAGGTTTAATTTCTCTTTCTTGTAGAGCTTAATCACATCTGAATATTCTTGCCAGAATATCAGTTTAGTGCTCTTTAAGTTACTGTTTCATTAACGACAATTAAATCACTCATGGTATAAGCTCATATGATAAATTAGTGTGTAATAGGTATAACAATTGAGCAATGTTAAAGCTGATAAATTATAGTAACTATTAGTTAAAGAGATTGATTTTCATTGAACTTCCTGAAATATTTCATGTTTTAATCTAGTGCAAACAGTAAATTATTTAGTTTCTTAATCCTGTTCTGGTCAACAAGGCTGCTATAAGGGTAGTTTATTATTGCCATGAAAATAAATTTAGTTGTTGTTATCATAGAGCACATTTATCTAGAGTTCAGCTGTGTATTGATCACTCCTGTCCTCTGGAATTTGACAAAGCACAGAATTATGTTGATGATACGTTGATTTAAAAAGTTTTTTCCAAACTAAATAATTCTATGATTCTAAAATGAAAAGGCAACTGAGGGCTGAAGTAGCTTCCTAAAATCCTATTGGTGATGAATGGAGAATGCGAAGCTGACAACAGGGTACTTACAAGTGTAAGAGAGACCCATGTATGCAGTGCTCAGATGCACGTCTTCTACTCTAACCTACCTGTCCAGAACTCGAAGTCTGTCACTGACATTGAAAAATCGTGCAAATTTCGTAGAATGAGGATTGCTAGAGTTCTGTGTCAGGCAGCAGACGCCATGTGAATCTGATGGACAAAACCAAGGGCACAGCAGAACATTCTTGCATTATGCATAAGAGCATAAGAACATTACTTGCTGAAAAGTGTATATACATATTCCTAAGGAACACACAGTACCATTTTCGTAGTTGTTTGTGGCAGTACAATGTAATTTTAAGGCTTTTTTAGTGTGGTGCAACACATGCTGTTCTGTTCTACCTTGGCTATGTAAAAGAACAAGCATCTGGTGATAACCGTGTTAAGCTTCCCACAGTCTAAATAAACCCCAACCAACCAACCAAAAAACTGTATTTCATATTTTGATATTTACCTGGGAGGTCTGCTGTGCCCAATAAACCAGTGTTTGCAGGCGTTGTCTCTTATATGCATGGTGTGTGTCAGTGTGGTCCTCACTTTGAGGAGGCATTTTGTGCTAGATACCCATTATTCCAATTATGCTTGCTTCTTTCTCCAAGACATTGCTTTCCAGTGCACCTCAGAACAGAATGCTGGTGTTGACTTCAGCTGTTACTGCAAGAGAATAATAAATATGACTTGATTTTTCATTTAAGTGATGGAGAAATTAAAAACCAAAAATTCTAAGTATCATTTGGACACCTAAAAAATGAAAGAGGTAAAATTTCAGTTTACTATTGTCGGCACTTAAAATTTTCAGTACTTATGCTGACATCTCCCATTCCTTTTGCTTGTCTCCTTCTTCCACTGCCCCAAACTTGCAGAGATTTAAAAGGAAAAACACAAGAGAAAGCTTACATTTGACTGTAAATTTTCAGTGATTCCACAATGAACCCAAAGAATTTTTGTGTTTCAGCTCAGAAAAAGTCTAAAGAAAACAGTTATTGAAATCAGAGGTGTTTGAGAAAAGAATTTTTAAATGAGACCAAGTAAATGCAAAAAGGAAGTGGATTGCTAGAATTGTAAGCTTTCTTTAACGAAAATTTAGCTCTGTTTCTTCCTATACACAAGTAATGACAGTATTGTTAAGAAATTACTATTTTATCCAAGCTATTCTCATGTGGACAACAAGTTCTACATTTGACTTAAGAAGCAGGGACAAATTCTCATTTTAGGCCTGTATGTTGCATATTTTATTTTTTTTTTATATATATATATATATATATATATATATGTTGTTAGAAGAGTGGAATACAATGTGACAAGTAAATATTCACAGAATCATAGAAGATCCTGAGTTGGAAGGGACCCACTAGGATGGTCAAACATTCTGCACAGGACAGCCCCAAGAATCCCACCATGTGTCTGAGAGCATTGTCCACAACATCCTAACTGTAGTACTCACTAAAGAAAATCCACTGTGGAAAACAAGTGTAGAAACTCTTCCTGTTTCACATTTCATCAATAACTACAACTAAAATATTCATGGCAATGGCACACAAACAAAGAACCCACACAGGTGTAGGAGGTGAGTAGGTAGCAAAACATGTTTTCTATATAAACTGACCTTTAGCAATGTGGGAATCTTGGGGATAGCAAATCCTCATCCTGCTGTTAGTTTTTACTCTAAAAAGTTTAAAAACAAAAGCTTTTCTCTCAAAGGGATATGCTAGAGTTATTAAGCCACATTGCTGTTACACAGTATGAAAAGTGGACACCAGATCACATAAACAGTGAAAGATTTACTCCCCGCCTCTTTTGTTTCCTCATTTCTTTTACCCCTAATTCAAGAGATGTTGATGGAAAGTAGTTGTTACTTCAGTAACCTCTTTCTAAAACAACTGAAGAATAGGTTTTTATTTGTTGGGGAAACTAGACCAAAGTAGCAAGCCTTAAATATTTTTTTCAGTTTAAAGTGTGATATGTCTGTAAAGGCCTTTTCATTGTTCTGATCGTTTACTGGGTCATGCCTGAGCTTTTAAAGGTCTTGTAGATGTGGTCTGTTAGCTGGAGCTTTAAGTACAGTTAGAAACAAATGAACACTTACTGAATGTATGAATTATCTTCTAGTACGACTCATCTAAAATCCCAGACCACAGGAACGTTAACTCAGACTTTTATATGGGTCACCATAACCTTGCTGCAGGCATCTCAGATACCACTAGCAACTAGGTTAATAATTCCTTTGACATCTAGCAATAATGACAAATAAAACTTTCAAAAAATGGATACCTGATATTCTGAACAGCTGTGTCAATTGGTATAATAGGGCTGGAATCTCTCTTCTGGTGACTACCATGAATGCTGGCTCAGCTGGGTCCTGATGGGTCTCTTGAGATGCTGGCCTAAGAGATACCTTTTTCTGCGCTCCATGCACAAAGAGGCTCTTGTGTGAGCACAGGCTGGGTTGCAGAGCAGCAGCATGAGCTGCTGGAAGGCATGTAAAACAGAGCAGAACTAATGCCATCTGCTTCTACGAAGGAGAAAAAGGAGTGGTGTAGCCTGGCTGCCTTTGTTTTGCTGGAGCCATTATTTACAAGGGTGAGGTGCTCTTACAGCCAAGGGCTGTTCAACATGGACCTGCTTTTTTGTGCGTGTTGATAATTCGGGTTTTGTTGAGGAAACTCAGCAGGAGGAACTTCTCCCTCTGGTGGGTCCTGGGCCCACAGCACGTCCTCCTGCCCAGGTGATGCAGGAGCACAGTCAGCTCCACGCTCTCAGGCATTTCATGGTCACGTGGGGCTGTTTCACAGAGAAGGCTTTGAGACTCCAGCGAAGTGGTGTTTGATGAGGCTGCATCTTTGGGTTTGTGTCACTGGTTTGGGTTGTAGGAGCCTGCTTCTCTATTCATTGCATACACTAAGTATAGTGTATGAAAAAGTTAGGATTTGCTCTCTCTTTCTTCTTTTGTTCATCTATGTACTTCTTTTGTCTAATGCTAAGTGTCATCTTTAGGTGTTTCATAAGATTTTTATAGAGGCTGCCCTAATATTTTCATGACCTATTAGTAACTTTCTAATGAAATATTTTGCCCATGTTGTGACCTGCTGTAAGGAAGAAAAACTATTTCCAGTAAATTCTGTCTATTAAATCTTCTCTTATTTACTTTGTAAGAATTCCTCTTCTATTTGGGAAACAGGAATCAGGATTGTCTCAATCACTGTCTGAAGAGGCGGAGTAAACCATGAGAAGTGGCTGTTCTTTGTCAGAAATATATCCATAATTGATCCTGATTATAGTATACAACTGTGGAAGCCACCCAGGAAGAAAGACAGATGGCTCCCAAGCCTGGAGATAATAGCCTAGTGGCCACAAATTCTAGGTTTTGAGTGGAAACTTAAGCATCACGAAGAAAAAAGCCACTTGGGGACCTAGTTACAGAGTGGACTAGTAGAGGAAAAACGAAAGCACATAGATGAACTTCTTTGACATAATTTTCTTTGCCAGTGGGGAGTACATGGAAGTAAGTAGACAGTTTATTGTAATGACTGCTTTGCGGAAGGACCTTTTTCTATGGCTCATCACTCAGGTACTTGTGCTGGTGTGCTCTGAGGCGGGGCAAGGGAAACTGGGGCAGACCTGTCTGAGTGTTTCGATACACAGATGTTTACAAACAGGCAGCACAAACATACCTTGCACCATGTGTGTCTTCTCTCACCACATGCAGTCCCAAGAGGTCGCTGCATTCATGCCGTGTGCTAAGACAAGCAAAATGTATCAGTAGCATTATGTTTCAGTAATACTCCATGGCAGGGTTTTCAGTATGCCTTTTGGTTCTGTGCACAGTTTGCCACTGAAAGGTCTTCAGAACAAGGTGAGATCTCCACCTATCCCCAGTTAACCCTGCCTGTATGGGAGATGAAGCTAATGGTGCTGATGGTCAGCTAAGGAATACAAAGAAACTAAGTGTTTGAACAGTTAATTAAAGAAATATTATGAGCTTTCTGAATTTGTTTGTTGATATCGCTGTTAAGGAAAAAGAAAATCACAAATCTGGATGCCCTTTCAGTTAATATGAACCATCTGTCTAGTCTGGTCTACTTTTCTGGCAGAACTTTTACTTTTGTGGCTCTTTTTCTTCTCTTTCTGTTTATGAAACAATCCCCAGCGGCGTGTCAGAAATCACCATTATAAATGCTGACAATTGTTCTGGGTTTAGCATTAAAGGCTTCTAAAACCCACGATATGTCTGAACCTGTGTATGTAGTCATTGGCTTCAAATGCAGGTTGCCCTCAGTTGTGAACACGCTACAAATTCTTTTAACACAGAAATGCTTGTCAAGTGCAAGTCAGAACCTGGTCGTTCGGACACCACTCCTAAGGGGAAGGGGAGTTTGCCAAGGAACCAGCTGAATACAGCGGCGTGGCTGGAGGTCCGCAATCCCAAGTGGTGAAGGTGGAGGAGGGCAGAGGTTCTCTGTACCAACAAAGCTTTGCCTTGAAGATAAGCAGGGTCAGAAATGGTAAATAACTGTGCACAAACTGGTTGAAAAGGAAAAAGTGTGCAAGGCTGTTTTGCAGACAGATTAATGCTCTTGCCTAAAATACCTAGCTTCTTTTGCACATTATTCTTCCTGCCTTAATTTCGTGGGAGTCTGCTGACTTTTATGCATGATTGGATGAGACTAGGATTCGACCCATGGCCTCTTGTGTGCACCTCTCAGTTGTGAAGAAAACTTAAGAGGGGTGTCAAAGAACAAGAAATGGGTTTAAGTTTGCATCCAGTGAACTAGCAGCTGTTTTGCTTACAGCTGAACTGGTATTTGAACATGAATCTACATACTGTGGCAAGAGAAATGAGGAGAATGTTTAATCTAGTGTTCTGGGGAGTTTTACAGTGTATTATAGAATTTAAATCTCGAACATATTTAGGAAAAAATGCACACAGAGGCAAAGAAAATAACCTAATACACTAATTAATTTTAAAAAGTACTGGTTTGTTTCTGTTCTGAAAGTAGAAATCTTGACCCTCTGCTGTGATGTGCTGGATGAACTGAGGTAAGATGCCTTTCATAACCATTCATAACCAGAGAAAAGAATTAATAAATATCTTTAATACTGTGTTTGTATGTTCTAGTGTTTTTACTGCTATTGAGACTATCTTTCTATTTCTAAGGCCAAATAACATTGAACAAAGTAAAACAAAATATAATGTTCTCTTTGTCTCCAACACAGTGTTCAAGGATACACATCTTTTCAGTTCAGCATCTCTAGGTGACTGAAGACCTTTGCCTATTTCCATTAATATCAAGTGAAAATCTCTTTCTTCCTTCAGTGGGAGCACAATTGAGTCATTACATACTGCTTCTTGAAAGTAATGTCTGATCCTGTTCTCTTTCCCTTTTTACTTTTTACTCCTCATGTCTATTATGAAAATTAATAAATATTAATATTTTATTATTCTCTAGCCTTTTACTACACTCTTTTTTTATTTTCAAAATTCAGTGTGTTGTTTTGGCACACAAGAACCATCAGTGGAAAGACTTAGTTAATAATATTTGGAGAACACTACAAACAAAACCAGAGAAATACATCACTATGAGACAGGTTGAAGTAAGCTGAGTATTCAATTCTGCCTGTGCCAGCATTTCAAAAGTATGGTTTTTTCAGCACTCGTGTTTTTCACTTCTATTTTCATCAAGAGATTTTGAATCTTCATTGAAATCTAGAAGGGAAACATGAACGGTTAATTCTATTTTTAAAAACAGGAGATTGTGTAAAATGTTGGTATTGAATGGAGTGTGACCATAGCAAAGTCAAACATTATTGGACTCTCTAGTGCTTGACAGAATGTAATAGGGTTTCTGTTATTTATGCATGTCAAAATTTAGCTTCCAACACTAACAAACTGATGTCATTCTAGTTCTGGTTTGAATTAGCAAAAATCAGAGCTTTTCTTTCTACTCTCATTTTGTAATAACAGTGCCAATTAAGAAATAAGACACCAGCCCCGAACAAAGAAGCAGTTCCTGCTCTAATGAGTTTGTGGTCTGAATTCAACAGGCCTGATGGTCACCAGCTGTTTTACAGCATCAAACTTGTATTTCCATCTTAAATTGGATGCCCTCATGAAATGTAGTTCCACTGGTTCAGGGAGCCTTTCTCTTGTTTTTGTGAATAAACTGGAAATTAGAATTACGATCTCTATAATTTTACAAATGTCTGAAGAATCATTTACTATATGAATGTCTTTAAAACCAAATGTTTTCAGTTCTTCTGCTCACAGAAGTCCACACTTCTGGAGGTGGTTGGGAATTTCTTTATCTGAAGAAAACCAGCACAGGTAGTTCTTAAGCACAAATGATTTCAATGAAGAATTTTGTAATTTTTTTCTGAATAATGTCCTTCATATAAAAATGTTATTATTTTCTGATAGATACCACATTTCCTCACAGGTCTGCAGAAAGGAATAGCTGCTGGTTTCACACTCATGTTTTGCGTGAAGCTGTCTGCAGCAATTACAAAAAGCTCCTGGCACTACTTAATCTGGGGATTCCAAGTAGGAAGACTTTGTTGATCATGGCATACCTTTTTGGCACAGATTTTCACAAGTCTTTTCCATCAAATTTCTGGCTTCTTCAAAATGGGACAGCTCATCTCAGTAGAAATACACCCACTTTGCATACACTGCAGATTTTAATTAGTGTTTTGCTTCATTTCTACCACATCCATGCTAAGTACTAAGCTGGCCATAATCTTTTCAGCTGACCTCAGACTCGTCAGCATCATTGCATGGCGTTATACCTTTAAACATGGCTCCTTTTTATTTTAGCACAGTCCATAATTTGGGATACTGATATTTTATCTCTATTTCTGCAAGTTCTATGCTTATTACGACCAAAACCTGCAAGTGTTTACAGTGCCTACTGCTTGGTGAATAAGTAGTGCTGTCTTTCCTCTAATATACTTACCCATAGGATAATAGGAAATCACAGTGCACAGTCAGGCCATGAATACAACATGTCATTTTAGGGATGGAAAATGCAGTGACTTCTGAGCTCGATATAACAACAGGCCGTGTATTGTGTTTCCAATCCCCGTGTGCTCTATGATTCCTGTTGGGTTGAACAGGTAACTTTTAGCAGGGAGACAACAGTATGTGAAAGAACTCCAACCGTGTTGGGAGCTCGAAGGAGCGGGAATTAACAAAACGTATTTTGTTTCATGGTGGGTTTTGTGGTGTTTAGCCTCATGAAGTTCAACAAGGAAAGGCACAACATCATGCTCAAGGGTACAAACAGCCCCAGGTACCAGCACATTCTGGAGGCTGCCCAGCTGGGAACAGCTTCACAGAAAGCACTTGGGGTCCTAGCAGACACCAAGCTGACCATGGGCCAGCAGTACACCCTTGTGGGAAAAAACCCCACCAACAGCATCCTGGGCTGTGTGAGGAGCAGTGTTCCTGGCAGGGGGAGGGAAGGGATCCTGCCTCTCTACTCAGCACTGGTGACACCACACGTGGGTGCTGGTCCAGTTCTGGGCTCTGCAGTACACAAGAGACATGGACACACTGAAGAGAGTCTAGCAAAGGCTGCAGAGATGATGAAGGGGCTGGAGCATCTCTCCTTTGAGGAAGGTCTGAGAGAGCTGGAGCTGTTCAGCCTGGAGCCTTCAGAAGGCTCAGGGGGGGATCTTATTAAGGTGTACAAGTACCTGAAGGGAGTGCACACAGAGAAGAGAGCCAGACTCTTTCCAGACATGCCCAGTCACAGGGCCAGAGGAGATGGGCACACACTGAAACACAGACAGTTCCCTACAAAGAGTAGAAAACACTTTTTCACTGTGAGGGTGACTCAGCATTGGCAAAAGTTGCCCAAGGAGGCTCTGGAGACTCCATCCCTGAAGATATTCAGAAGTCATCTGGACATTGTCCTAGGCATCTGGCTGTGGGTGGCCCTGACTGAGCGTGGGGTTGGACCAGATGCCTACAGAAGTCCCTTTCAGCCTCAGTCAGTCTATGGTTGTCATACTGAGTACGTCTTTTCCAGAGTCTTCAATTAAACAGAGCTCAAATTACTCATGTTTTGTTTTACAGACTGATTTTTACGTTATAGAGGTATCCGTAACTGCCATTTAAAATTTTGATGCGGAATCATAATGTATTACAAAATCCATAAGACAAGTTTTCAAGTGAAAAACATAGAGATATTAAATTTAAAATTAACAGCAGCAGCAAAGGAACCAATAGCAAATAAACGGAGTTGTCAGGTGAGTTGATTGCAAATCTTGCATGGATTAAGAAGCTGTGAACAAGAAGTTACTGAATTACAAAAATAACTAGAGTCTATTCATTTTTAAAACTTGCACATTGTTAAATGATCCCTATGGCCATCTAAGATAGTTTAACTTCTGGTGGTTGTATGAAAGAAACTCGCCATTCAGCACTGTTCTCCACCTGCTCACAGTTGCTACTGTTGTGGAATAAGTTTCTCTTGCAAGCTTCAAATTTTCTGTTACAACAGAAATATCTTAATTTTCATATTTCTTCAAAAGCCAATCTGGGTTTTTTGCAAACATCTCAATGTGCCAGTTGGTATAACAACGGATTATATATACCTGTGATTATAAGTCATGAAAAATAGCTGAAGAATATGCTTGGATTTCTTTGTTCTTGCAGCCAGTCTCGTCTTCTGACTGCTGTCCTGTAGAGGTTAGACCTCCCTGCCCATCCTGCTACTTTGTATTCCTCCCTTTTACTAACACTCTGCCTGTTCCTTGCAATCTTAGGAAATCACTGACCAATATAAAGTAACACCACAGAGGTGTTCAAAACGCACAGTGAGCAAAATTGTGTGCTGTTTCTTCCACCTCCCAAAAGCAACACAACTCATCCCTTTGCCTTAGGTGACAAACTCTCTTGTCCACGTGGGAAAGGGTTTGTGACACGATCCAGCACTACCTTGGGATGGCAGGCGCACAAGTGGTGTTGAGAAAGGTGTCTTCTACAGAAGACGTGCTTAGGAAAAAGAAGATCTGCTTCAGAAAAGATCTGAAGATCTTCAGATATCTAGAAGAAACTTCACTTTCACCTGCCCTGGCCCTCATGGGGGGGTCTTCAGCTATCCTGGTATCTGCTGCAGAGTTAATGCAGTAGAGCACAAGTAATTTGGGAATTTTCTGGACTCCACTGATGACGATTTCCTGAGAGAGGTGACTGAAAAGCCAAAGAAGTTCTGTTGTTTCTGTTAATTTCACAGAAAAATTGGTTGACAATGTGAATGTTGGGAGGAGCCACGACTGCAGTTACCACAAGACAGTTTAGTTCAATGTGTACAAATACCTGATGGGCGGAATAAAGACAAAACCAGATGCTTCTAGTGGTGCCCAGTGACAGGACAAGAGGCAGCAAGCACAAAGAGAAACATGGGAAATTCTACTTAGAGAGAAGAAAAAATTTTTTAGTGTTTGGACAATTAAACAATGCACCAAGTATCTTAGGCAGGTGGTGGAGCCTTCATCCCTAGAGATATTAGAAATCCAACTGAACAACAGTCCTGGTAAACTTGCTGTAGCTGATACTGCTTGAGCAGGGGCTTGGACTAAGTGACTTCCAGAGACACCTGCCAGCCTCTGAGATTCTGTGACGTGAATCTGTGATAAAAATGTATTCCAAAGCACATTTCATGGTAAATTTTAGAAAAGATTATCCATAAAGAAATTACAGGGAGGAATCCTAGCTGATAAACCAATCTGAAAGGGTGCTTTATTTAAAATTACAGGAGCAGCAGCTTTCTTTAGCCTGTTATGCACAATGCCATACAAATAGCAGCAGAACATGCTCCTGTTCATTTTCCCATGCACTTCTATGGCCCTTTCAGCCCATGGCTTCACTGCTGTGCAGAAGGTGAGTTAAGTGACGCAGTAAGCTGTCATATAACCGGGACTAATGCGCACCATCAATTAATAATAATATTCACGAGCTGTCGGTTGGGGTGATGATTTCCAGACTGTCAGACAAGTATAAAGGAGATCAATAGAAAGTTAATTAGGAGATGATGTGTTGACAACACCCAGTTCTCCCTTTTCATAACGCTAGATCTGGACAAAGAAGTGAGTACCCCAGTGCTTAAGGGAGGTGGAACAGTGATGAGCAGTGGCTCAGTCAGTCTGAGGAAGCTGATGAAGTTGTTGCTATATCGTGGTGACGGTTGTAAGATGTGTGGGAGCCCTGCTCTGGAGCTCTGCAGCAGACCAATTCTTGTTGGCCCACCTGTAACTGAGCAACTCAACCCTTATTCTGGTTTGTTCCCTAGGTGGCTATAGATATTGGCCACATAAACCTCTCTGTGAGATTTCACCTTGGAAAGAAAGAGCTTAGGCACTCCTGCATGTTCCAGAACCAGTAACAATCAATGTCTAGAAACCGATGGAAATATGGGATCTGGCAGCTTGCTAGTTATTGGGTCCATCTTGTTGTGATGCTGGAACTAAAAATGGAGTATTCCTAACCAGAAGAGAACACAACTCAAAGACATATACATATATTGTGTAAGTCAGTCATAGGACTCAGTCCATGACAGCACATTGTTGTGGAAACCTCACTCCCAGTGTCATTAATTACTAGTCATTTCTCCCCTTGAACCTTGCCATATACTGCAATCCTCACTCACTGCTTCTGTCTCTACACCACAGAATTGTAACTTTGCCGACAACTGAAATTTGCTTGTTTACCATGATATGCAGCTTTTGGTGCAAAGACCACTACTTTCTCATCTGACAATTTTGCCCTGGTGTGAGATGGTCAGGGTGCACACACAGATTGTTGGAGACATTGATCAGATCAGCTGACAGGGCAAAACCACAGCCACAAGAAGGGGTGTAATTTTGGCTTTTCTTTTTTTGTCTAAGTAAAAAACCTTAGAAGGAATAACCTCATCTGTTAGCTTTAAAAACAGGAAGAAGAACTTCTAAAGTTTCTAGATGTACTTTTTTTGTTTAGAGATGATCAGTGTGAGTCAGTCATTCCTTCTGCCAAGCTGGAAGCACACGTAATATCCAACAGTCCCTAATAATTCCTAGGGAACAAGTATTTTAACCTGTGGAAGATACTTTTATCCTTGCAGATTTTCAAATTGGCAAAGCTTTTTGGTTGGAAAGCAAATCAGGAATGACAAAGTGATGTTGTCTCGTTCATGAAAATTGGCTTCTAAGGAACAGAACATACAGGGATTTTTCTGTTCCTCCCTGGTTTGCGTTCTTTATGTCCATTATTTGGGTCCTATACTCCCTTAACTTGGGCTACATAATGTTTCAGTTTGAGAAGCCTTGCTCTTGTCACACCAACCGCAGGGCAAACCAGGAAGGAGTAGACTGAAGTATAAAACTGGGGTATGAAATGCCAATCGGGACTTAACTGTTCAAACAACACTAAATACATAAATATCTGAGCTTATTAGCATGCTGCCTTCTTGCTGGGGAATGAAATGGATGATTTCAAACAATAAACAACCACCGTGTTCACCTCTCTCCTTTCTTCTTCCAACAGTTTCTTTTCTCATAGCATTGTAACAAACGCTGCACTAAAGATTTTGAACAACTGCTTCAGCGTCACAACATTCACAGATAGGAACGAATCGGTGTAGCAGGAAAACAAAAGGCCAGTTTTGCCCATGAAACGAGGTGAAAGTCAGATCAATTGGCTATGCACGAGCACTGTGGAGCTGCCATTCAGGTTTTTCATCAGGTAGTTAACAAGTTATGACCTGTAATCAAAGTAAGCAGTACATTACAGAGATTTTTCTTTGTTGCATGTAATCTGTTGAAATGCTGGCATTTAACATGAGTGGGCTGGGGGGAACCCTGTGGCAATACCTGCCTGTACAGCTTTAACTATGTATTTATCTCATGGCCCATATATTTATGCTATATATCAAATTGAAAAACAACGAGCAGCTGGAGCTGCCTCTTTGGGGGGTTGTAAAAGTGAAGCTATACTTTTTGTGATACTCAGCAATCTCTAGTGTTGAGTAAGTATCCTGATTTCCTTTGCAGTTGTTGTAAAATAGTTTTGTTCCCTTTGCTATGAATTTGTAAAACTGCAGCCATAGTTCCTTTGGGCAAAAATGCCATATGTATGTCAGCTCTCTTGTTTTTGTGGTGGTGGGTTGGCTATCTTTTGGTTATTTTATTTAAATCTCATACACTTCCTGTTTGATGTTGCAACTGGGACTGCTATTGCTGTGAGTATGTCTTTCATTTATGCACACACGTACATGTCCTTGCTCTATTCAGCATGTTTTGACAGAAGAGATGGTTCCTGTGCTGGCAAAGAGAAAGGTCTGACACAGGCAGGAGGAGATATGCAGCTAAGAGGTGGATTACTGTGTGACTTCAGGCCACAAAAAATCCCAGCCCAGCAGCCAGGTGAGTACAGTGACTTCCAGATGTAGGACTCCAAACCCCAAGGATACAATGCAGACATGGTGTCTGCTGGTCCTGTGCTGACTCAGGAGACAGAAAAGGTCCTGACACAGCTGAACTAGTCCTGTGACAGGAGGTCTCTCTCAAAGAGGGCAACCCTTCTCTGCAGGATTTTGCTACATTTTTGGGCAGAAATTTTGCCCTTGCCAGATGGGTTCATTACCCTATTTCAGTCTGAAGAAGCCCCTGGAAAGCTACTTTACAGCAAGATAAGGCACATGCAGGTCCACTGCACTCAATTCTAAAAAACAGGCACTAATGATTTTCAACAGAACTGAACAAATCTTCCTTTTCTTGTCTCACTTCCTTTTTTCCCCACCATTTTCCATCTCTGCACATATCGTCATATTTGGCTTTGTCCTCTGTTTTCTACAAAGTTCTGCAAAAGTAATGTCATCTGAGGGAGAAACTGTCTGCAGGGCATTTATTTGTACACAAATAATATTTTACCATGGCAACCTTAATTTTTTTCATTACGCAGTCCTCTGGATCATGAAATAGCTTTTGAACAGCTGGGCATTCCCCTGCTTCTTCTGCAGCTGATACCTTAAAGAAATCTTAAAAATAGATTGTTACAGGCACAGAACCAACAAAAAAAGGAGACACCATCCATAGAAAAGATTTTCTGCAATAGTCAATGGCTTTTTTCATAACAATAAGTAAGAATTACTTATTTTAAAGTGATTAGTGATGTTATTTTGCTCTTAATAGGCCTAATTATATTTACTTTTACATCTATACTGTAGCATCTGGTACAAATTACTGTCCATGGTGTTTTGTTTTTTCTGGGTTATTAAAAATTTTTGTTTACAATTTTTTCTCTTACCTGATTCATTCCATAATGTCCAAAGAGGATAATGTCACTTGAACATTTTTTTTGAACAAAAAAATACTTTTCTATTTTCAGAACTAAAATTTGCATCAGAATACAGGTAGCCTATATTGGAAAGAACAGTTTACTTTGGCCAATTGGACATTGCTCCAATGTGGTCCTCAGATAATTAACCCAGACCCTAATTTTACAATTAGCTGTCTTTGCAGGGGATAACACCTGTTCATGATGTGCACTGACTTACAGCTTTGTCCTAAGCCCCACTGCCATCCCAGGTCTTTGGGCTGAGCAAGATGTTGCTGGCATTTCTACCCTGAGGTCTTTGATTTCCCTGGCCCTAAACCAAATCCTAACTCTAGCTTTCTGCAGAGTAGAGGATAAAACCTCTCCAGTTCAAAATATATGATGTCGTTCTACTCCATTCTGAGCCCATCTGGATTTTCCTGGAATTTTGTCTTCATGGGAAAACTTGGCAATTTACAAGCTAGAGTTACCCTGGCAATCATTGTATAACTACCTGCTCCAGTATGTCTTGTTTCAGTGTACTGTGAATCCCTTCTTAAATGAAAAATATACTTGTGTTGGAATTAATATTTAAACTATACTTTTGCAAGTAGTCCCTATTCTATATTTCACAGAATCACAGAATATGCTGAGTTGGAAGGGGCCCGCCCATAAGGATCATGGAGTCCAGGTCCTGACCCTGCACAGGAGGTCACATCCCAAGAGTCACACCAGGTGCCTGCACTTGTTTAAACTCATATCTTCATGTAGAACAGCAAAGGCTGTTTTTTCATCTAGATATGACTAACCTTCAGTAACTGGACAATCACAGTGCAGCTTTAATTGAAGGATTTATTTTTGTTCTCACCGGAGTAGCTGAAATATTAAGTAAAATGCGTAAATATTACAGTAATTCTGTGGGTTTGTCCAGGAACCAAAACCTCCTTGAATATTGATCCCTGAAAACCAACATATGGAATATTAATATTTCTTTCTTCTTCTCCCTGAGTTCATTTCGTAACTGCTCATCTCTAGCAGAGCATCTGGGGAGCACAGAAGGGCTCAGCTTTGCCAGGTGAGGTCTTTCCTTGCAGCAGTTCCTGTCTCTTGCTAGTGAAGCACGGTGCTGTAGCTTGGATTTATGCCAAGAAACTCCCTTACACACATGCACGTGGAAAGGCTACTTTCGACTGCTACTTTTTAATCTGCAGTTGCCATCACTATGAGATTGCCCATCTCACTGTGGCTCTCCTGCTTTGCCAAGGATGGTGCCACTCCAGCTTCTACCTACTGGCTTCCTTTTCTCCACAAGGCTGACCAACCTTTGTTGTGAGGATGTAGAAGGGACACTTGTAGAACTGCATTCCCTAGGATGGATCAAGCATGGGTATCCTCTTGACACTCCTGATCACATACACCAACTGCAAAATCACAGTGACTTGTGCGCTCTCTCTTGCCTGAAAAGGACAGAATTTGCAGTTAAGGCAATATCCAGTGGCCTTCAGGGGCCATTACCTGGCCAGCAGGCCCACACTCAGCCTTGCAGCCAATGTTTAGATTGCATACAGTCCAATCACAGAATCACAGAATAATAGAATGGTTTAGGTTGGAAAACACCTTTAAGATCATCCAACCATTAACCTAATACTGCCAGGTCCTTGACTAGACCATGTCCCTAAGAGCCACATCCGTCTTTTAAATTCCTCCAGGTGTGGTGAATTAACCATTTCCAATAATGTGCTAACTGTTTGGGTTTTTTAAAAAGATCATAGAACTCAGACGTGAGAGCAGTTGTAAAACATTCATCAGCTGTTAAACTGAGCGTTTTTTGCTAGCTATTTCTCTGACACCTGAATGGTGGGGGTTTTTTTGAAAGAGGAAGTTGCTGTTTGCTGGTGCCAGCAGAGTTTTTACAAAGCAACAGATCACTGGGATTTAACTTGTTTAGTAATTCCACATGCAGGTGTCATTCTTGACTGTTCCTTTTCCTCTTCTTCATGAAACCACGATGATGTACAGCAAGAACCCACTTCATTTGAGCAGAACTTTCCTTTACGGGGAATATAAACAACATCTGAAAAATATAACCATAATAAAATAATACAATCATTATAAAAAGTAGCCTGATACTTTTAATGTAAGAGAGTACTTTTAATGTAAGAGAGGGGCTTGCCAAGCTCAGCTGCAGCAGGATTCCCTTCACTGAGCTCAGCAGATGAACCAGCACTGGACTGATTGCAATTTGCGTTAACAAAGCCAGGTGCCCCTTAAGATCAGCCACCAACCCTCAGCAATCCAGAAGTAGTGGAGAGCTCCATGGGTCTCCACGTGTAGCTTTCAGAGCATCAATTAGTAGATGCAACTTCAGTGCAAGAGTAAATACACCAAATCAAGATGCAATAAGTGGGGACAACACGACAAACACGTGCACTTCGTTAGGACTAAACCATGTCAGGCTGTGCAGAGCAGGGCCTTCCAAAGCATTATACAGAACCAGTTCAACAGAATGCAAACAAATTTCCTCTCTGAGCCATCCCCAAAAGCACACAGAAGTACCTGCTGTGCTGATGTACACGTGTGGCCCATTCCATAGACAGCAGGATAAGAGCTTTCCCCTGCTTCAGCTGGCAGTTGCAGTTTGCTGCTAACAGTACAATATGATAGCAACCAGAAACATGAAATAATACTGCCAGGACTTTTTCCTGCTCATCCCATGGGTGCATTTCTTCTCTTACCCCACCCTCAAATGGTAAACCATATGGGAGCAGAAATGTCCAGCACAGCCCCTGGCTGCTAGTACCTTCTACCTTTCCAGTGGAAGTATTCCTACAGCACAATATACTTCCAGAAAATGGAGAAGACAGCAGCTGCAGAAACTGGCTCACAGGCAAGATCAGAATTGTCTGGAATTCTGAAGCACAGGAGTTAAAGGGCAAAGGACCGAAGAAATATGAATATACCAAAGCACAGTTAGATTAGATGACCTCGGCTCAAATTATTTGTATTTTTCTTATTGAAGATAAATATAAAAAGATGCCAGGACTTCTGCCTAAGAAGACTTGTAAAGTGTCATGCATGATTATAGTACCATTAAAGCATGTAAGGCATAAAATAATAACAATAACACATGTATATGAGAAGACTGAAGTTTGAACACTGAAAGGCACTACAAGACCTCATTTCCCTTCCCAGTTCTGATGTCCTTTTCCAACTGAGAACAGTACTAGTGTCCAATGTCTGAGAACAAGTGGAAAGTTTGGATGTGCCTGGGCATGCAAAGAAGTCTTTTTACGAAGTGTATTTTCCAGGATTTCAAAGCAAACACTGGAGAGGACAGTATCTGTAGCCGTGCAGAGAACTTGGAATAGCTCAGACTTTAATTATTGCTCGTCTGCTTCTCTGATGTTGCAGTTAATCTGCAAATATGAAAAGAGTCAAATTAATAAAAGTTAAATGGCAGCCCATGGATTAACTTTGTACTTCAAGCAAGCTCACTTAGTAATAGGAACTGACAGGAGGTGTAACTGGCCTTTTGCCGTATCCTAGATCTCTGCATTCCCCGTCTCAAAAGGCAGTAAGGACTAATTTGGCTTACCCATTTCCTGTCTGGTCAGGAACAAACTGGGCAAGTGCTTATGGAATTAAACTCTGCCATCTGTAGAAGGCTCTTGTACCTCTCAAATACTCCTATATAACGATTAATGGCGCTTCTGACATTTGTTTTCCCTTGTGAGATAGCCTGGTTAGCATGGCCTTGATTATGTAACTCCCTGATATGAAGAAAAAAACCTAATTAAATCGGCAGCAGGAAAGGACAGGGTGAGATTTCAGGACACATGAGTTAATAAGGCACAAAATGCTTTTAAAAATTCATTATTAAGGAAAATGTCTTCTATACATTTCTTGGAAATGTGTAGTGGGCCACTCTGAGGTTTTACATTAGTTTCAGGAATTTTAATGTCATCTCATTCACACATATCTGTTACTTTCTTGGCTTCTGAGAGGTTGCAGCAAGCTGGAGGTGCCAGTTTAAAAACCAGGTAAACACATGGTGCTGTAAATTTGGGGGGCTAACATGTGCAGCTAAGCCATCTCTGCCAAAAGGTGGAACATCTTGAATATCAGCAATGAAAAAACCGAGGGCATTAGCCACTTCAGCTGCTCTTGGCGAGTGCTTGTATTAGTGAGTCATTAGTATCCATTGGCTATAGGGGCCATCAGCTCTTCAAAAGTGGTGTACACTGGATAATGCACTATACTCAGTTCTGTGTAAAAATGGGCATTTGCCAAAGCTGCTGGAGAAATTTAGCCAATCAACTGCCTTAGTACTGAAAATAATTCATGGAGATACTGGAATTGGCCAGAATAATCTTTCTAACACAATTTGAAGCATTAGAAAGCAGGCGTTCTTTATCTGCACAGGACACACAGAGGATCTCTCCTCATTCTGTGTGTGAGGTGAGAGTTTAGAACAGGGTATTTATCCATCATAAACATATATATTAAATATATCTATATATCATTAAAATGTGTCTCTTTTCTAATACATAAACATCACTTCCCTAGAACCAATTTGCATGCACCCACCTCCTGCTGGAAGTCCTTTTATGGTCCTGGAGAGTAATAAAAGGGGTCTCCGGTGGTCCTATTCACTGAATGCTTTGATATTAAAGCATGGTATTAAAACTAAAGTCTGTATTTTAAATACTACTATGTCTCACCAGTCAGATCTGGCAAGTATGCTACGTCTGCAGCCCAGATAGACAAATAATTCAGAATTTCAGTATTTGCAACATGACAAATTAAGTGAACTTAATCTCTTTGTTAGATGCAAGGTGAGGGAAGACCACTGAGACAGTGGGGTTGGAGACCCTGTCCTGGAACGAGGAGCTCCAGGACCAGGTCTGGTTCATCTGGGAAGAGAGATGACTTTGGCAACACCTAACAGCAGTCCTGGTATGGACAGGAGAGGAACAGAGGAAATGCAGCGTCACGACTCGTCAGAGGGGTTCACAGTTGGACAGTGAGAGGGAGTAGCAAAGCTGTAATAGTGGAAATTCAGAGCATTCACAAGGATGAAACACTTTCCCCACAAAAACAGTCCAGGAGTCGGGGCCCAGGCAGGCTGTGCTGTCACCAGCCTTGGAGATTATAAAATCCCAACTGAGCAACCTGATCTAAGCTCAAAGCTGGCTCTGCTTTGGGCAGGGTTTGGACTGGACACCTCTTGTGGTCCATTCCGAACTGAGTTATTCTGTAACCCTATGAACTACAGCTCTTGGAGCATCTCAGCAGCTCCTGGACCATTCTTAGCTAAAATTGCAAGGGTACCACGCCATGGCCCTCTAGAAGGGCAGGTTTAGTGGGTGGGAAGGACAGAAGGGCAACTTGTGGTAATACAGGAACTCAGGTGAGGTGGGAGCTCCTTTGTCCTCAGCAGATGGGTTTGAGTGGACATTTCACTATTGTGTACAAACACCTGACAGGGCGTACATCAGACAGAGCCAAGCTCTTCGAGTGGTACCTGCTGACGGCAGAAAAACATTGTGTACAAGCCGAAAAGCGGGAAAATCCACTTAAACATAAGAAAATCCATTTTCGCCGTGCGGGGAGCGAGTGATACTCTTCGGCAGGTTGCCCGGAGAGGAGGCGGCACCCCCCACTCTGGAGGGCAGTCCAGCCTCAGCCACTCCGGCCCTGGGCCACCGTCCGGGGCCGACCCCACTCCGCGACGGAGTGGGACGGGCCGCCCACCCGCGGTGTCCGCGGGCCCTCCCCGTCCCTCCCCTGCCTGCCCGGCCGCGCTGCCCTCCCCGCGCCCCGCCGGGGTGCCGAGCGGCCGCGCTCAGCCCCGCCGCACACCGCGCCCCGGGGCGGCCGCGCTCAGCCCCGCCGCCAGCCCGGCTCCCGGCGCGGAAGATGCTGCGGCTCTGCCTGCTCGCCGCGCACGGTAAGCGGCGGCGGGGACCCTCCCGCCCACCCGGGACGCGCCCGGGCGCTGCTCCGGGGGCGGCGGCGACCCCCAGTCCGCGGCTCCCGGGCCGGGCGCGCCGTGACCGGGGCTCGCTTTGTCCTTGCAGCTCTACGGCTCGCCGGGGCGGCCTTGCTCTCCCCCGGGTCGTGCACCTTCGAGGACAGCGCCTGTGGCTACCAGTGGGACTACGCGCATCTGCCCTGGACGCTGCACGGGGAAGGTGAGAGCGCTGCCGCCCCCGGGCGCCGCTCCCCCCGGGCTCACCTCTCCCCCCGGCGCTGCCGGACCCCGCTCCGGGCGCTGCCGGACCCCGCGGCGGGGCGGCGGCATCTCGGGGTGCCGCTGCTGCCGGCGGGGCGGCGCCGCTCGGCTTGCCCGGGGGAACAGCCGCCCTCGAGTCCCTGCCGTGTGGGTGGCGGTCCCCTGACAGCTGGTGATGGGCAGGCCCTGCGGGGAGGCGTCTGCACAACCCCGGCACAGGTATCTCCGCAGGTTCCTGCAGGATGCCTCAGAAATCTCCTTTCTTTCTCTTTCTGTTGGGAAAAGGTATATTTTATCAAATCATCTTTCTAAAAAAACCCTCACATCTGCCACATTCCTATTAAGCTGCGTTATTTTTTTTCTAAATACATTTTGGGTTCTACTCCAAAAGTGGATGCATTTCCAGGGCAAGAGGCAATCTCTGGCAAGAGTATCTTTACAACATGTTCAGTTAAGACTTTTCTCCATTTTATGGTACCTTCAGTTCAAGAGAAACAGTCAAGTCTTTCAGTATGTTGTATTAGACTTTACAAGACTTAATGCTATTGAAAAGAGGACAAAATCCAGGCACTGCACAGAGTTTCCATGCAACTGTAACTACTTCTTGGTAAGTTTTCAGTGTGGGCTCCAATTTTTGACAGAATCTACATGAACGTACCAAAAGACTAAACAAAAGTATATACAGCATGGTTGTAACTGGGTAATTAAATAGTTTAATTTTGATTATGTGCTCACCAAATTGTCATTCATGAAGTGAAATTTGTACTCACACAGAAAAAGGGACTATGTGGTTTTAGTTTTTAAGCCCAATAACAGGTGCCAAGAATAATGAAGAGGTGAGTACAGATACAAAGAGATAGACACTCCCTCAGAACCCTTTAATCAGAGCTCCATTCAAAACTGGCTGGTCCAGTTTTGTATTTCACTTGTCGCTCAGTTGAGAGAAAAGATTTTTTTTTTCCCCCTGATTCGTGCCCAGTTTTCATCTATGCAAAATAAGTCACCTTCATGGTTACTTTTTACATTAGTTGGTAGGCTTTGAGAATGTACAAAAAATGCTAACTCAGAAAAGCCTGCAAGGATGACATAATTAAAATACTTGATTTTTCTCTTATTTATTTGATATATATTTCTTAGTTTATTTATTTATTTAAATATACATAGATTTTCCTGTATTTTTGAAGATACTAGTAGAAATTTAGTAACCATCTTTGCTATCCCAGCTGTGCCTCCTGACATCATGCCCTCTTAGTCTATCTGTCTGCAAAGCAGCACTTACTTCCTCCTTGTGATTTACAGGGAGCCACATGGTAGTGGTATTGATTCAGCTCCAAGGGACTGTGAGATGCTGGGAGCAGAAATGGGTGTGCATCATGTTGTGCACATCCACGCTACAGTGCTTCAAGATACAAGGACATTTGACCAGAGGTTTGGATCAGCAGCAGCCTGCTTTTTTCGGTGCACAGAATGCAATTTTCGTAACTGTAGTTTGATCTTTCTGTACAAACATAAACATGTGTGGCTGCACAGCTTCTGTTACTACACATCTTATTTTCAGAGATACATAACTGAGCTGTAATACTCTGGGAGAATATGTGGTATACCAGCTCGCATAATAGGCATAGTTTTGTCAGCATTTCCATTATAAACAGTTTTTCTGCAGTCTGTAATTTGATCATAGCAAGATATTCTGTGCAAACATTTGGCACACAAGGTATTAGATTAGTCTCTTCAGAAGTACATTCATAGAATCACAACTAAATCTAGCTGAAAATAATTCATTCAAATCTGCACAGCAGGTGTGCAAAACTAGTCTTCCTTAGATGCTCTTTCATTCTTTTGTGTCCTAAAACCATGCTTCTTTTGGCAGCACTGTGTCCTGGTATCTGCTGGTCAGCATATGTACATGTGGTAATTTACTGGGACAACAGGGGAAGTCAAAAATGGGAGAGACAGGTTAGCTCTGAATTGTTCCACTTCTTGCATTGATTCAAAGTTGCTTTATTATTTCAAAATGTTATTTGTAGTATAGAATTACATTCAGCAGGTCTTTTATAGGGATTATCTGACTTGCAGTGCAAGTTCTTTCATCTTATAAATCTCTCAATAGTGTAGTCTTGTGCCAAACTGTCAAGGTGATGTAAATATAACTAAAACCGTGCCCAGAAATTTCCACTCCATACTTGAAAGTATTTTGCCCACTTGCCGAGGAAGCCAGTATCTTCTGGTGGGCCAGGCACACAGAAAGAAAGTGTGAGAATAAGTTTTGCGTTTGTTTACAGCTATGCAGTCACACTAAAATGAATATGTTTCTAAGGTTCAGCTGCTGTTTTAAATGTTTCTGGCTTCTCTTTAGTGTTCTGGTAGTTCCAGTATACAAGATTTTTTTTTTGTTTGATTTTAGAATTTTCATAATTGAAAATATTTTTATTCTTTTAGCTAAAGTTTTGATACCTGTAACTGGCATTTTAGGACCCATTTTAATCAAGGGCAAATCAAAAGAAAATACTCAGTGCTACAATGGGTAGCTGTTTCATTCCTAAATGCTTTACTCAAGACTGGCAAATCAGGCCCTAGTGAAGTGACTGTTTGTAGGAATAGCTACACAAGAAAAAATTCAGGCATCTGTCCAGTAGACCTGTGCTCCCATAAAACCTCTGCTTCAGTGAAACCCTCCGTAAGCCTCAAGCTCTCTCACATGACTCTGAATTTTGACAGGACCTTTGAGTATATCAAGGTGCTTTTTTGAAGTGTTGGCTTTTTCAGTCACTAGCTAGCTCAATGTTTGCCTTTTAGAACTATAATGACTTTAGCAGACAAACACCATGCAAGGAATAACGTAAAATACAGAAAAAGCTGCGGATATAAATTTCTAGTGAGCCGGGTTATGGCTGAGAAGCACACCCAGCTGAGGTCATGGCCCAGGCTGGTTAAGTATAGCATCAGGCTTGAGGCAGCATGTTCCCTAACGAGCCAGTTCTCTTTTCAGTGTAAGCTGGGAAATTCCATGCAACATGTTGGCCTTCATGTGTTTGTAGGATTCCAGCTACAGAAGAAACAGTAATGTTGTTGCTCAGGAAAAGATAATCATAATGTGATCCTGGTTCTGAAATGAGCAACAGATGAATTTGTATGTTACCAGTGATAAGATCTGAAAGCTTTATGTGAGTTGCTGCTAAACATAAACAAAGGGGACAATGGTCCATTTTCATTTCAGAGGTGTAGGCATGCCCCCAAAAATGTTCTTGCATTCATGATGCCTCTGAACAGATAATTTATTTTTAAATACAGAATATAAGACAAAGATCAAACTCTTGGACCCAGCAATGGATGGGAAATTTAGAAATCACATCTGTATACATCACTACTGTAGTAATTAGAGATAGTTGAGAAGTTTGAATCCCATGTTGGTTCTACAAACACCTGCAGGTGTATAGAGCATGAGTTCTTGTCCAGTTATTTTGGGGCATAAAGATTTGCAGATGCATAGTGGCTGATTTCCATAGGAATTTACTTCTTTGTTGGCAGCGTACGTGTGCCAAGGGAGATACCAGTTAATTCTAATACATACTGTCAAACTGTGTAGTGTAAGATTCATCAAATAATCTTGAGATTTTCTTTAACCAAATTGCACAATTACTTTAGAGGACAGACATACTTTGTAAATGCAAAATGGTCTTTGAAACAAAGGAAGATGCTGTATGTAACAGGCAATAATCCTGAGTAGAGTAATAAATAAAACCATGCAGACCCACTTAAAACAGCAGTAGGAAACACAGCCTTGGGTCAATTGTAGCCATTCTGAAGTGTTAGGTTTGGGCACTTTTTGCATTCCTCTTAGCCATGTCTAGCACAGAGCTGGCCATAACCTGAGTGTAAGAACATCCTGCTCGCAGCATTATTACAGATAAATTTCATTAGACACAATAATTATGGCATGTCTTTTCTGTGACTCTGGGCAACGTTTACATTTTTGCTTAGAATATCTGTACAGGACTTTGTGTGAACTGTGTGTATGTTTTGTTTTCCATTGCCCTTCACTCTAACATAGACCAGTTTAATAGTGCTAAAAATAATGTGCGTTTTGGCTGTCAGCTTACATCTGCCCTAATGGCGTTTGCTATGCTGCATCTGCTTGCCTGAATTTAGGCACTAGATAAGAAACTTGTCCATTACCACAGTAACCTACTGGAAAGAGAGATTGTTTATATTAGCAATGTGCTCCAAAAAGCAAGTGATCATTGTTAAATGTGCCCATGCATTGCCTAATGACTTTTGTGGCACTGAAACACTAAAGGTATAAGTGGTAGTTGACACAGATGTATGCACCTGGCTCTCATAGGGTAATAGACAGCTTCAAATGCATATTTTTGTGTGTGTTGCTTTCCTTATAAAATTCCAGAAATGTGTATTACTTCATATCTCATATCGCCAAGGGTATATTTTAATAGCACACATTTCAGGGGTTTTAATAAGGTTTTCTCTTTCTGCAGTATTTTGAATGGAAAGATATTTCACTCAGAAGAGTGACGTAATAGATACATTACATACAAATATGGCCTTATTTTCTTATCCTTCAAGCATATGCCTATTCTTACCACATTATTCCAAGACACTGTTCCTGTGACACACTCCAAACAGGCATCTATCAGATAACAATTTATGGAAAGCTGGTGAGCAAGCAACATCTTCTAATAACAGTTTCAGGAAACTGAAGTGTGTCTTTTGAAACATATTTATCACATAGCTACACTTAAAAATACATGGAAAATAGCTCCAAGAGACAGGACAGCTATCGCAGGCCGTCAGATAAGTCAGGCGTGAGAGCAGCGGCGTAAGGAATCTCAAATCCAAACATTGCCTGCATACCATTTAAATAGCTTGTATTTACAGCTGTGCCATATGGCTTAAAACTGACCTCTTTTGATCTGAGCTCTCTGATCTTGAATCTCACATCATGTGGTTGTAATATGCAGGGTAATGAAGCAGGTGATAATTGGTGATCCTACATTTCGTGGCGCAGCAAACACAGTTCATGTCTGATGTGTGCTCTGTCATGCTCTGTCACAAACCTATTGGCAAATAAATTAGCACATTTGAACTTAGTTTTCTTTCCATCTATCTACAGTACTTTCCTGTACGTTGGAAGTACATAATTTGAAAACGTAAAAAAAGTTGTAACATTGCTGGCTTTGTGCAATTCTTGAGATGAGACAAGTGGTATCACATGTTTGTTGTGAGATCACTGTATTACTTGGGAGTCAAGGAGTCTTGCACCAGCTTGTACCTGCAGCAGAACCAGGCTGGCATACCACAGCGCTTGTTTGCTGGCAAGTTCTCAGCTGATAAATTCACCCTGCCACAGGAGCGTATTGGTTTGGGTCTCCCAAACCAGTAGCTGGGGGCATCTCTGCACCAAGTGCTGTCTGATGGAGGGTAGAAGCCCTTAGATTTCCACATGGTCTGTTTTCCCTTGACCTGATAATTAAAATGTTGGTGTTCCTGGCCATAGTAATTGAATTTGGAGTGACAACTTTCCTTCCTGAGCAGGGGGGAAAGAAAGGCTGACTCACACACTTCTTTTACGCTTAGAATCTCATGTTGTTCTTATTTTCCTTTACTTCTGGTGCCATTTCTCCTGTGCACTCGACTTTGATTACTCAGCCACCACTCTTGTGTTAGCAACTCATTTCTTTGTGCTATTTTCCTGTTCAGTCTGTCACTGGCAGTTTAATTGCAGTACCACGTGTGAGTAGCATTCCATCTTGCTCCAGCCTATCCCTTGTCTTGCTGATCCCAGTATGAAATCTGACATTTTTCTTGCCCAGGTATAACTTCCATCCTAGACTTCTGGGTAATAGCATTTTTATTGAACTATGCCCACATTACAGTTATTAGCATATTTTTTCCCCACCTTCAGAGGCAGATCTTGTGCAAAAATAAGATGCCCAAGAGCACTTTATGTCCATCAAGGGCTTCAGCAGCCGTTGCCTAGGCATGATGACACTTGTGATAAGTCTGGCCTTTCCATTTGCAGCAGGGGAACTGACAAAGCCTAAATTGTTATCAGTGAGTCACTGCATGAGAGATTAGTTTCAAAACATTCCTCTTCTCCACAGAATAGTAACGTTCTCATAAGTGTATTTTCACATACAGCTGTTACTGATTCAGTGCTTACAGAGTCAACAACTGCTGTAGTGTGTTTTACACTGAGCCATGGAATTTGGCCACAAGAGAGGGAGGATGACCCTGAGAAAATTAATGTTTACTGAATATACCTTGCACTTCTGACAATAGGCTGGACTTTGTTTTGAATGAAAAAACCTGAAAATAGATAATTTGCCACTTGAATTAAAAAAAAAAAAACCAAAACAAAAAACCAAAGAAAAGGAAAAACCATAGGAGGGCAAAAGAGTATTTGGGAGTTGTGATGGAGGCGAAATCACCTCAGTCAAAAGTCACTTGCATGTAACCCCTGGCCTTGCAGATGTGGTTGAAGTTTGCTAAAATTCAAGTACAGACATGCAAATCACTTGCTGAAAACTGCTAGAAATATTTTCAGCTTTCTGAAAAAGAATGAAAGATGCAAATGAACTGAAGTTAGGGTTCTTTCAGGAATTTCAGGATGCAGGCATGGCATGAGTTTTTTTTATTAGTAAAAGTGCTGTGAGGCAGTACTTTGTGGTTGTTGCACCTATTACACTATATGCATAATCATCTTGAAAAATGAAGAGGAAAGCCAATCATTTGCCAGTTCATTTTTTGGAGGGAAGGGAAGGTATTTTCACTATAAATTTTGGTCAAGACCCAACGTGGGTCAAGATTTGCAGTGAGGAAAAGTAAGCTTGCACTTGTGCTGAAAGAATGATCACAGACACTTCAGAAGCATTTCTACTAGCAAAGAAGACTTTTTCACCTTGCACATGGTACAGACTTCAAAATTTTAATAGAATCAGCCTGAAAATGGCCTAATATTCTTGTTATGTAGGATTCTATCAAGTAGAAATATTTGGAAGCTTATTGAAAAAGTAAGCCCAAACCAGTTACAACCAGTTGGTTTTGTTCACTTTTTCGGAGTTCTCCCATTACATTACCTTCTGAGACGTTTCATCCCCAGCCACTGTGTACAAGAGCAGTACAAGCAAAGCTGTAATTACTTGACTGGTTGAACTTACGAAATAGGGTCAAATCTTCTATGGTTACATCTCAAGAAAATATACTTTAAAAAAATAGAGAGATTTTCCTTTAATGTTTGAGTTTTTACTGTCTTAATAATACTTTTTAGCAGTTATGCTACAGAAGGACAGATAAAAGGCCAAAGTCATCCATGTAATTTTATATAATGCTTTGATTGTTTAGAATGCTTTATATCATTTGAAGAATTTTATTGCTCCCATTGAAAACAGTAAGCCCCATCCTTCCCTGTGCCTCTAGACAGGCAGAGGTTAAAGTGTCATTATTGTAGTCCTTCTTCACATGATAACCAAGCCAAAGATTCCTACAATTTTACATAACAATATAGTGCTCTTTGCTAAGATAGTGCCTTCTATGCTATATGGCTGTTCCTCCAACACATTTTCCTTTGCCAAATGTGGCTCAAGATCAGTATTTGAGACTACTCTAGAGTGTGAGTAATTGTGTTGGTGTACTTTGAATGCTGTTTTAAATAGATATATTTTCTGATAAAGTATGAGCTACATGTTACTAGCACTTCGCTCTGTTCTGAAAACCTTGTGAGTCTAGTATGAAAATAACCATGAATCATGGTAATTAGATCTCCATTTGAAACATTAGCCAAAGTCTTTTAGGAAACAGAGTCTTCACAGTTTTCAATTAGCAAACCATTAAAATGTTTAAAGAGGCACTGTGTGACTTGACAAGTTTCTTCAAATTTCCTGGCCCACAAACTGTGTTTGGTATTAAAAATGCATAAAGAGCTACAGAAATGGAAGGCTGCAGCTGTTGTATACAAAACCATAGTGAGATACAAAGTTATTGAAGGAAATAATTCTCCATCTTTCAGATTCTCTTATTTTTTGGATGTTATATCACTGACAATTGATCAATACTGTAAGACTGTTGCCTTGTCTATCCCTCATGGTTCAAAAAGGTTGGGGCAGGCTTCTGCATGACAGTGGTGTCTAGGGAAATGCTAATGCATTTGTGGCAAAACTTTATGCCTCGAGGGCAAAGAAGCCAGACAATCATACTTGATCTGTGAGTAAGCAGATTTCCTTGTTCTCTAATAACAACGTTAAAGATTATGTTCTAATGCATTAAACAAAATTTAGATTTACTCTGTAAACACGTCTCTTCAATAAAATTCTAAGTGTTCCACAAAGCACTTTCCACTTGCAGTAGAAATCCTCAGCTGATGTATAGATGGGGAACCTTAATTGTCCCATGTACTTCCTAATTCATTTGTAGATCTGGCAATGAAAAGGAGTCTCCTTTTACAGGCCTCTTTCACGTTTGCTAAACAGTGTTTTTTCCAGCCTGGAACATAGTTTCTTTTCACAAATTATCATGTACACGACTTGAGAAGGCCCTAGAAGAAGGCTGGAGTCAGCAGGTGGGATGAGTGCTTTCTCGGGGTTAGAGAACTGTGGAGTGCAGCAAACACCACTTTAATGTCTGTCTCTTCATTCCAGGGCTAGACGGTGAGGTTGGTGCCTGGCTATAAGAATCCAACCAGACTTAAAGGTACCTGTAAGGCAAAGTCACTTCTGAGTTAGAATCTTTATGGGTACTGCAAGACTTGTGAGCACTGGAGGATCTTTTGGGAGAAAATTCCATGTTTTTTATATTGTGGCCTAATTAGAAGCGGCTTGGCAGAAAAGGCCCTGGGGGCCTTGGTGGACACCAGGTTGGACAAAGCCAGCAATGTGCCCTTGTGGCAAGGGCAGCTAATGGTGTCCTGGGCTGCATTAGCAGTGTTGCCAGCAGCTCAGGAGTGACCCTTCCCCTCTGTTCAGCACTGTTGAAGCCCTGTCTGGAGTTCTGTCCAGTTCCAGCCTTGTCCCATTCCGGCCTTCCCAGTACAAGAGAGACGTGAACATACTGGAGAGAGCCCAGTGAAGGATCATGAAGATGGTGGAGTGGAGGATCTCTCCTATGAGAAAAGTCTGCAAGAGCTGGGACTGTTCAGCCTGGAGAAAAGAAGGCTTGAGGGGGAAGTTTATATTATAAATAAATAGAAGTACCTGAAGGGAGGGTGCAAAGGGGACAGAGCCAGGCTCTTTCCAGTGGTACCCAGTGACAGGACCAGAGGCAGTGGGCACACACTGAAACACAGAAGGTTCCCTCTGAACATCAGGAAGCACTTTTTCACCGTGAGGGTGGCTGGGAGGCTATGGAGTCTCTGTCCCTACAGATATTAAAAAGTTGTCTGGACATGGTCCTCGGCAACTGGCTGTGGGTGGCCCTGCCTCAGCAGGAGGGTCAGAACAGGTGACTTCTGGAGGTGTCTTCCAACCCCAGCTATTCTGTGATATCTTCATATTTTTGACTGAAAGTTAAAAAAGCCCTATTTGCTGTGGTCTTTCAGAGATACCTTCACGCACAGTAAAAGAACATAGGAATTTCTGGTTCCTTTTAAAGTTAAGAATTAAACAGAATAGTCACATGTAGATGCCTGATCCATTGAAATGTATGTATCTCTGCACCCTCATGCAAGAGAAGAAGTGAGTTTGTTGTAGATCCTGTTAGATCATCTCTTAGTTGTAAGCAGGATATGGAGAATTTTGGGGCTTGATTTTCATGTAGCTAATGTTTCTAATGCCCATGGCTGCAGACTTTCATGGGAAGCAGATAGGTTAAAGTGTACAGCACTTTGATGCATTTTGTGACAGGTTCTGTTCTTCATAATTTCCTACTTTTGTAGTAATTTCCATTTGAAAGCTTGTCTTTGGTGTGTTCTGTTTTAGACATGGTTGTTATCCTGAGGAAGTTTTTTAGCAAAAGAGTTGTGCTCCATCTAATCACTCTTGGCACATCATTCTGCACATGAACCTCCTTGATTGAGACCACAGTTTTGCAGCTGTTTGGCCAGAGTGAGTTGAGTTCATTTTAGGCCATATGAGAGAGTTGACAGAAATTGGCATCACTGTTTACTGGAGTCAGCAGGGAGGCAGATGAATGAATGGATATTGACTCTTGAGTTGTTCTCAGCTCATCAGACTAGATTCAGGCAAGTGATGGAACAGATGCAGATGTCTGTGCTGTCTCCCTTGCATCTGTTTGGGAAATAGAGTCCTTAATTCTCCCAAGCCATGTATCCTCAAGCTGACCTGCAGTTCATTATCAGTATTTATTGCTGTTGTCTGCTCCTGTCAAATCCCTTCTTCTCTTCTTCCCGTGAGTGCCAGATGCCTGGTATGCAGCAAAGTGTATTAGGTGCCTTAGACATGTGAACACTTGTGGCAAACAATCACAAACATTTACAGCAAGCAACCACATACATTTACAAGCTCTATGTAGGAGCTGGAACCAGCAGACCAGGTACATGGTGACACATTTCTTCATGCTTCACAATCTTCCTGAGATATTTGTTTTCCCAGGAGAATCATATTTGTGTACCTAAGTGTCAGGTGATAGTCAATTTTGTCCTGTATGGTTACAGTAGAACAACAGTGAGAATCCATAGCAGAACTGGAGTAATGCCATTGTTTTCCTATTCTGCTTCGACTCTATAGTAAATAATTTTCCATTATAGAGCCTGACAGTTTGGTGTCATCCTTAACAGTTCAGTTCAGAAAATTTACTCAATACAGACTGCAAGGAAATGAGGAACTTTTATTTCTGCTCTGGCTTTAAGATACAGCTTAGTTTACTCTCATAGCTGTGAACAAATTTGGATACGGTTTTCCATGTGTAAACTACTTTTTGATTGTGTAAATTCCTGAGTTCTTAAGGAAAGTAAAGTGCCTTGAGTTCTAGAGGACACAGACATACCCAAAAGCAAACTGCAAATGCAACTATGCTGGTACCTGAATTTTAAAAGTGTAACAAATATAGCAGCAATATTTTTTTAAAGAGAACTGGATATATTAGATATTTTCTTCCCTTAGAGGTAGGCCTTAGAGACATGATAATATTCTGGGCAAAAGCAATTATAAAATCTCACACTATACAAAATAAAGTGTGTTTTCTAGTCCGTGTCAATATACTGGTTTGCTTAATGTCTGCATCTGCAGCTTAATATTGAGCTTCACAGTAGTTACTGTCAGGTATTAACATTTTCATAGACAGCCTCGAAAACTTACATGTACCTATAGGAATGCTTCATTTTGAGATGTTTTTTGTAGCATTTCAAGTAGGGTGACCTTTAACATTTTAAATATGCATACATATAGCTAGGCAGTGCTAATCTAAGTTGTGCTCTGTAGAAGCTTAGTTGAAGTTCACTAACAAGCAGGAGGAATTCAAATGAATGAATCTTTTCTAGTTCCTATATAGTCATTGCTTTACATTTTAATTCTTACTAGACCATTTGCAGAGGGATTTCTTTCCTGGCCAAGGATATTCTTGGGTGCTTGAGTGGAAACATGAGAGGCTTTATACCAATACCAGATTGTTCTCTAAATATAGCCGCTTCTAGTGGTTATTTTAAACTGAGTGTCAAACTGGAGAGTTATTAGGGGAGTAACTGTAGTTTGTTTGAAAAAGAAAAGAGATCTTTGCACAGTGAAGTTGTCTTATATGGAAATAAGACGAGTGGTATGTGTAGTTTGTACTACCACATGTCAGTAAAAACCAGAAAGCTGTGATCAGTGTTTGGTTTTATATAAATTTGGAGTAGACTTCACAGCTGATGGGTGTTGAAGCAAAAAATAGGGTTACATGATCAATCATCCCTTACTAACATGGGAATGAAAATCTTTTCCTGTGCTGGGTCAGCTAGATGTTTTTCTGTTATTTAAAAAGTTCTCTTTTCATGGTTGATTAGATTTTGTGCTGGTTTTTTTGATTTTTTTTCTTGGAGAGAGACCATTTTGTGTTTTCTGTTAGTTATGCGTCTAGAAGGGAGTTTCATTGCTATGCCTATAGTTGACCTGCAGGTTAGTCCACTATGAGAGAGAAAGTTGAAGCCCAGAGCAGTAAGAAGTCTCAACAGAAGTCTGAAAGTATTTAAACAATTCTGTGAAAAGAATACAAAAACCCACTTTATCTTTGAAAATTGCTGGAAAATGGAGTTGTTGCCTGCTGGACATCTGCACTAGCTGAATCATCCTCATGAAAACTTTTCTAACTCAGTGGTTGTACCGTCTGATTTTGTATAGTGTGTGTATGAGCTGTTTTGTACTGCAGTGTACCCGCTGACAGGGAAGGGAGGCAGGCGGAAGGGGCCTCACAGGAAGGTGTTGCTCTAGCCTGACAGAAGGCAGCCTGTAAGGTCTTTTGGGGAGAGATGTTTGCAGGCTGTACCTGGTCAGGGGGTCTGTGCGTTTTACTCACATGTTGCTGCGGAGGTTGCATGATGTGCACAGGGAATCTCTGCAGGGTTTCCATTACTGCTCCTGTGGTCACTGTTGTCCCCTGAGGTGCCTCAAGGTGACAGGAAACAGCCCTGCAAAGGCTGGATGAGAGTTTAGGAGTGGTACATTGTCCAAAGCCATGAATGCGTCAGATAGTTAGACCACAGTAAATCTGTTGAAAAGGGTGCTGAGGGTGTCCAGGTCAGAGAGGCATTGATACGCAGCATGGAATTTTTAAATTTAGCCAGGAGTAATGGCTCTGCTTTTCAATCACTTTATCTCTTCCAACTTTTTATAGCAGTATGTTGCCAAACAATAAATTATTTTTTTTCCAGAAAGCTGGGAGAATTCTAAAAATTATGAAATATCGAGCCCTCTATCAACCACTTCTGCTGCCCATCCTCTCTAGCTAATACCAATAGTCTTATGTCAGCAACATGGGTGCAAGCATCCACAACCAAAGAGCCATAAGCCGTGATGGAGAATGGACCAGTGCTGTGACAACTTCAGTGAGCATCAGAAAGGAGCTTGAGATGGTTTGTTCAGCTCCAAAGTTTTGTACTTCATTAAATTATTCCCTGGTCAGATTAAAATCTGATTACATAGATAATCTCCAAATAATTGGTTTTGCTGTTTTCTCCACTTACGACATCTTTTTAATTTTCAACTAACATTAATTAAATTAATGGCTTTTAAAACACCAGTGGTAATTAATTACTCTGTACTTACTGCTTTATTCTCCTATCTCACCATCTTATTGCACAATTACATTAATATTTAATAGTAATAATGTGGAGATAAGCACAACACAGTACAGTGCAGGCACAGAAATGAGGCCAAGAAGTGGGTATGGACTGTAGGGGGAAATCAAGACCACCAAAAACTACTGAAGCCCTCTGTACCATTTCCATAAAGGTCTAAAAGAATGTACTGTGTGTGGTAACTGATTCACGTAGAAGGCAAGAAACTTATTTCCAGGGCAAGGAAAACTTACCTGTAGGAAGGGAAGTCCACGAAGCCTGGGTACATGAGACCTCCAGGACCCTGGACACCCCAGCTGGATCAATGCTAGAGCCAGGACTGGTGACATCTTATTCTTTCTTCCTTTCTCTCTCTCTACCTCTTTAATTAACATCTCTCTCCCTCTTCCCTTTCACCCTACCCCTTTATCCAAAACCCACTGCTGTGTGCTTATATAAGAGGTCAGGGACAAACACACCAATTTCCTCGCCAAGGGTGTAATTTACTAACAAAACTTGGTAAGCTTTTGCAGACTCTCTGACTTTTGTCATTCCTTTTGACCAGGAGAGAATCTTGCATACTCCCTTCCCCTGAAGGGTGGGATGCCACACTTATGGAGGGAGTTACAAAGAAGTAACTACAGGTGTATTCTCTTACCAGAGATTGAGCTATCCAGTTAGATCTGTTTTCAGTAAAGCTTTGTGGGTTGAATTTTCTCCTGCCTGGGCTTTGTGTGGTGTGGAGATGTAGAGGAGGAAAGCAGGTTTAAAATTTGTTATATGCCTCCCCTGTTGAAGTCGGTCTGTATTCTCCTGAAGCAGCTTGGCTCACCCAGCAGCTCTCACACCCCAGGTGTCAGAACAACTGGGAAGCAGAGACGTTTTCCACCACAGAGGGTTGCAAGGACAACCATGGGCATTTCTTGAGGCCAGTTTCCTGACTGCTAATACTGCTATATTTTGCCTCAAGAGTTGGAAGTATAACAAAGTAGCAATTGCTTTATTTGCAAAAGATAAAAGTTGTAGAAGACTTTGATTTCTTTTTTAAAGCAGATTCTTAAAAAGCCATGGAAAAAAAGGAACCCAAATTAAAAAAAATAAAAAACAACCCTTCTGTGAAAAATAAAATAGAGCAGTTTTAAAGACAAGGAGGTAACCATATATATGAGTATCTGTCCGTTGTTCCTTTCTTTGTAATGCATGTTGTATCCCTTGCTTAGTAAAGCATTGTGTGCTTTTTTGCTTCTTAAAATTTTTCAGAAAATTTAGCTACCTATTTGCATGATGTATTTTATTGACCCCCCCATTATATTTTTTTTTAAATGGAAACAGTAAAATATATATAGCAAAGTTCTTTGCAGCATTCTTGTGTAATTACAATTTCCTAAATTCAACATGTGAAGATTTTTTTCCTTAGATGATTGTTGTATTCTAGGTCAGCTTGTATCAGCTTCTTGGTTGCATTAGAGACCAGGCTTTTGAAGACTGGTATGTGAGCCCTTGTGCTTTCTCTCCTTCCTCAGAGCACTGCAGTTACTCAGTACTTCAAGTTGTTTCAGTATCATGCACTGAAAAGTTGTCTTTTTGTTTTTTCCAAGTTCCCAATGGTTATAAATATTCCCCTTGTTTTCCGAGATAAAACTTGGCAAGCGTCTACTCTTGTGGCCTAGTTTACTCTCAGCTTCTGAGGTGTGGAGGAGCAACAGCTCTGGGAGTTTTCCTGCTGTGTGCTCTGGAAGTGGGACTTTCTCCTGCTTCACATTAGAGGGAGAGGCTGGGGACCATGGCAGAAAGTTGCACTGATACCACATGTCATGGCAAATGTCTCATGTGTGTCTGTTGTGAAGCAGCTGTTGATGCTATTTGAGTCTGTAGCTTGGAGCAGAGGCTGCAAAAGACATTCCCACACCTTCACTTTTGAGAGTTGAGCAGCCTGTGTATGAAATTTGAACCCAAAATAACAGTTGTGCAGCTCGTCTAATCTCTCATTAACATTTAATAAGGAATTAATTGTCTCTGTATTCGCAGAGATGTCCACTGATACTTCTTGGATGAGCACAACTGCAGATTTCTTCAGTAAACAATGAGCTTTCTCTGCAAGCAGCAGAAGTTTCTGACTCTGCAGGGTAGCAGGCAAAACTCGTGGGATCAGCTGCAGGGACAGACTTGAAAATCTGTTTCTTGAATTGTTTCACTAGAAACAAAGCAGTGAGTCACTGCCAGTGACCAGCCAGCCATGCCAGCACTCCTGTCAGCGCTGTGAGCAGCGTATGGGAGCACTCACATGCGCCCGGCGCAAGCTCCTGGCTCCCATTTCCCCTCAAGGGACGCCTGTTTGCAGAAAATACTTTTCCAGCAGAGAATTCACTCTTCCTGGGGAAGCTGCAAACACAGAGAAAATGTTTTGGGATCGGCACTGAATGTGTTTGCTGATGCTGTATGATCTTTGGTAACACCTTCAAGCATTCCAGCATTTGTCTTGTCTCAACTTTTGAGTTATACTTTATGGCAAATATGACACTAAAAGGCATTCTCAGAAAATATGGACTAAAGACTGTTTTTAGAAAGACCACACAAAGCTTGGCAGATAGAGCAAAGTTATTTCTGCAGGGTTTATTTTCTGCATAGTTTGTTTTTTTTCAGAATAAATGCGAGGCACATGCTGCTTTGTTGGGCTCATGTGTTGATACAGTCAGTACCACAACCAGCACAGGCAGCCCTCCACACTGAAAAATGGCAGCAGGAGCTGGGAGGCAACTGAAGAGTAGTGTCACAGTGTGCTTACTCTACACTTTATTCATACCTGAGCATCCATCTGTGACCACTCTTGGGTACTAACAGCCAGCTGGGAGGAGGCAAGGTCAGATCTGCTGGCACATTTTGGAGTTCTTTGATTGCATTGTGAGCAATACATTGGGATGCACATTTGCAAGGGAACCGCTCCTTTGGGGTAGTGTTAAGTGCCCGGTGAGATTTGGCACTCCGAGCATAAGTTAATTTAAGTGGTGTTTTATGGATTTACGTAAACTTCATTGATGTCTGTTTGATGACCCTAGGAGCATAGAATCACAGAATGTGCTGAGTTGGAGGGGTCCCATCAGGGTCATGGAGTCCAGCTCCTGGCCCTGCTCAGGACACCCCAAGAGTCACACCATGTACCTGAGAGCATTGCCCAGACTCTTCTGGAACTCTGTCAGGCTGGCGCTGTGACCACTTTCCTGGGGAGCCTATTCCAGTGCCCAGCCACCCACAGGATGAAGAACCTTTTCCTGATATCCAGTCTAAACCTCCCCTGACTCAGCTTCATGCCATTTCCTGGAGTCCTATCACTGGTCACAAGAGTGCAGAGATCAGTGTCTGCCCCTCCGCTTCCCCTCGTGAGGATGTTGAAGAGCACAATAAGGCCTCCCCTCGGTCTCCTCCTCTCTAGGCTGTTTAGGATATAAAATAAGTAGAATAAGGCCTAGTAGCCTTAGTGATCCCTTAGGGGGAATAACAATAATAATAATAAATATCTAATGAGAGGCTATAAACTCTATTACTTTGGAAAGTTTTGACAAGCTTTTACTTACTTTGACCATAAACAGGAGTCAGTGAGGACATCTTGAAGGAAGCAGTGTCATGAACTGGCAGAGTCAGACTGACAGGTTTTTTTCAATGACTCATTTGTATCTCAGGTTTTACTGCAGTCTTGATAAATGTGTCTTACAGCTCAAGACGAGTATGCTGAATTCCTTTGTGAGCAATTGCCCCAGGATAATACTGGATATTCACTGGAATGACGTTACAGAAATTGCTAAAATTCACCAACATTCTCAGGAGCTTTTCACTTCAAAAGTAATCTAGAAAAAAATGGAAATATTTGAGACTTGTGTTACAAATAAAGTCTTAACATCTCTGATGACAAGTGTCCCAGGGCAGCTGGAGAGCATTTGAATGGGGTGCCTAAAGGAATTAATTTGTTGATTGCTGCCTATTGAGGGCAAGCAGAGAGGCCACCACAATGTGACAGACGTGCAAAGACTGGGACAGACAGATGGCAGAGCCCTGTGCCTATTCCGGGTGACATCCATCGCCTGAGGTGAATTCACATGTATTAGGTGGTTCACTGAGTTGGACAAAGAAGAATTTGACTAGCTATTTTAATTAAAATAAAACTCAGGGAAGCTGAAATCTATCAAAACTCAGTTGCTTACAATCAGCAGTTAGATATGCTGTAGAAAGCCAAATACTCCTTCCTAAATCTCCTAAATGACTAAACATTCATACCACTGATTGGCATCTATCTCTTTCCGTTCCTTATATTGGAGTATGGGCAAAGAGTTGTCTTTTGCTTTTGATACTAAGTGATCCTCACTAATTATGGATAGTTCAATTATCTTGCTTGGGGCAGAAGCTCTATGGCTGAATCTCCTTCCAGTGGTACTATGGACTGCAACTACTCAGGGACAGGGGACAAAATCCTAGGGCATCAGCCACTCCCCAGGGGCCCAGAGGAGGTAAAATACTTTGTGAATTTATGGATACTGAGACTGTCAGTAAATTCACCACTGTGTGTGTGAGATGTTGGAGAGATTACAGTTATATACCTTGGGGCTATTTTAATAAACCCTTGTCCAGTTTTGTGGATTTTGGCTCGGTCCGTCTGAGTGTACACCTCATACACAACCTCAGTTGCTACCAAGCCCTGCCAAGCAGGAATGATGTACAGGACTGCAAGCCTAGAAGCATCCCTCATGAACTGAAGCCAGTGTTTGAAATGCCTAATTGGTGGATGCAATTGTGCAGAACTCCAGGAAATATTAGTGATGGGCCTGGTTGTTGTGATGTTGAACATCAGTAGATGTGCTCCTTGACTGAAGGTTCTGTGGTTGTGCATGTTGAATCCTCACCACTGCATGTTCCCGGTCCAGGATGAAGCTTGCAGGGACAGAAGATGAGTCACTGCAGCTGCTTTCTTGCTTAGGGCCGGTTACTCAAGAGTGGCCACTGAGTGAGCAGAGCAGGAGCTGCTCAGCAGCAGCCAGCGATAAACACATTACAAGACAGTGATCTCCAGCAGTTTTTGGAAACTGATGATGTGGCTAGGCCAGTTCCCTCAGGTGACCTTTGACCAGGTTACTGCCAGCACTCGTCAGGATCTGATTAGCTCACCTGTAAGCTCTTTCTGTAGCCAGCTGTTTCAGCTCACGTATACAAATGTGTACCTCACCTGTCTGCAGTTCTGTTTGCATTTTATGATATGAGATCATTGATCAGCCCACCATGAGCCTGCTAGTTATCCCAATGATTCTGGTATAAAAAAGAATATGAAACCACTAAGCTTATGTAAAGCAGCAAACTGAACTCATGGGAGTTCAACTTCTGATGCCAGTGAAACCAATATATATTTCAAGTATTTTTTTTCACCTGTGTAGGACCTGTGGCCCAGCCGAGTATTAGAATAAATGTAATTTCTACAACCCAAGCTTATAGTTTCCCTTGGAGAGTTAAGGCTTGTGGACAAAGGTTACATTTTAGTTGATCTGATGTAGCTGGGAGAGACAGATAAGTTTCAGGCAGATGAGCTGTTTTTCAGGGTAATGCAGTAGGCTGAGTGGTTTGGCAGATGCTGAGAGAGCAGATCCAGGCAGTAGAAAACTTTAGCTTTTATAGTCTTCCATTTGGTGCATCTGCATGGTTTGCAGTTGCACTCCAGAAGGCCACTGGTTGAGGTTTTTTTATTCCCCAAGGGAAAACCTTGTCCAGGACTCCCCATGCATGCTGTGACCCTACTCTCTCATTCACCAAAGCCAAGTCATGATGGGCAGATTTTGTTCCCTACTGCTGCCAACTCCAAAACTTGCTTGCCCTCTCCCTCGCAGGGCCACTGCTTTCTGTCACCAGAGTCTTCCTGCTTCCCTAAGTCCAGGTGTGCTTCAGAGCTTGGCCTAGATGGTGAGCACCATGGGCTTTTAGTTTAACCCCTTTGGAATACACCAAGGATATTACTCAACCAAGAAGTCTTTCCTTTTGATGTACAAAAGCCTGATCTTCCAGATAATGGAAATCCAGACATGCAGAAACCAAAACAGGGTTGATTGGGTTGGAGTATCTCTTTCTTCTCTTTCTTAAACTCTTACTCCCCATGGCTGTTCTTGTCACTCTGATCCAAGGAGAAGTGTGGCCCCATAAATTCCCCCCTTTTAAAACACAACAAGAAGTCCCTTGTTTCATGGTCTGACTCACCGGATTCCTTATGTTGGCTCCCTGTGGGGTGCTGGCCTACAGTTTGATAGATGTTTCTTCAAAGATGTGCCACCAAAACTGTGTGAACTACAGTGGGCAGGTTTGCTTTGGCCAGGCTCAGATGTGCTCATATCACAGAGCACATTATGTGCACATAATACAAAGCAGAGCTCATGATATGTTACAGGCATACTCCAGCACATCACACCACATGCACCTGTGTAAGCAAATAAAAGGAGTGATGAGCAAAGTGAATAGACAACATAATGCAAAGGAATACTGTAGGAGTGAAATTTTATATTTTTCTGCTGAAGGAAGGCAGCCCTGTGATGCACTGCACTAGGGCAAGCAGCTGTGCTGGAAGAGCTGTCACAGTGCATTCCCCTGTGTGCTTGATCCTGGTGGAAACATGATTTAGCAGAGATAGAGCTAGTAATGAAAGAGATGAGAACTATGAACCAATTGATGCCTGGTGATTTCTACTGTATCTGCTCTTTATCTTTAATATTTCCTGTGCACAGAAGGCAATGGAAACTGATTTAGGATGCCAAAGAATAAAGAGAAAAATTTCCCATTCAGAAATTCACAGCAGAGAACCTTGTGTCTCCAAATATTACCTATGTTCTGTTGAAGTATACAGCTAACAGAAGTCATGGAGATGTCTTTTGGAAAGAGCTGTTTCAAGGAAAATCAGAGATACCAAACAAAAAGTTGGCAGCCTTTGTGTCAGCACATGAAAAATTGTGAAAATTATGTAATGAACAGCATGAAAATGAGAACTGAGTGGTGTGAACAGCAGATTACTGGGACTGATGGGTTGGTTGGAACAACAGAAACAAAATTTGAAAGTGTATAAAAATTGTTGAGGTTATTGTGAAAGGAAAAAAACCCACATGCCTGTGCTTGGAACAAACAGAAGATCTGGTGCATGATGTAAGGTCCTTGGGACTTGAAGGAGATCAAGGAGAAGAAGCATCCCCAGTACAGTGGAGCAACTCCTCTAAATCAGAAGCAGAAAACGGCAGCTCAGGCTGGACCCTTGCCAGGCCTTCACAGGCAAGCTGATGGATGAAGGCTGGAAGACTTTTCCAGAGTGGTAGTAGCTGCAAGCAGATGCTGCAGTCACAGAGTGTTTCAGGGCTAATTCTATTAGTTTTGACAGACTTGAAAACAGCTGTATTTCTGAACTTCCTGGGGGAGCAAAGGCCAGGGCAGGAGGTGGAGCTGGTAGTTAATTCATAAAGCCATCCTTTGGGAAAGGAGCCTTGGAAGATTTATGCCCCAGGGCTGGCAAACAGGAATTTTCTAGCCTGGTCTGGTGAATGTGGCCAGAAAAAGGTCAAATAATTAATCTCAGTCCCTGTAGGGAGACTCAGTTCATAAAATAAAGTGAGCTGGAGAGAAGGCTGTTGGAGGAACTCCTGTTGTCAGGCTTGTCTGCTTGGCCACAGGAAGGAGGGTGACTACCTGGGTGAACTGCCTGTGTGTTCATCACCCTAGGCTGTACTTTTCTGAAAAAAATTATTTTGTTTTTAATAAATACTACTCATCTTTGTGAGAGTTACCTGGAAACCCTGTTGACTTCCTGAAGAAGATGACTAGCACAGGGGCAGATCTGGTGGGGTATTCAGGTTCCCTCCCTGCCTGGAAGGGCAGCCAGCAGTGGCCAGGTGGGACCACAGGCTTTTTCTGCAAAGAGGTGAGAGCTTTAGGCTTGAAACTGCTGCTGCCCCTGTAGACACCCAAGAGAAGGAAAAACCTTGACAATAGCAATGCATGTCAGTCACTGCAGACAACAAACACAAACTACCCACCTCCTGCTTCTCCATCCCTCAGCTATTTTCACAGAGCTACTTTTAAGAAACCATGGAGTAGAGAAGGAGGCTTAAAGAACAGAACATGTTTTTCAGTGATGACAACACTGATTAGTCCCAGGGTATACCACGTAGGTTGTCTGGTGTGAATCTAACATTTACCAGAAATAAAATAATCTGTGGCTTGATGGGAATGGAAACACCAGTTATACCCTGCAGCATCAAGTAGCTTTAATCATGGCACCACCCTGAATATTTTGGGACTGAGTCTCTGCATTCATTAATGTGGGCCAGGCTTTTCCACTCAGCCCTCTGTGTGTTGTGAGTACATCCCTCCATCCAGGGAGAAACTGCTGCTGCAGGTCTCCCGAGGGCCAAGGAGAAGGGATTAAATACCAGCTCTGGCAAAAGTAGATCACCGTTTGTCTTGTTTTAAGACAATTTAAAAAGTGGACACTCTGAAATGAGTTACCTCCCATTATAGTTTTAATCAACCCCTTTCCACCAATAAGGAGAAATAAATACAAGTAGATGTAAGTGAAGAAAATAACAGTTTATTAACAAAACAAAATAGCAACAGACAAAAAATAACAGTAATAGTTACTAGTTAGAAAGGTGCTGAAATCTCACTGCCTCCCGGGGAACAAGGGGAAACTCAAAATGGGGGAGTGACCCTCCTAAGACGGTGCCGTCCTCAGGCGGCCGCATGGTCTGGGAGACACGAGGAGGATGGCAGACAAACCCCGCTCGGTGCAACCTTCTCTCCGGATCAAAAAAAAAAACCCCGAAAAACAAAGCAACAGGAAGGCAGGAGCTTACAAAGCAGTTCTGGTGGCAGAATTGCTGGTGTTGCCGGGACGCCCCGGCCCCACGCTGTCAGCCTCCAGTTCATTGGGTGTCGGTGCTGTTGTCTTGCTGCCTCCTCCTGAACTCCAGTGGTGTTGGTGCTGCTGCTCCTGAGCCGTGGGTGTGTTGTGGGGGGGAAAAGCGATCTCCCCAAGCACTGAAAACAGCACCCTCCAGCCCCAAAGGCTCTAGCCCCACACTGCATAATTTGCTCTGAAACAGGTTTGTACCGGGAAATGGAGCTTCTCGGGTTGCTACTGCTGTGAGTCCAGAATTCTGCCCGAAACAACCCCCTCTGAAGGCGAGAGAGAAACTAAAAAAAACCAACGAAGGGGAGCCTCTGCCTTAGCCAGAGCTCGGAGGCAAAGAGAGCTCTGCTCGGGTGACCCTGGCTTTAAAAAGACCCGGTCCCCACTGGCCCCGTGATGCCATTTCCCGCTGCACTGCTGGGTCTTGGAGAGACAGTAACAGTTCTGGGCACAGATAGATGCGGAATAAAATAACATCTTGGGTTACCCAGGATGTGTTGCTGTGTTTTCTCACCGACAGGATCCAGCTGGGGAGGAGGGTATGGGGCCTCCATGCGCAAACTTCATTTGCAAAATTTTGTCCCTCTGACTCTATTGTTAATATTTTTTAACTTTTTCTGGAGATGTAAGAAGACTTAATAGGTCTTAGAAAGGTACTGCTTTGCTACTGTTATTTTTTCTCTTTTTTTGGCAATAAAATAGAAAAAGAAATCCCAAAACTAAAGCCAAGACCCAAAATCAAGGTTCTGAGATTCCACAGAAGGCATCAATAGATCAACTTTTGTCCTAACAAACCCTGGTAATATTCTTTCCTGTTTCTATGTGAGAAATATAGAGAAAATGAAAACAGGACTCACAAATGTTAGATATTTCTTGTAGTTTTTCTTTATAAATGAGTACCTAATCAAATGTAAATTCTAAACTTTTCCCGCTTCGAATTTCCTTATTATGGTTTCTCTTGCAGTTTACTGCTTATATTCAGTTTTTCTTGTAAAGCTGTACTGTGGCTGAACTAAGTGAACAGCTGTGTCAGACATAAACCCTACAAAGAGCCAGAACATGTCTGTGGTTACCCTTCCAAATTTTTACAGAGGAAATATATAATTGAAAAGCGAACTAGTAATTCTATTTATCTCAGTAGTTGTTTGGGGTTTTTTTTCCATTTTTCTCAATGCAATTTGTTTTAGTTTATTAGTCAGCATCTGGCTTTTTGTCTTGTTTGTGCTATTTACAGAGAAAGGAATCAGTGTAGTTTCTGTGCTCTTTTTTGGAAAAAGCACTATTTCTGATCTCAGCAGCCCTTATTCCTAAGCGATTGATATAACTACTGCTGACTGATCTATTGATGCCCATCTAGTAAGTACATTAAAATATTTTTTATATATATTTTTGGAAAACTTGGGTGAATGACTCATGGAATTAATGCATCACCAACTGTAATTGAGAGAGGCTCTGTACAGAACTGCTTATTAGAGCAGCAAGATGACAGACATTGATACAGGAGGATTTAAAAGATCTCATTTTGCCAGTCTTGCTGCTGCAGTGCATAGTTGCATTGAGGAGGGATAGGTTTGAAACACAGTGTCCTCATTCCCCCTGAGCTCAGTGCTTTGTTTGGACATGGAGGAATATAAAATGAACACATGCTTAGTCCTGTAAAGTTTGATTCAGCTGTCAAGCAGAAGACAGTCAAGTTACATGGTAGGTAAAAAGTCATCATAGAAATGTGAGTAAAAAGTGCTTTACTCACTAGCCTGAGTAGTAAGAGACAGGTGAGGGAAATACATCTGAGTCTCCTTTCTCCCATCTCTTGTCCTGGCTGTAGGTGTTTGCCTTCACCAGGCATCTGCTGGCTGTTAGCAATCAAAGGTAGTTAGCAATCCCTGGCTTTTGTCATCTCTGCAGAAGCTTGTCTTTGCTCAGCAGCTAGCAGGGCTCATTGATGGAGCTTTGAACTAGATGTGCCAGGGAAGGGGACAATGTCAGGCTTGCCCTTGACAAGCTGTGGGATGACATACCAAGGTTAGAGGGACAGGGTGCAGGTGAGGGGCCTCAGGCAGTGGACCTGAGATGTACTGGCCACACTGAGCACATTTGACGTGTTATGGAGACAAGCCAGGGGCTCCTGAGGTAACAGAAGCCAAGAAACACCCGTGAAATATCTCAGTGAAATGAAAGGGTGTTCCTCCAAGAAGGCAACATGAGCTGACAGCTCAGCTGAGGTGCCTTTGCACCAGTGTAGCAGTGTGGGCAACAAACAGGAGGAGTGGGAAGCCACTGTGCTGCTGTGAAGTTATGGTCTTGTTGCCATTACGGAAACTGGGTGGGACAAATCCCGTGACTGGATTGCACCTATGGATGGCTACTGGCTGTTCAAGAAAAGAAAGGATGGACGTGTTGCCCTCTCTATCAGGAGGGGGATTGAGTGTGAATTTCTGTTTCTGAAGAATAGGCATGAGCAGGTTGAAAGCCTGTGGGTAAGGATCAGACACCAACACAACAAAGAGAACCTCATGGCTGACACGTACTACAGGCTGCTCAGCCGAGGGGAGCCTGTTGACAAAGCCTTCTTGCTCCAGCTGCAGGAGGCATTGTGCTTGCAGGCTCTTGTCCTGCTGGAGGCCTTCAACCGCCCCGACACTTGCTGGGCAACCTGTGGGTTGCCAACACAAGTTAATTGGGGCTAGATTGGAGGCAGCCGGGGCTGCAGTGATCATGCGCAGGTGGAGTTTGCAGTCCTGAGGGATATGGGTCAGGCAAAGATTAAAGTCAGAATCATGAATTTCAGGAAAGCAAACTTCCAGGTCATCAAGGATGTAGTCAATAGGACCTTCTGGGAAATTGCTCTGAGGGACAAGGGAGCAAAAGATGTCTGGCAGATCTTTAAGGATTCTTTCCACAGAGCACAACAACTAGCAATCCCCAGGAAGAAAAGTTCAGGCAAGGAAGGCAGGAGATTGGCATGGGTTAGTCAGGACCTGCTGGTCAAACTAAAGGGTAAGACAGAAATCCAGAGTCAGTGGAAGCAAGGACAGGTATCCAGGGAAGATTACAGGGTCACAGCCCAGTTGTGTAGGAATGGAGTGAGGAAGGCAAAGGCAAAGCTGGAGCTGAACTTCACAAAGGTCACGAAGAACAGTACGAAGAACTTCTACAGGTGTGTCAGCCAGAAAAGGAAGGTCAAAGAAAGCATTTACCCCCTTGATAAGCAAGGCTGGCAAACTGGTAACTAGGATGAGGAGAAGGCTGAGGTGCTCAAAATTTTTTGCCTCAACCCTCACTGGCAACGTCTCTTCTCACACCTTTTGAGTGGATGGAGTGTAAAATGTGACTGGGGGAGCCAAGTCCCTCAGATAGAATCAGGTTAGATAGACCACCTGAGGAACCTGAACATATGTAAGTCTATGAGACCTGATGAAATGCATGCCAGAGTCTTGATAGAATTGACTATGTAGTTGCCAAGCCACTCTCCGTGATACTCAAAAAGTCATGTCAGTCAGAAAATGAAAAAGAAAGTTCAGCTTTCCTGTATTTGCACAGCCCCTTACCCTGCTTAGGGCTGCATCTACGCCCTGAGTAAGGAATTGCTGGAAATTGTGTTTCTGTGTCATCAGGCTTTTCCTAGAGTTTTGTGACTACTCTCATCTGCCTTTCTGTGATTTTGAAGAGTACTCCTCTGTTGATAACTCCTGAATGACTGCTATAAATTAGCTGTCATGGGCATTTGCAGGAGCATTGTGGCATGCTGCAAAATGAAGCTTCATGTTACATTTTTTAGAGGCTACACCACTGTGCATTCATCAAATTCTCCACAGACTGGAAAATAACCTTCTATTACTCCCACAAACAAGTGTGGAAAGCTGTCTGCTTCTTTATTCCAAGGAACCCCCGCTTTGCCTTGCTTTGCGCTCATAATTGCTCTGTGTCAGCCCTTGAGGTCTGCATTGTGAGACTTTCCTTTCTGCATCAATGGCCCATCACTGCTGTTACTGAAGTACAGTTTAAGGTAAAGGCCATTTAGTCAATGCTGCCATTCATTTGGAAGAAGTTTAATGCTGGCATTTTCTGTGCTTGGTACTGCCAAGTGCCACGCTCCCTGATCCTGATTAGCAAAGCATTTAAACTTGCACATGAAGCATTCTGTCAGTGCTCTCATTGATTTCGGTGGAGCCAATTACACATTTAAACTTTCAAAAGAAGCTAAAATTATTAGGTTGGGAATGAGAGCACTCTGTTTCTGGAGAGGTAATGAATATGTACAATTAATCTTTTTAGAAAAAGCAACCACCCCCAGTTAAAAAGGGAGTTCATGATCTTTGCTCTCATACCTGTGGTAAATCAGACAAAGTGGGAGCAAGTGCTCAACACACAGAGAGCAGAGTCAAATTTACAGTGACATAATCATCCCAGTTGGAAATTATAAGAGGTTTTCTTTTAAACCACTATTTTTGTAGAAGAAACCTTAGTCTACTTATAATTAAGTTTTAAAACCTGGCAGCCGTTTAAGCCTCCTAGCTGGTAATTTGAGGTCTTCATGTGGATGTATTTTCCTATGTCAATGCTAATTTATTTCTGAAAAAAAAAAAAGAAAAAAGAAGGAAGATTACTATTATAAGAAGGATCTGTTTTCTATGGGATTTCTCTTGCAGTGCAGACAAAAATAGGGCTGAAATCTAAACTGAAATTGCCAGGTATAGATTCTGAATTGTAGGTTTCTTTGTAAGTAACATGATCCAAATTCAGACTAGCCTAAAAACATAGATTCTTCATCTGAATTGGATATTGTCAATTACATCAATTAAAACCAAATGTGCAAGAAGCATTTGACTTCTGGTGGAGCCTTGGTGATTTCCCTCTATCTTCCTGTGAAAAAACATGCATACCTGGGGCAGGCATATGCCAACAAATAAGTGCTGTGTGTGCTAACTTGTGTGAACTAACTGGATATATGCATGCAAGTGGATGCTACGGACTCCCATTTTATGTAGTGGCAGATTAAGTATTTGGCATGCACATTAGGTGCCTATTTTTAAATATTTATTCCTGTGTTTGTTTTTCTTTCAAATACTGCTGCAGTAACAAGTTACTTGTACTTAGCCAGTGATTTTGTATCTTTCCCCAGTAGACTAAAACCAGACAGTAGATATAAAGAGAAATTATGATAAGAGGCAAAAGAATTCCATTCCCTAAAAAGGGAAAGAAAATGCAGCTTTTCTTTATTTGCACAGCCCCTTCACTGCTTAGGGCTGCAGCTATCTCTTAGCGATCATTTATCTTACATCAGTTAAACAAAATGTCCAGTACAAATGGGCTGCTGTACACTGTGTCTGCAGGTGAGAGACGGAGCAGATGCAGGGGGATGCTGTAACACGCACTTCCCAAAGAATCAGGTGTTGTCAGAATGACTGTCTGCTCATGGCATCTTCCTGAGGGTCTGTGGGAGAGGACTTTGGAAACCTCCTAAAGCGGATCTATGCCTGCTCTTTGCCTTGAGGGGGTAGTGGCCGTCCATGCAGATGATTTTCTTCCATTGGAGAGAATACTTCTGAAGAGGCAACAAGAGAGCTTCTAGGAAGGAACCCCAGGGTGTCTTGGTGGGACACCAAGAATGGGAGGGTTCAGGCCGGATTTGGGAGGGGAGGGTGTGCCTCAAAGACAAGCAGTGTATTTAACATCAGTTCGACTGCTGAAGTTTCTGAGTTATCCAAATGTTTACATATGTATGGAAACTTACAAGCTCTGTGGTTAAGTGAGATGAGATTAAGGAAGAAGTATATGCTCTGGAGATTCTGAAAAGGCTAAGTGTGATGTGCTGCCGAGTAAAGGGATAACTTGACACAGGCCCTGACAGCACTTATACTTCCAGCTTGGGTGATGTGAATTAGTATCAGAAATGAGATTTGTCTAATATACATTGACACTAGGTTAGAAGGATCATTTTCCTGATTGTCTATGGGATAATGTTTCAGACATCAGTCCTAATTTGTCTTATTGTTTTGTTTTGTGGTGTTTTGGGTTTTTAAAACTTATTTTTAAATTTTCATTTTTTGTATCACTTGTTTCTGGCTTTGCATTTCAGGTTTCTGTGACTCCTGTATTCCATTTTACTCTTCCGATCTTGATTTTGATGTCTTAGTAGAGCCTCCAGGACCTATGTTTCACTGAAATTTATTTACTGTTGCCTCATTTTACTACATGTTGTTTCTTTCACACTTTTTTTGTCTCCTCATGCACTTTTAGCTTGTCATTGCACCCTTTCATTTTTATGAAGAAGGCTGTTCTAGACCCTGTTCCAGAGAGTAATTTTAAAATAATCTTGGACCGCTGGTATGTTTAAATGTTGCTTTACATTTTGCAATTTTTTGAATCAGCAGATTTGAACATGTTTATTTTACTACTTAAGAATGTCTTTTTAGTTTTATTCTTTGAAACCAGAAGTGCTTTGGAAGTTTTTAGCTGCAATGTCCCATTTTATGTATTATTTTTAAAACTAAATGAAAATAAAAAGTTTTGATCTATAAAACAACTAAATATTCCTGCAAAACATTTCTGGTGTGCAAATTATCTTGTCAATCAAAAATTGTCTATCTACAGCTATCAGTTCCAGAGGGTACTACTTAATAATCTGCTTTACACTGACAAAATATCTTGTCTTAAAATTTCCAGTAATTTAAAAATTGTGTTTAACAATGGTGGGAGACACATTTGTGTGAGTACAGTAGGATATCGAAAGGTTAAATGACTTACCAGATGAGTGGCGGTCTCAGCCTCCTGACCTAGTCCCAGAACTACCATTCCTTCCTAAATAAGTATTTTTTCCAGGGGTGCAAAAGCAAAGCCTGACATTTATTATTCTGATGTGTGTCTGTTCCCAGGACATTACATTTCTGTGGATACCTCTTTTGAGGGTGAGAAAGCAGTGCTGTCCAGCCCTGATCTGTACTCCGAGGAATGGAGCTGTGTCAGACTGATTTATCAGATAGCCACAACTTCAGACACCTCACCTGATCCTGCCAGGCTCAACCTGTACCTGCGGCAGGAAGGAGAAAGTTTTGATCGTTTGCTGTGGTCAGCCAAGGAGCCATCGGACAGCTGGCTCATAGCTAGCTTAGATTTAATGAACAGCACTAAGAAGTATAAGGTAAGCCCAATTTTAGAAGATGCGACGGGCTTTCTGGTGCATACGTTGGGCTTACAAACTGCTTTTTTAATGTATGCAAACTTATTTTGAGCCCTGTCCTTGGCTTCCATTTCTAAGGCTGGCAGCACGAGTCAGCTGAGCCCTCTGTCCCTAGCACCCATGAGCAGAGCTGGCACGAGGCAGTGCTCTGACCAGTGGCTGTGGAGCAGCTCACAGGGACACACAGCCAGCTGAGCCCTGCAGCAAGGATGCCTCACCTCCTGGTACCCCTGTGGAGCTGCTGGTGCCACGTGGCAGATGTGGGAACTCCCAGGTCCTGGGTCTGCCGCTGGGCTCACTTTTTCCTGCCCTATGTGCCTTTCTGGAAGGAGTCAAATGCTGACAGAAGAATATTTCTACCCAGAAACCATCACGTTGTGTCACTCACAATAACATCTTGCATAACCACAGTTGAGCAATATGGAATTCCATACTCTTAAATGAAGTGTGGGAATTTTTTGCCTTGTCTCATTGTCCTTCAGTGTGTCTTCTGTGCTTGAGGAAGAGCACTGGCTCCATGTTTAATGCATTCTGCCAAGCTCTTTCAGCAAAAGCACATCTGACTCTAAGGATGATGGTTCCCCAAGATATATTTAATTTGTTCTCCTGTTTATCCTGTTTCAATATTCAAGGTACTAATGAAACTCTAAAATTGACAGTGTGGTTTATATTGTGCAGCTTGTACTGGAAGGTGAAATGGGACAAGATAAATCCACCAGTATAGCAGTTTTTGAAATCAAAATCACTTCTGGATATTGTATTGGTACGTACTCTCTGCTCAATCCTCATATTCTCTGCACAGAAAAAAATGCCTTGTTGGCAGTTTTAAAAGTGGATTGAAAGTCTGGGTTTAAAAAAAAGACAATGGCTTTTTCCTGATTGAAAAGTACACTGCCATATTCGATATAGATAATTTTAAAGCTAAGATTGCACAAACTATTAAGTGGGGTTTTTTCACCTGTCTCTGTGATATATATAGACATATTACATACAATAATTAATTCCAAATCTATTTATTGTTCAAGCAGGAACAAGTGTTATATTTTAAAAAAACTTTGGACTTCTTCAAATACTAGACATAACAGCTGCAACATTATTTCTGCTTTCTGCCTGCTCATGGCTTCCGTACAGTGGCATCTTGAGGCTGCAGACTCAAAACTCTGCTGATATGTATTTACACTTAGTGCTATTTCCTCATGACATTTGCTAAAAACTCTTAATGAAGTTCAAAAATTCCAGTGTCTAGGAGGCTTGGGGATCTTCACATTTCTGGAGAGCTCTGGTGGAGTCCAGCCAAGTTGTCACAATTCTTTGGCTCTGTGAAGGAAACAAAGCAGTTGCATTACTGTTATGAAATACTAATACTGCTTTGCTTCTGGCCATCCCTGACTTACAAGTGAAAGTTCTGCTTTCCCTATTTACTACTGGGAGGTGGTATATTTAAATCTGCTTTATTTGGTTCTAAATTACAGCAGTCCTATACTGGCAAATGATGAAAAGGCAGTTTGGGCCAAAGAAGATGGAAATGAAAATTTCATAAAAAATTGTGGATAGGTTTGCTTCTGTTTATTATAAGCTCTTAAATGCTGTGTCCACTTTTATAAATACAGGCGTTATCTGCTCTGCCATATGTGAAGCAAGGCCAGTGCTTAGTAATTTGCTCTTCCTATTTCTGTAATGAAAATGTGTGCACTCAGCTGGTGGTGTCTGCAATTGCAGAATGTGACTTTGAAGAAAATCATCTTTGTGGCTATGTGAACCGCTGGAATCCTAACGTCAACTGGTTTGTTGGTGGAGGGAACATCCGGAATTCTCAGTCTATCCTGCCCAAAGACCACACACTTAACAGTGCACTGGGTAAGCAACAAATGTAGAGCAGAAATATAGTGGAAAAATCTGAGTCTGTGATTCATGTATGACTCTCATACTGCGAGTTATTATTACTCAAGTTCTTTCCATTGTGGGGCTGGGGTGGGGATGGTAAGAGTGATTTATGGGAAAAAAAAAGATTAGAATGAGGTTAGGGGATTTTGCAGAAGTTCACACAAAATTGCCTGTAAGCTTTATAACAAGGTTGTTACACTCTTCGTTAGGATTCAAAAGTACTCAGAGGTAAGGGTAAAATTTTGGATGGGAGAGGTGGAAAATTCAACTTTCTGTGTATTCTAAAAGTATGGGCCACAGTAAGTTTTCAATTCTTGTATATCTGTACATCTGGCAGGGGTTTTCTTTCCAGTGACTGTTGAGAAAATTGAGTAGGAAAACCAAGGTATTAAAACACGCTTGGAGAATCTTGGGTTAAACTGTACAGTCTAGAAGTTTTGTTTCTTTCAGTCAAATGTGGTGCTGTTAGTACAGCCCCTCAGAGGCATAAGGCTGGAAAGAATTATTGGAATTTCAGGACTTGCCTTGTATGAAACACTTGTCCTGGACACCTTGCTGAGGGAAGAGTTTTTTACACAGCCATGAAGAAGGGTTGGGGGATAACTTCACCTTTGCACAAGGTACCACAGCAGGTGATGGTCCAGACATCTGGCTGCTGCTGCCCACTGTGTGTCTTGGACAACATGATGCTTGTGGCAGTGCAAGGAATCACATCATGAAAAGCAGGGTTGATCCTCTTTCCTTAACTCATGCCGCTGTGCCTTTTTATTTATTTCACAATTGTGTGAGTTGAGTACAGAGTGTCACTCCACCCCCACATCACTCCCTGGCACTGAGATGCTGGTAAAATTTTGGTGGAAGTTTAACTCACCACAACTTCAACAGCAGACAGCAGATCAACCTATTAAATAAGTACTGTGACAGGAAATGCTCCCAGCTGGGAGGGATGTGTTTTTGTGTAGCCACAGCGTTTCTATTTCACACGAAGCCCTCTCTGCTGACCATTTACTGAGAAGACCTCGAGAAGCCTAAAGCCATGGAAGTGCCTTCTTTTTGCAAGAATTAGGCTGTGGAGTTGCATCATCCAGGGAGATTGTAGTTAAGCTATGAGAAGTGCTAAAACTGCAGAACAGAAGTGAAGCTGAGAACCTCGCAGGCAAGTATCACTGAAGTCACCAGTCCCCTGGAAGTGCACAATCTGGAGAAGACCCACAGCCAAGCAAGTCCTTTCCCCTCCTTCCACCAGAGTGAAGCAAGAAGTGACATCTGAAGGTCTGAGTCCGCTGTGTGCTAATTAACGTAGCAATGCCCACACAAACCTAACGGCACAGTTTGCAGTGTTCATGCTGAAGTACCCCACCAGTCTGATGCTTCAATCTCCTCCAGGCTTTCTACTTGTGAAGAACCATTTTTTTGTTCATCATACACTGCTTGATGCTGTGTTTCTGTGAGTGCAGAAGAAGAAAAACTACAGATGCGCAGCATGTTCGTGAACATGGATATGTCCCGTTTAAATTCAGATAGCACTCCCGAAATCAAAGTATTAGAAAATTTGAAAATCCTGCAGGTCACATTGGCTCATATTCATGATGGGAAGGTACTCTCCTCATGTGTAATGCATTTTTCTGCTCATTAACATCTCCCAAAAATCTTCTTTAAGGATTTTACATAAAAACTCAAGTCTATGCAGTAAAAATAAGACATTTATAAACCAAATCCTAGATAGACTGAGCAGAAATGTGCTGATTAAAAGCTGTTTGCCAATAATTAGATATATTATATGAACTGCTGTGTAAAACGTGAGGAAACACATGGCTTTGTTCATTTACTTGGGTTGCTCCAGTAAAAGTTGCACTTGAGAAAGACTAAATACTATACAGAGCTGTTGGGAGGGAGGGAATTTACACAGGTGTTGCACATTTTTCCATTTATGAATGGCTCCCAAAATTTAGAGTTTATTACATTTCAAATATAAATAAATATATTGTTTATGATAATAATAAAGACTTAAGAAAGAGCTAAGACAAGACTATTTTGCCAATGGTATCTTAGCCAAACAATTTTGGGTTGCACGTAGGAGGAAAGGAGAGAAAAAACCCCAATCTTTTAGAATTACTAAAAATTTTCTAGGAAGCAACCATTGTTGGCCAGGTCATAGATATATATGTTTAGTCCCTGTTCCTCTCCTGATACTTCGTGTAAGTGGTGTTCTTTAAAAGAGTGTCCTTATACAAGTTTGTTTTTCTGCTTCTAGGTCACTACATGTATGTGGACTCTGTTTATGTCAAACATTTTCAGGAAGTGGCCCAGCTAATCTCACCAAAGACCATGGCCCCAGTATCTGGCTGCTTATCTTTTTATTATCAACTTAAGCAGGAAAGCAGCATTGTTTTTACTGTTTACTTAAGAGACATGAGTGGCTTTTATGAAGAGATCTGGAAAACAGACAGTGCACTGAATGCAGACTGGACACTAGCAGAAGTCGACTTCAATGCGCCATATCCCATGGAGGTAAAGCAATCCTTCCTGTACAGTCCAGCTGCGACTTCCAGGTTGCCTCAGACATGAGTGCCATCTCAGGCTAAGCCAGGAACATGGCAGGGACTATCCAGTATCTCAAAGATGTCTTTAAAGATGGTGGTGATCTGTGATTTCCTTTGCCCTTTGCATAAGGGTCAAGGAGGGATCACTTTCCACACTCATGCTTGATTTTGAAGCCAGGTGATGCAGTGCTTTATCAGAGTACCTTGGGAGGTTGTAGAGTCTGACTAATGTGAGGTTTTACAGTTGCTGAATAATATCAGTGTTCTCTCAGTTCCCTATTTTTGTGACTCCGTGATCCATTTTTGAGGATGCTGAGTATCGTAAAATAATGCATAAGAAAAATACTGCAGAAGAAAAATTTTAAAAAATATTTGAGGTCTCTTTTCCACCTCACTTAGATCCTGCTGTTCATGAGAAAAAGTCCGAACTTGGGTCCTAACAGTACAGTAGTCCTTAGATGTGAAAGACAGCTCTTGATCGTTATTATAATGACTTGCGAGAGTATCAGAAAAAAATTGAATTTTTTATTCCCTACTGTTTACTAAAAAATACTCAAAACTTAGAAGATTGAAATAAACAGTGTAGGTGTATTATATATATATATGCATACTTACATGTATATTTTACACACATATATGTAATTTTTATACATATACACACATATACTCTCTGTATACGTATATACTTCTAACAGATGGATTACAAATAAATTCTATTTGCTTTAATTCTACCTAAGTTATTTGCTAATTTGCCATAAACCTGCAGATTTCCAGAAATTATTCGGGGTCAAGCTAATTTTCATGAGATGTTACATAGCTCTTTTATACTCTGCAAAGTCAGTGATCATCCATTTAAATCATCAGACTTCAAGGGAAAGGAGGGTAGCTCTCATACGGCTTCATAATACTGAATGGTAAGTGAATTACTGATTCAGTAAATACAAATTAAAAAGTGAAAATCAGTCCTAGCACTATCGATGGAAATTAATTAATGATCACTTAGAGCTTGGCAATATGGTGGTTAATTTTGTGAAAACATCCTCTCGTTTCCTAGTGGCATTCAAAAATCCATCCAGAGTGTTGGAAGCTATCCATATTGGAATAAATAGCAAAACATAAGATGTTGTACCACTGGAGGAATGTACAGGGTACCCTTGTGTTCAGCAGGGTATGCAACTTCAGCTCTCTCAGTTAAAAAAATATTTTAAAAGATTAAAAAAAGATTAAAAAAATATTGTCCAAGAGGGAGATGCAGATAATTAAAAGTATGGAGCAGTTACATTAATGAAATAACAGTTTTCAGCCATTACAAAAAAAGATCAAAGTAGAATATGGTAGAGGTTCTCCAGAGTCATGGAGGAGACAGAAACAATTAACTGTTCCCTGTTCCTCAAAATTTACATTGCTGTTCCAAATTCTTAGTGATCATGTAACAGTTTTAAAATAAAATAAACAGAGGGTCTTTTAATATGTGACACAACCATAGAACTCACTTCCACAACATACTGTAGATACTGTTATTAAGATCAGTTTAAAAACTGATTAGAAAAATTAATGGGAAATGATCCATCAGGACTATAATGTAAGGGAAGAAGAACTGAAAGCCTGTCATTGTCTTCCATTCTTTCTGTAGGTGCTCTCTGCTGGAAAAAAAGAGGGGCAAGACAGGCCTTTAATCTGCTCAAGGAATTTTTATGTAATCCAACACAGTAATTATTTTAGAGATCATTTTATAGAAATAATTATGAAACCTTACATATAAATTCTTTGGTTGCTTCAGGAGGGTCTTCCTCTTTGTTTCATCTGGCTAAAGGAGATTGCTCAGGATTCTTTCACTAGCTGTCCTAGTTTGCCTCCCATCCTTAGGCAAAACATCACAGGCATTGCTTTCACTGAAAAGAATCTCACTCTGAAAGCGTTTGTCCTTATTTCCTTGCTTTGTCCCTGGGGCTGGCTCTCAAAGTTTTCCTGTACCTCAGAGCTTTGATACTTAAGAGAAATTTTAAGACACTTCCTCAAGAGTTATAGATTGTCCTACACTTACTTGAGGAAATTATGTCCCCTGGGAATGACTAAATACAAGCATTGTTTGATCTTTGTGGTAAACAAAACACAGCAATAGCTTTTCTGGTTCTTAAATAAATTCTGTACAGGAAACCTTCCCTGACAGCTAATGCCAAGTCACGCGTTTAAGTGTCTGAGGATGTTTACAGAAAACTGTAAAATTTAATATTTTAATAACAGAGTAGTGAACACGGGGATTTTAGCTCTTGATCCAGAAGCCTTACTGTGTCTTTGAAACTGGTGCTTCAAAAAGCAGAAGACCCTGTGTTCCCTTTGGTTTTTCCTTGACCTTGAGTGAGCAACAATCTACTGCCAAGGTCAGGCTCTGATCTGTATCTCTAATAAGTGATATAATTTAATTTGTCCCAACACTTGCAGGACTGTATGAGATGTGCTGGAGTCTGTCTGGGACAACCGACCAGAATTCTGTATTTCAAAGATGTGTACCAAAATTATTGCTAAGTATATGGCAGATGAATAACAACTTATTATAATTTCTAGGTAATATTCGAAGTTGCTTTCAATAGCGCTAAGGGAGGTTATGTTGCCCTTGATGACATTTCTTTCTCTCCAGTTTACTGCAGCAATCAGACAGGTATGATGAGCTCTTACTGCTATTCACCTCCCTTGTTTTCTCCCTTTGCCTTGCCCCTCAGAACTGTCCGTCAGTATTTGCAATATTTGGTGCTACCTTCTCAACTGACCAGCGCCATTGGGCTCCTCTTCCTTCAGAAGACATAATAGCAGATAATACCAGTGCCATTCATTTTTTTCAGAAACTAGTCCTTAATGCTTCTTTTCCAAAGACCTTGCTTCAGGGTTCTGCAACTGGAGTGCTGGACTGAATGCTGTATTTGCATCACTATGGGTTTTGAGAAATTACCACTTGCAGGCCTGTCACAGAAAGAGAGGTCAGATTTTCCCAGGTGCAGTGGTATGAGGAAGTAAATGCCCTGGGCTTTTCATTAATGCCAGTGTAGGCATTCATCCTGCTACGTGCCCTGAGGTGTTCTTCAGAGCCAAAACATGAGCCTTGCCTTCCTGTCTTCACTCTCCCAGGACATATTACTCATCTCAGACAGTGTCACATCTGTCGGGTATTTGTTAGGTTTTCACAACAACAGACACCACCTGAATCCATGTGGCCTCTGATGTAGAGGCACTTGGGACAAAGGACTTTGTAGTTTTGTATGCAGCCTCTTAAGTAGCTGTGTACTGGCTGCTGGGGTTTTACTGTGTTACTAAACACAAGTCAAAAATAGATTAGTGGTTTCCCACTGATACAATCTATTCCTTTAGTCATAAGTTTGAATTTTTTGGCAAATTCTTTGAAGTGATCAAGGAAAAAGAGGCTGTTTTTTCACCCTTTTTATCTCAGAGTATCTGCTAGCTCTAGCTCCACTGCTGCAGTATCACTGCTGAAGGAGGTAGATTCCAGATACATTAATCATTAATAATCCACATCTCCTGGCTGAGTAAATCCATTGTTTCATTATCACCTCAATACCTTTTTGGTATTTGCTTTATTTTGCAACAAAGATCCTAAGTTATGTTTGCAATTTTCAAGAGGTTGAAGCTGTGTGCTTATCTGTGTTTTCCATTTTAATTTTCAGACAACTTATATGTATTGAGGAAGGGGATACATTTTATAGCATTTTCTGCCCCAACGGTTAAGTTCAGATCTGATGTGAATGGTTCAGAGTCTATTCTGAACATGATAGGTTCATCTAGAGCTTTGCCTACTAACTTTGATTTTGAAGGTTGGTTTTGTGGTTGTTTTGGCATTTTTTATTTGAGAAATGAAATTAAATAATTTGCTTTATACTTTGTTGAAACATGTACTGTTTGATCCTTCAGACTTAGCAAATATTGTCATCTTTACTTCATCTGAGTAGAGATGTTAAAAAGCAAGAGATCTCCATTTTCCTTGTAATTCTGCCATAGCAGCATACTGCCATAGCAGTATATAGAACAGCACTAAGTTTTTTGTTTATATTTTTCTGGAAGTTTTGTTCAATGAAAGTCTCGATGTTAGCCAAATGGAGGAAGAGGTACCAGAGTACTAAACTTGCTCAGCAACGATGAATCAGAATATGGATTTAATACCACGTGGTAGTGCTCCACCTGCCTTTTCTTTAGCTAGGAAAGCCGAGGTGGGAGGCCATGGCTGCAGGAAGAGTAAGACACACAGGCAGGGCTTAGATTTGGCCTATCTGAGGCTGAAAAGACCTCAGGCATTACTCCAAAGCCAAATTTTTTCTTCTTCTGGAGCTGATTGCCTGTGTACCTGTCCCTGCTGGAAGATCTCTCTTAGTCTCCATGAAGAAAGGTCGTGTGTGCTGCTGTAGAGTGATGTACACAATGTCCTGGGTCTGGGCTCCTGACAAAGGCAAAATTTGCTCGATAGCTTTGGGTTCTGCCCCTCCTTCCCCCAGCACCTCGTGTAAGAGACTGGTGAGGCCTTTAAAGAAGTAGAAATGTTTTATTTGTGGGCACTTTTTTTCAGACTAATGCAAGTCCTGACCCATGAATTCCATAATGCAGGTTATGAGAGAGCCATCAGGAAGGGCTGGGGGGTCTTAGCTTTGCTTTTAATCAACTTTACTCTAAATGGTTCAGCTTTCTTCACTGCAGTGTTAGCACTGTGTGAGGCAAGCTCCAGAGGAAGATAGCCATGAGGTGGTACATGAACTAAAAACTATTTTACTTACGTATTTACAGCATGCATATGCACACACATTACACATAACTATAAAAAGGATTGTTAGTAAGTGCTCTCTAAAAAAATACTAAATGTTGATGTTCAGTGCACACACAGGCACACATGCACACTCATTTTGTCCTAGTATCTTTTCAATGAAGGAGCAGATGAAAACAAATGGTCTGGATGTCTCTGTGAATTATGTCCTGGAGGAAGAATCTGGTCTTAATATCTGTAGCTTATTTGTGTTTTAGAGGGACTACAAAGCATATTTTCTCCTGACTGCAGCAAAAATATAAGAATGTAAGACCAACCTGCAATAGAAATTTGATGGTTTGATTTCATTGTGACTATGCAGCATGTATGTGTAACATCTTTGCACATGCTTATCTTCTGTAAAGAAAAGCAAGATGAATGAAAGTATGCTTTGGCATCCTTCTGCTTCAAATACCTATGTTTATCACACTGTACTCATCCTAACAGAACATATGCGTCTTTCTTTTAGGAACTCCTTTCAATCCTGCCAATGCAGGCTGCAATTTTGAGGAAGATCTGTGTAATTTTTACCAAGATCACAAAGATGGCCCAGGATGGAGCAGAGTGAAAGTGAAGCGCAATGTGTATAGAGCAGGAGATCACACTACTGGGTTTGGTGAATCAAAACTGCTTTTTCCTAGAAGAGTCAAATTATATATAAATGTGATATAAAAGGTTATATAAAGGTTAACCTGCTGTATCACTGTTCACTCTGTGAAGTAATACCACTGGCACAATGGTTAGCTTGCCTCAATGCAACTCTCTTCCATTAAAACCAGTGTTCACAGCTTGGTCCTGTCCGAAACTCTGGCTATGCTTCCCCATGTGTAAAGGAGGGTCACCTGTTGAATAGTCAGGCAGGGCCATAAATCAGAGTATCTTCACTATACTGCTCTGTAGTTGCTGGAGGGATGAATCCACAAAAACACGCAAGTAAATGTAATAATAGCTTAATGCATTGTTTTTACTACAGAGGAAAAGTGGCCTTTTAGCCCTTCTGGGCTTAGGATAGTTGGCGTTTTTAAGTGAAAACGGAACTATTGTGTAGTGAAACCATCTAGTGAAAGGACTGTGAATAAGTTCTGAAATTCAAACATCTCTTTGTGTAGAGTATTTATGGTTATTAATCATATGTGCTAAAGTCTCAGCTCTTTATAGTTGGTGCAGGGAATAATAGGCCTTTTGCCCCGTCCTCCATTTTTTTGTCTCGCAGTTGTAATCTTGAAATGGCCAGTTTTCCAGTGAGGCCAGCAGGCCAGGGAATTTTTCAGGGTAAATTTGATAAGTACTTATTTCTGGTAACTTAGCCATGTGCCAGTTTAGCTAGAAGCAGACAGGATGCTTTTGGAAAAAAATTGCTATTTCCTGTCAGAGTGTGATAATCTATTTCTTGCCAGTTGGAACCGTTTTTATAACCCAAGTCTGATGCAATAACAGAATCTGCTTTAATAGCAAATCAGCTGTGCTAATAGACTATGAAATACAATAATTATGCTGTCTTACAGGTTATTACTTGTTGGCAAACACAAAGTTTACATCACAGCCTGGGTACATTGGACGTCTGTATGGCCCAATCCTGCCAGGAAACTTGCAGTTTTGTCTGCGTTTTTATTATGCCTTATATGGGTTTTTCAAGATGAGTGGCACTCTTGCAGTTTATATCTTTGAGGAGAATCATGTAGTTCAAGAGAAAATCTGGTCTGTCTTGGACTCTACAAGGGGAGTTTGGACTCAAGCTGAAATCTCCTTCAAAAAGCCTATGCCTTGCAAGGTAAGAGCTAACTCTTCAAATTTGCTGACTTCTGAGAGGAGATTTTCCTTGCCTTCTCTTCTCAGAGTTTTTTGTTACACAGGGATTAATCCTAAATGAGGTATACCTACAAAGTGAATTAGTGTTCCCCAGGCAGTAAAGTGGTGTGTAGAATGTTTCCTCGCAGCCTGGCTGCCATAGGAGCCCCGATGTAGGGGCTTTGTACCAGGAACAGGTACAAAGTTGCCCTGGTATCCTCAACTGTAGTCACAGTATTGCTGGAGATTTCACCAGAGGAGCTCTAACAAAAGCTAGTTATGTCTCGGTTTCTCAGCATGCTCCACATTCACTCATTTTTGTTTGCTTGTTTCCTATGTGAGTCACATCATCATCATACTCAATTAGAGATTTTAATTAATCTAAAAAGTACTGGTAAGTTCTGGTCAAAATGGGGAGCTGATCCTGCTTCCTTAAACTCAACTGCTGGGTTACAATATGAAACCAGAACTCAGTGTAAATGAGAGCAATGGGCTTGAAGAATTTGCAATGCCACGTTGGAGAGGTCATTACATTATCTCAGTGAGTTAATAACACATTGGTATTTGACATCACCTTCTGAGTAAGTCCTTAAGCCGTTGTAATTCCTCATCTCCACTCTTTTTACAAAGACTGACTTTTACACAGATTTCTGTAAGTGCTACTTCTGTAGTGATCCTGATTTCTGTAACAGATTTTCACTATCAGTGAGTTGTCTGAGGAGGACCAGACAGATCACTACATGTTGACCAGAGTGTGATAATATGACGAACATACGAATGGAAGCTTGTCTTGCAACTAACTCTTTCTAAATTAAAGACAAACATCTTAAGCATTTTGTCCACTACAAATTAGTTTTTGAAATAACAGTAGTAACTGAGCATAAAAGTTCACCAAAAACCAGCTGCCTAACTGTGTTGAGGCAAATTTATATTTAAAATTTCAGTCCTACTTGTTGGCTAGTGTTTTCTGTCAGATACCTGATACCTTAAAGTTTCAGTGGGATTTTTATTTACTTTATGTGTAAAACATAACAGAATTTGTAATTCCCTTTCAACTGTTAGAGAACAAAAAAATAATTTTATTATGCCCAGCAAGTGCATACTAGAAAGGTTTCTCATATTATCATCCCAAGATATTTGTGCAAAAGTTAAAATGGCAAGCTTTTAATTTACTTTTGTCATCTCCTTTTTAGGTATTTCTTTATTGTTTCTGGAAAGGTTTAGTAGCTTATGTATCATAATCAACTGTGTGAGTAGTGATGACATCTGAGCATGACTGTTAAAACTAGTTGACAGCCTTGGAAGGGGCAGGTTTTTTAGCATCACACATTTGCATGGAAAATCTTTTCCAGCATGAAATTTGTGAAGAACAATTTTTGTTTTCCTAGAAGTCAGTATATCTAAAACAGTTGTGAAGAAGCTTGCTTCACTGCTTCTGAGCCTGAAGATGTGTAGGAGGGGGAGAAACACCATGCTCTGCAGCATGGTTTATTGGCCTCTGGCAATTCTCAAAAACGTTCACTGGGTGCTTCAGGTCTTGTGAAAGTCATCTTTCCTGTGGAAACAAGTTGCAAAATGTTTCTGTTGTGGAGACATTCCTCAAATATCACAAAATGTGAGATTTATTGTGCTTTACAGAAGTCAGCATGTGTTCAGCATACCATAATTCAGGCATCCCTTACCCTTAGCCAAATAACTATGTATTTGGCAGGGGGTTCAGTTTATAAAGTCTTCCTTAGACAAATAGAAGAAAATTGGTGAAGTTCTGAAACATGTTAATATGGAAAAGTACATCAATATATGTTTACAGATGGAAAGATAGCATAAAAATTACAAATATTGCCAAAGTTTAAGCATGTCTGCTTAAGGCAGAGGGTGAAAACCTGGTGTAGTTACAGGCTGTCTGCTCATAATATTCAGAAGTGAATGAAGTTGCACAGTGAACTTGATTCTGGCTTTTCCTTGCAATCTCATGCCCGGCTCTTCAACCTTAATACTTTTGAAAGGCCTTTTATGCTTTATTTTGTTTCTTCTTTTCCAAGCCAACAGAAGGAAACGAAGTATTACTATGTGGCACTGTGTAAACACTCAGGTTAGTTATCTGTGAAGATGTGTCTGTCTAGCGCCTAGTGAAATAGCTGGCAAGAAACACTCATTTCAATGCAGGGCAGCAGTCGAGGTGCACCACAGCATGTTTTGTCTGATAGAAAGGAGTGGTGGGAACCAGCAAGTTAGGGATTACACTTCAGGCTCCAGAGGGAGACAGGACTGAGAAACATGACAGAAGCTTGACCTCTCTTGTCCAGTCTCCTGCAACCTGTCCTTGTGTCTCTTGCATCCTCACTGAGGCATCTTTATTTTATTTAACCTGTCCCATAGGCAACAAACCACCCCTCTACCCCCCCACCCCAATCCTTGTCTTACTCCCAGCTCTGGACAGTCCAATTTTTTTCCCCTGTAATACTATTCATGTCCCACTCTCTTTGCCCTGCTTGTCCCATTTCTTACAAACTTCAGTTTTTCAAAAACTAATGACTTGACAGAAAGTATAGTACTGGCATAAAGACCAGACTCTGACACTTTTCTGCTCCTACTCCAAAGCCTAGGAGTGCTCAAGCTTTTCACAGATTTTTTTTTGCTTAATAGGGGCAAAATAAACTCTTTTTTTCCTAGCCTTGTTTTCGGAAATGATGGAACTGTTTTGGATTAAATCTTCCAAAACAAGGCTGTAGCAAGGACCTAGCATGGAAAATCTGAGCTGAAATCATTGTGTCTTGGCAATGTTATAAGCAAGTGAAAAACAGTCTTTTAGTGAAGAGAGATGGTCTTGAAAGAAGATAGGGCTGCCACCTTTCCTCTAATACAGGTGCGGTGACTGATGTGCCCATTTTATTGTTTTCTGAGATGCATCATATGTAGACTTGGATGGTAAGAAGTTGTAGGCATGCACAGTAGTTTGGCTGAGCAGCTTCTTGGTTACCAGGTGCGACTTTTGGATTGGGTCAGCACCTGTGGAAACAGTAAACAGTCTCCTGGCAGTTCCTTAGCAGCCACTCAAGTTAGCAACGCAGTCGTGTGTCTTGAAGGTCATAATGATTTTTCAGCCAGAAAACAATTGCTCTAAAGTAACTGATTACCCACATCCTTCATCTTTCTTCTACTACAAATACTACTCCCAAAGCTTTGAAAACAGTGTAAAATCCATTAATTTTTTTTTAATCCATATAAGTTTTAATTTTGATAGCATATTTATTTGGATCAGGACAATAAAAAGATGCAGATTTTCATCTCTTGGCTTCTGTAATGGTTTTTGCAAGTTCTTTTTGAATTAGCTAACTGCAGTCTGGCACAAGTTGATGGCTTGAGTTCTGTGAGCAGGAAATGTGAAGCTGGCCAGCTGGCTTTAATATGACACTTTGAAAATAAAATGCTGTAAAGGCTAGGCAGGTATGATCCAGTTAAGCAAGACATAAATGTCTATACATATGTTGATGATGCTAGTGAGAAGGCAGGAGATTTAAAATCCTGATTTCTCAATTTGTAATTGCAGCATTGTCTCTTCTAGTTGATGTGAGTACATATGATCCTATACACATACAGTGTATACTGATTTATACTGTACCCAGGGAATAAGTGTGAGAAGCAAGAAATGAAAAAAAATTCTAATATTTTTTATAATCACTTAAACCCTTTATGGTTTATTGTATAAGCCTCTGGAAGGGCAGCATGGAAACCTAAATCTGAAATATGTAGATTATTTTCATTTGATTGAATGTACTGAAATTGATCTTCCATGCCAATATGTCTCAGGAAAATGTAAGAGCTAACTGAAAGAAAATTTTACATATCATTTGCATCCTTGAGAACCTCACATGAACTCTGAAGCAAGAATCTACATTTTAATATTGTATGTGTGTGTGTATGTGGGTAAGCACCACCATGGAAAGATACTTCTTTTGTGCAACTTCACAATGAAGTCCAAATGCCTAGATTAAAATGAAGGTTTGACTTCAATTGGTTCTTCTTATATCAGTTCTGCTCATTTCTGCTAGATTTGGGTTACCGTTCTGAAGCTCAGGTTTTTGAAAGCAAACATCTTGCATTCTTTATCCATCACGCAAGCTTTTGCAATGTTACGTGATAATGTAGTGTTCGAATACTTCCCAAAGAGTTCATAATCAAATCCTCAGAAAGGTCACCAGTGTAACAGTCTATCCTATTTCATCAGAGTAGCTGTGGCTGCATTTTTGGATTTTCATTCTTTAAGTATTTTTCTTCCTCTTTGGTGTTTTTTTCCTCACTCTCTTTACTTGAGTTCATTTGCTCGCTTTCACTCATCCTCCATAACTAATTTTAGTTGTAATTGTAAGAAAGGAAAATCAAGTGACTGAGTGTTGCACTTGAATATTTACATGTTTTAAAACAAAGAAAAGAGAAGACTTTCTCAGAACAACTGAACACTGAGAAACTGTGCTGCAGGATGCTGTAGAGACCAACAGTATACATACATTTTTAGAAGGATTTAACAAATTAATGGAAAAATAGACCTCACAGTGACTGTAAACACAGCGGTTCACTTGTGACCTCCAGTTCAGCAAGTTCTTCAGCTTTTTTTTGGGTTGGACATAATATAAAAGCTTTAGGACTGGTTTGTTTTTTTTAATGTTTTCCCTAAATATCTATTATCACCCTGCTGCCTTCCTAGCACTTGATCTGAGTGTCCTTGGACCTTTCTTCTCACATCATCACTGTGGTTATGCTCAATGTTAAATTATTCTGGCATTTCTCTTTGCTGCTGAGAAATCTGTGTTTCCTGCTTGTCCACCAAAGTCATAGGTAAATGATTAAATTAATCTTGGATAAACAATGAAGTCCTAGATCCCTGTGATCAAGTCACCAGTATGAAAAACACAATTCTCCAGTCAGGTGCCAACTGGAGGAGGGTAGACATCCTCATTCTCACCTCCTCCTCCTCTTCCTTTGAAAAACTCACACTTGTGTCAAAAGTGACTTTTGGTACTGTTCTAACAGAACCTTTGTCAGTCTTCCCACAATAAGATATCTACCCTAAAGAAGCTGGAATGAGCTGCAGTTTTATAGAACAGTCCTTCTGTCCTTCCTTCTCTTACCTCTAAAATAAGAAACTTCTTGAAGAACAGTCACCAGAAATGCCTGTCTAAAATAAGAATGGTAGGGCTTGGAAACAGTAGAGTAGTGCTTGCAGTGTGTGAAACTCAGTTCCTGTGGTGCTCGATATACGGTTATGGAAACAGCATACTGGAAAGTGAAATAGTTACTCAGGTCAGGGAGCAGGGCCAAAGTAGCTTGCATCTTCACAGTACCTAAGCAAGGTAATATGTTGCATGAAATATTACATATCTCCTTTTGGTATCTGTGATACTTAACAGACACTTCCCTTTTTTTGCTCAGTTTCTGTTCTGGGCACTCAGTATTATGATACTACACTGCTACCTCATCTGACAAGATTCCTTGGTCTAAAGGCAAGAACCTTTCCCTCTCATAAAAAGAGCCAAGGAAGCTGTTTGGAATGAGGATAGAGCCCTTACAGTGGATTTGTGGAAATCTAGGAGGGTGGTGGGGGACAGATGAGAATATCAGTGTTCTGTATACATTTGTGTGCAGGCAGTGTTCTCTACTAGGCTGTGCAATCCAGCAAGAAGAGATGTAGGATAAACAGCCTGTGGCACTGAGTTATTCTGTTAGCTTTATGTTTCTCTTTCATTGTTTGTTTCTGCCCTTGGACAGGAAAGATTTTCAAAAATATTTGTTCAACTGTCACAAGCTTATTACCAATGTTATCCAATTATTTATGTAGAAGCTTTCATATTACATTATTTTTCCCACAGAAGCTCGTTGTATTTACATGGCAAGAAATTGAACTTGCCTGGTGAGTGCCATTTTAAATCAATTTATTTTAAATGACAGAAGCTTGCAGATATTCTAATTTTGGCTTAATATCTTACTTGTGTTCTTGATAAATGAGTTTCTGACTGTTTAAGCCAAAGAAATACAAGCCACTTAAAATCTAGTTTAATTAAGCTGGTTATGAGTAATTTGGTCTACACTTATAACGTTTGTATTGAACAGTCCTGAGACGGTCAGAATGGTTTTCCCATCCCTGGTGCTGGTGGTCAGTCCCTGGCTAACATGCTTCTATGGCTGTTTATTTGCATAACTGACCGAAAAGTCAGGCTCCCTGTCTTGTGAAAACATCTTGACTACTTCTTCATGTCAGGTCACACTTTTGTTTCTACTCTTCAAATAATTTTTTGATTTTGTAATACTGAGTTTGTGTCACTGTGAGGAAGTTACAACAGTAGCTTTTCAGAAGAAAACACCTCAGATTCCACTATAACTGTCCTTCTTCTTTAGGAAATTGAACTTTAAATGTGTCTAAGTGACAGACTGAGTTTTGTGTCTACACGGATTTACAGTGTGTTGTTTAAATCTAGGAATATTCATTAGGATGGAATAAGATAAACTACCTTGCTGCAGAGGCATAGCTTGCTTTTAAGTCACCAGACTGGGCCGTTTTAATGTTTTTCTTCTGTTTGGCTGATCTGGCTCTCTAATTAAGCAAGGTGTATACTTTCTGGGATAAACAAGGAGGAAAGAAAATACACAGAACATACAGGGATTCAAGGGAATCTTCTCTCCTTTTCTCCTGTTCTCAGTCCAAACCTCCAAACCTCCTATAACAAGCTTCCCCATTAGTCCTTCCTTACACTGGAGGTACCTTAAAGCATGTCCTCCTACTTCTTCTCCTCTAAAAGCAGATTAACTTCATATGCATGTGAGTTTTAACTCACATTCTGCTTGTAGAGTCGCAGAGTGCTAAGGATGAGAAGTCCCTTCTACTTCACCCAGTATCTGCAGCACAACCCAACATGGTGCTTTGGCAGAAGCTTGCTCGACCAGCCGTTCTCATCTGGCATTGCTCATACCTGATATCATCCAGGAAAAGTGCAAAGAAAGAAATTGGTACTTTGAGACTGAAGGCCAAGACCATTGATTAAGCACTGCAAAATAAACAAACCAGCTTCCATAAACTGGGGCAATGGTTTGGAAGGAAACTGGTGCCCTAGCTGTGTCCTGTTATTGGAACAAAAAGAGACATGAGAGATATGTTTTATTTTTCAGTAACACAGGCAACAACTGCCTGCACTGGATAAGGTTTTTAGTTTAGCCTCCAAAATAGCATGCAAGTGCAGGAATATCTGTTACCTAGCTTGAAACAATCAGTATGTTGTTCATCTGCCATGCTTTATGATGAAAAAAGCTGAGCACAAAGAATCCCCTATTCTCTTCTCCAAGGCATGAGATAAAGTCATAAAATTTTATTTTGGAAAAATTGACCTAGCAAATATTTTAGTTCAAAACAAGAACAAATGCAAAGCATCATGAAATTAGTTCTATTGAGACTGTAGGAAGGATTCAGAGATCTGACTGAGGGTGAAAATCAGTTGTTGAGTAAATACAAGTTGATGCAATTTTGGTAGGTAAAGTTCAAATACTCAAATACTTCACTTTATGACAGAAAAGGATATCTGAAACAGAAGAAGAGCGAATAAATTTGACCTGTGAATAAAAATGTTCTAGTCCATTGCCTAAAACTAAATCAAGAAGGTAACAACAAAATAAGTTGAAGGGACTGTAACAATTTTAGTACATTTGCTATAGCCAAAACTGAAAACTCTGCACTCCCAAGTAGAAGCTCCCCTGCTCCATCCCTGTGAAATCACAAAGTCTGCTCATGGCAGTGTGTCACTCAACACCACAAAAATCAAGTGGAAAGTTAGTGAAGCTTAAGCTACAGATGGCAAAGCTGAACAAGTTCACAAGTGTCACTGAAACAGATCAATCCTTTGGTTGTACAAAGATTACTGGTTCAATGACCTTTGAGAGACCACAGTTATTGTTGTGATGCTTTTGAAATGAAGGGCTTTCTGCAGGATCCAATGGGTAGTTACATATCTTGTATGGAACAAATTACTGCAATCTAAGAATAAAGAACTTAATCCTGCTCCCAATGATGTCAATATAAAAGCATGGCTTAAAACATGATTCCACAGTGTGGAAATGTTGTTTCACAAACGAGGACTGACTTCACCCTTACATGTGTGGTTTTCTGAAGATTCATGGATTTAGGGCTATAATATGTCTTTAGTTTATTACATATGTTCACCAGAATGCATTTATTAAAATTCTGGCGAATGATGTTCACCCAGGGTCAGTATCTTACTTAACTTATTTTATGTGTTTTTCCAAGAGATGCTACTGTTTTTAAAAGATTGCCCCCGTGTCCTGACAATGAACTTACAAAGTATGAAACAATTTTTGTCCTGTTAAACCTTGAGGCTAAAATACAGTTCTACAGTTCTACAGTTCTACAAAAAAAAGAAAAAAAGTGTGGGGTTTAGGTCACTATACGCAGAGCAGTTGTGTGTTCTGTGCAGGGGCACTCCTCAAGTCCATGCCAGTAGCAGTTTATAAGACAGATAATCAGTGATAACCAAGACTGGTAGCACTGAATGGAAGCGTTTCAAAAATTGCTGCACCCTGGGCAGAATAATGCACACATGCTTCAAGGTTTTTGGTGTAGTCACGTTCCAGGCTGTTTTATAAGCAGATGGGTTAATAAATACTATATAGCAAAGCAAACTGGCAAAATACCATGTAGGTACCATATAAAAGTGTTACCAAGCGTACTAGAAGAGAACATACTAAATAATGCTTGAACAACTTTTAAAAGCGTTTTTGTATCCACATGAAACTTGTCAGTCAGCATTTAACCTCAAATATGTAACTGAGGTGTTGTCCAGAATATTAAATGGTTAGAAGTGATACTAATCCATCTCCAATCACTAGCATAGACCTCAACACAAAGGAATTGTTTTGAAAAGCTCCTCCCAAATTATGGTCATAACCCTAGTGGTCAGACAGATGGTTCGGAGTAGTTAGGCCAAGAAAACCGCCAGCAGTGTTTTCACAAAATGAACCTTAATGTGTCTTCTGTATTTCAAACAGATGTGTGTCAACCTTGGCAGAAGGGCAGCTGGGACTCTTACAGTTTCTTTACATTTTATTTTGTTATCTCATGAGTGACTTGTATTTTTCATGGCAGAATTAATGTTTACTCAAATCAAAGATCTGGGATGTTTTTATTAATCTTCACAAACTCAGATGAACACTGTGAATTATGCTTAGCATTTCCAGTGTCCTGCTCTATGATATTATAGCATTGAGTCATTTATGAATAATCCCATTTTGTGCAGTAGTTTCAGTTCATCTCAATTATTTGCTTTTCGCCACAGTCATTTCTCTTGCCCATCACTCTGCATTACTCTTTCAAATTTATTTTTCCATGGATAAAACCTCCTGGTTTTCAGGTTAAGATAGCTGAGGATATTTGAGCTGTTCATTTTGGGTATTGGGCAAGAAAAAACCACAACAACCTCAGCGAGTCATGTTTTCTCATAGACAAAAAAATACTCTAGTAAAATGGGAATTACATACAGACATATGTAATTTGCCTATAAAAGTGATAAAATATTTTCTGTTGATTGAAAACATACATTTAGTCCCCACTGGAATCAACATTGTCAGAATGTGCCAAGACAGTGTCTTGTAATGAAGTGGATTCATTATTCCTCTTCTGTAGATTTCAAAATTGTTTGTGCATTTAGAAAAAACACCAAAATTTCAGACTCTTAACAGTACCAGGTTTTGTACCTGAAATTTGTTTCCTGTATTGCAGGTTGTCTTTGTCAGCTGGTGTAAAAGCTTCTGGGACTGTGGACTTGTGGCACTGGATGATGTATCATTGAGCCTGGGAAGCTGCCAGGCTGCTGGTAAGACCATGTGTATTTGTCATCCAACAGCTGCTATCCTTTTGAGTAAGAGTTCATCATATACCTTCATTTTCCAAGCCTATCCTACAGCTGCCTTCATCCCGTTGTGGTTTCTTGTCTTTTCTTTTTTCCCAATAAGTATTGCATAAATCTTATTTTTGCAAAGTAGCAAACATCCAGCGAGGACCAGTTTTTGGGTACCAGCTAGCTCCTTACAAATTTCAGTGACTCCAGAGCAGTTGTATATAGGCGAATGGTCCTTTGAGGGCATTAAAATTTAAAATAAACCCACAATCCAACTGAGAGAAAAGCAGTTTTCAAATGGTATTTAAGAAGCCAGGAAAGGACCCAAAAGTAGTAATTTTCAAAACACAGCATTATTTTTTTTAGTCCAGAAGTACAGTTGTGCAAGACCAAGACACAGCCTTACCTGAGCTGCAGTTCTTTAATGAAGACAGAGAAGAGCAGTGCAAGACTTCCACTGTAGTGGGAGGAACTGAATGGTTTTCAGCAAGACTTTACCCTCTGACATGCACAGGCTAACCTCTCTGAACTCACCAAACTCCCTCTTCTGTGACTTTTTGAGGTTTGACAATACAACAATTGTATCCTAATTTAGAAAATATTCTCATGAGGCAGGCACAATCTGCAATCCCGTTCTTCTTTGGAATAAAGCCGTGCCTTTCCAATGGTCCTAATAGCTTTTTCATGACCTCTTTAGATTGGATTTCATGCATTCAGGCTCACAAAACAGAGACAAGTCACATGTACAAAACAAGATGCCATTTTTCTAAAGTATTTCCAACAGTTGTCTGTTTTGCCTTGCTGTAATTCGTAAGTAATCGGAAGAGGTGCAGAACTGGTATCTGGGTGTGTAGTCATACCATGGCTTGTCTCTGATGGCAGCAAAACAAAGGCCTGAAAAATGCCCCAGAGGTATCAAGGCTTCCGCCTCTTCAAAAGGCGGAGACAGCTCAGAGTGTCTATTTCTGAATGACAAATTCAGATTACAGCAGAAGACCTGACAGAAGCCTCCTGGCATGCACCTGAATTATATCACCTTTTGTATGATCTAATAGAATTGAAATAATGAAAATACTCTAGTAATTGCAGCTCTGTGGTCTGTTGTAGGCTGCAGTAGAATCTGGTGCCAAGGGAACAGAGGAGAGCTAAATGTGGCATTTGATTTCAGATCACAGAAACTCTAGTCTTTGACAAGGCTCATTTATTATGCACGTTATATATGCTGGAACTTATTAATCTGCTTGGGGTGCCAAAACAGTGAAGAAAATTACACTGGTAATTCTATAACAGAGCCTGTTATAGAATCATAGAATTGCTAAGAAAAGACCTCTAAGATCACTGAGTCCGACCATTAAAACCAAAAGACCTCGTAAGATCATCTGGTCCAAACCATTATTGTGAAGAGTAATAAACTGTTTTAAAGAATCTAATGGATTTGAAGTTTTAAACTATGACCTCTCCTTACAGATTTATTGCTGCCCAGTCCTGGAGAATGCACTTTTGAAAAAGATGAGTGTGTGTTTACCCAGAAGAAAAGAGGTCGTGGGAGCTGGCACAGGAAGAGGGGCCCAACTCCCACTTCTTACACTGGACCAAAAGGAGACCACACTACTGGGGTAGGTGAGTTAAGTTCCACACTGAACTTTCAGAACAGAGACTGACAGTTAATAAAAAATACTAATTAAATATTTTAAATGATAACTGAGAAGATAGAGAAAGTTTTTACTCTTCTCTTCAGAAAAGTTACTAATCAAATGAAGTAAGCGCATTCCACAGGGACTCACGAGTGGTTTTGAGAATGTGACTCTTAATCTGAATTATCTGCAGGCCATATAGATTATTTGGTTGCCATGTCCCAAAGTAGCCTTTTCCTTCGGAGATAAGAGGATGACTCTCCAGACCCCACAGAAAAAGCTCCTTCCAAACTCCCAGCTTATGTGAATATTCCATGAAACTGACTTTAGACCTATTTTCAGTTTATGTGGATCACTAAGTAGTCTGAGATGTGAGGCTGATGATCTTAACTTTAGAACTGGGAGCCTTTTAAGCCTGCTCTGTGACAATGATTATTCCTTAGTTCATCTCTTAGCAGCAAGCTGTGCAAGTGGTTGGGATCTCTTCTGCATGAACACCTTTGGTTTCAAACTTAAAAGAAAACATGAAGAATTAGAGAGATCCCACAAGCCCTTTGTCTTGAAAATCTGCTCCACAAGCTCACCAGTCTAAGTTCAAGTATTTAGGCAGGTGGGACCCCCATTAGCATGAGTGCACAGAAAACTGCATCACCACCGACCATTGCCTAAAGTGTACTCTCAGATGTACATGCAGCTGTCTCAGAATTCCAATGAATCAATCTCTGTCAGAGTGCAATTCCTGGTGTAAGAACAACTATGGTTTTGTATTCTTTCCTGTGGCTACGCATTTCAACAGATATAACCAAGTTTTTAAGGGTTCAAGCCATTAATTGGTAGAAGGCAAATTCATATGCCCCTCATTCCATCATTAAATTATCACCAGCTGGAGCAAACTGAGGCATGTCAGAAGACTGAGGAGCATCTCCACATGCCATCTGCTGCATAAGGCAGCTGTTCTGTTTTGAGATGTATGCTCTGCCAGCAGACGGTGAACTCAGATAATGCAGCAACTCTTCACGCAGTCCCAATGCTCCCTTTTTCTTGTGCTACCTGCCTGTCTGTCACCACAGGTCCTGGGGGTGAGATTGCCTTCAGAGGGACAGGGAACTCCCAGGGATCAGTGAGAAAGGCAGAATGCTGAGAGCAGCAATAGCAGCCAGTGGATGCTCGAGAATCTCTTCTGATACTCAGGAGTCCTATTTTCTGAGGCTCACAAAACAATGTAGATTATCTACAGCTGCAGGTCCATAATATATCCCAACATAATGTATCCTACTTTGCTAATATTTACTTGTACATCTTTTTAAGGATACTACATGTATATAGAGGCATCTAACATGGTCTATGGACAGAGAGCATACCTGGTTTCAAGATCACTAAGAGGAACATCTGGAAAACAGTGCCTGACATTTTTCTATCATATGTATGGAGCTGGGACTGGATTATTAAGTGTTTATCTAAAAAAGGAAGGGGATGAAGAAGAGATTCCTTTGTGGAGGAGGACAGGGGAACAAAGCATCTCATGGCTAAGGGGACTGATAGAATATGAAAGTGATACAAACTACCAGGTAAGAAAAACAACCAAGAAGCAGTCAAATTGGAATACTGAAGTGAATCAGGGGAGGTGAAGGGAGGGAAGGGAAGGAGAGGGGAGGGAAGGGGAAGGGAGGAGAGGGGAGTTTATCCCTTGAATAGGTTGCATGGCTATTATTTTTTTCAGTCCTTCCACTGGTGGTATTCATGAGAAGTTGTGTCTTACATTTACAGATAATTTTTGAGGCAATCCGTGGTGTGTCAATAAGAAGTGACACTGCTATTGATGATATTCTGTTCCAGGCAGGACCCTGTTTGGGTAAGTTTCAACATACTTTGTAAGAGACACCTGGCAATTCACAGTGCTTGTTTGTAATTAAGTGGGTGATACTTCTTCCCTTGAGTCCCCATTTAATGGATTTGAATTTAGAATCAGGCTGCTGGGTTAGTGCAGAACTTTTACTCTCTAATAGGATGTGAGATCATCCTCAGAATCTCAACTAGTAAAGTGGCTGTAACACTTTCTAAAAACCACATGACAGTCCCATTTAAATCCAGCATGTTAATTACATTCTGCTGTAAGTATTCTTATGTATGACAAAAATACCAATAATTACAATATTTCTTCATTCTTTATATTCCAGAAGTGGAAGAAATTCAATTCTCATCAGGCTATCCTGACAGCTTAAATGAAATTGAGTATTAAATACAGTCTGCTGAAAGGAATGAAGCACATAGAAGAACTGTATGTGAGAAACTGCACAAACTGCCTATTTTAAAATGTTTTAAGTAAATACTGGACTGGTTTGAATACACACCAATACATAGGAAGAACTCGGAGCACTCATGTTCCTCGCCTTTTCAATGAAATTATTGACTCAGGGCTTCTTAGACCATAATTTTTTTATATTATTTCCTCTTTTGCATGAGATATCAGCTATTATATAAAGGCTTCCCATTTTGCACAGTTCATTTTTAATTTTTTTAACATTTCTGGTATATAAGTAAAAAGAGGAAATTCAAGTTGCACAATTGAAGTCCAATATTGTGTTATCTTAAATCTGCATTCAGTGAATGTTTTGTGTTGGGGATAGAATGGATTTTTGTTAAGAAAATTATAAATGTTTTGAAATAACAAAGAAAATAGTGTTAGCTACTAGTGTTATCCTACAGGTTAAGTGCAATTATTCACAACGACAGATCTCTCTGGGAAACTTAATACTCTGCTGGCAATTTTTTGTGATAGTGTATTATTTTACTATAACAAATATATTTGTCAATAACAAACTCACTTCTAGTGTTCAGTATAATTCAGCATAAGATGCTGGCCTGTGGAATTATATGAAATGAAACACTTTAAAGCCATATGTTTTCTGGGATTAAAGTCTTGTTGTTTGTTTTTTTAGTAAATAAGTTTGTACACTCACAAAGAATGCACTTACACTTTGCCCAACCACAGATGTCTTGCATTTATATTAATAGGAAACTGAATTCACACATCTTGTTATTTTTTAAGATTGTATGTCTTTGTGTGTAAGGGGTTTTTTTTGAAATTACTATAACTTCCTAATAAAATGTAACTTTGAGTATTATCTTATTGCTCTGCTCTAGACTTCATACTAATCAGTGTAAGGAGAAAGCGCTGACCTAACAAAGAAGCCTGGTTCATTATTTTGAACATGAAGAGAATGAAATGTGTGGGTCACGTCACCTAAGAAAGCTAACAGAAAGCAATCTGAACTGCTGCAAGAAGCTGTGTACCGAGTGGCAGAAATTATTCTTACAGCCACCGTATTGTGCTCCTTTCAGAACTAAGCTTATGCTTTTCCTAACAGCTTATAAGGATCAACAGCACCTGGGATGATCTAGGCCCTTGACTCTTTAGTAAATTTTCATTTTGGTGACAGAAACAATTGAAGAGATTGTTCAACGCAATACATTCAATACTCACGTATTTATTTAACCACACAGATTGAAGCCATTTATGGTTTCCTAGAGACTGAGAAAGAGCCAAAAGGAATTGATACCTTATCTGCCTATCCTTACTTACAGTCTCCCTAGTCAACTGCTTATGAACACATCACTCTTGCTATTATTCGAAAATGAAAGCAAACAAAAATAACGGACTGTTTCCTATGAATCAAAACAATTTTACAGTTGTTGTATAAAGTGCATGCTTTGGATTTTACAGTTGTTGTATAAAGTGCATGCTTTGGTATCAATATTCAGCTCAGATTATCTAAGCAGAAAACAAGTGAAGATGAGGTGGTTAAAATAATCAGGCTTGGTGGTTCTCCGTATGTAAATGAAATGAAGCATGAAGTACGACTGTTAGGCTCCTATCTCTAAAGATTTATGCAAATCTACTTCATCAAAGTAATCAGACTTAGGCTGATAGAATAAAAACATAAGTGAAGGACTCTAACCTGCGTTCCACTGAGTGTTTTCTAGGGACCTCAGTGCTACAGTGATTTTATCAGTATCATTGAGGGAAGTATTTACCCACAAGATGTGAGGCATTGTCTTGACTGGGGCGGGGGGGGGGGGGGGGGGGGGGGGAAGGGGAGAGAGAGAAGAGAAAAAACCCTGAAACAAACAACAAACAAAAAAAAGGAAGAAAAACACACACACAAAAAACCAAACAAACACCAAGAACCAAAAGCAACAAAAAACCACTTAAATTCTGCCTTAAGTAGGGAACATCACTTTTCCAATCATTTTTGCTGCAGGAATTAAAGAACAGAGGGGGAATTTAAAAGGCGGCTTTCATTTACTTCAGTGTCTGCTGAGTATCAGTTTATAGAATAGGAAATTCACAGACTAGTGAAAGAATGGCTACAAAACATTTGAAAACTGGATAAGGTGCATTAAAATTTCCCTGTTGGCAAACTTCAGTTTTATGGTGAGATTAAAAAAAAAAATTCTATCAGCTCTGTCCAAATGGGAAACTCTTCATGCAGTTCATTTCTGTCCTGTATCCATTTTTATTTACTGTTTTTTCTTTTCTTCATTGCTGCAGTAGCTGTACCAGGACCACAGCAGGGCAAAGAACAGTTCTAATGACACTTGCCATACCAGGCCTGCTTAATGCCTGAAAATTTCTTCAAAAGCTACTGAAGAACTTACAAGTAATTACTTTGATCCCAGTTGTGTCACAATCTGTAAAATGGAAATGAAAAAGAAACCCTGAAAAGCAGCTGTAACACCCCAAGCAGTAATGGGCTTGTATTTGAATGCTGTAAATGTAGCTTTGTGGTGGAGTGGAACTCAGGTTGTCCTGCGATCAGTGGAAAGCCCTTTTACAGTCCTCCTGTTTAATACAGTCCTCATGTTTAATATTGTTTTTATTCATTACATATTGTCCCATTAGTTTTCATTTTATCATTATCCTTATTAATTTTCAAAAAGAAGGCCACATTCAGATCTCAGTTACACCAGTAGAAATCCAGAATAACAACATAAAATATCACTGTTATTCTGTCTTTATAAAGTAAATGAAATGGTATTCTGACTATGGTGTCACACCAAAATAAACCTATTTATAAACCTAACTTTACAATCAAGAAGATTCACAAAAACAGCTCAAGCCAAGCACTAAAAGACCTTGCATTTTATCCACCGGGATGTGAACAGAGCTTGGGAGTGTGACTGCCCTCACTCAGGGGACCCACGGCTCTGAAGGAACGGTGGTGTAAGGGCAAAGGCTGGAGAGAGCATGCTTCTGCTGCAACGTGACAGACACACTGAGTCCTGTTCTACCTCTCACATGAGAAAACCTGCCTCTCATCCCACCTCGAACCAAACACGACCTGTCTGTTGTGGTACATTCCCCTGCCACACTCCTCAGCCTGGGCCACTCAGGAATTGTCCTTAGACCCCAGCCTTGATTCACGGCTCCTGTGAGTTAAGCTCACCCTTGAGCTTACCAGAAACACAGGGGAACTTCTGCTGCCAAACCAGCTCCTGTTATCTGACAGGCAGTCTTGGAATGTTATTTACCTGAACCAATAGCCTGAATCACGGAATCACAGAGTTGTTAGGGTTGGAAGGGAGCTCTGGAGATCATCTATTCCAACCAGCCCTGCCAAGGCAGGGTCACCTACAGCAAGTGACACAGGAATGTGCCCAGGTGGGGTTTGAATGTCTCCAGAGAGGGAGACTCTACAACTTCCGGGGGAAGCCTGTCCCAGTGCTCTGCCACCTTCAATGTAAAGAAGTTCTTCTCATGTTGAGCAGGAACCTCTTGAGTTTTAGTTTATGGCCATTGCTCCTCGTCCTCTCTCAGGGCACCACTGAAGAGTCTAGCACCATCTTCTTGGCAACCGCCTTTGAGATAGTCGTATGCATGAATGAGATTCCCTCTCAGTCTTCTCCAAACTAAACACGCCCAGCTGCACATAACGCTGTAAACGTACGCAGGAAATGTAGCGGTGACTGGAACGTACGGGCAGCGGAACGCAGGCCCCGGTACCAGCCCAACTGAGCTCCGTGCACGGCCGCCTCAGCAACAACCGCCGCAACGCCACGCCTCGCCCCCCGCCGCGCCAGCCAATGGGCGCCCGCGCCGCGCGCTTCCCACCAATGAGAAGCCCCAGGCCGGCTCAGTCCCGCCCCCTCGGCGCCGAGCGCGCGGAGCGGGCCTGGCCCCCAGGGGGAGGGAGGGTTGGGCTTGGGGGGGGGGGGAAACATGGCGGCGGCGCGGGAAAAGGGGAAAGCTGTTAGGAAGTCTGTGAAGGGTGGTGAGTCCCAGTCCCCCTTCGTCCTGGGCTCCATCGTCAGGATCTTCATGGAGAACTTTCTGTGAGTGAGCGGGTGGCACTTCTCCTCCCTTGAGCGACCGCGGCCTGCCCCTTCCGCCCCGCCGTAGAGGGCCCGAAGCAGCGGAGCGGGGTGGCCGCGAGTACCGTGGGTTACGGGGGCTGGAGGAGGGAGTGCGGGAACCGGTGTTCCCTGTAGAGTGGTGCCTTTCTCGGAGTGGGGAGCTCGGAGATGCTGCTGTGTGGGTTACGAGTCCCAGGGGTTGTCAGCGCAGTGTCTCTTCCCTGGGGGCGCGTTCCCCGGCGCCGGCCCGCCTTCCCCAGAGGTGATGGTTCCTGTTGGCTGTGCAGCCTCTGCGTGCTCTTTGTCTCTCAGGTAGATGGCTGCTAAGCAGCGGAGAAGGGGAGACTGCAGAAGATGCTCATAGGGCAGCGGGGACAGGCCTTGAGACCCATTAGGATGAAGCGTCTGTGGTCTTTGCACGTGTTTTTGGTAGCTATGTACTGCGAATACAATTCTTTTTGGACGCATTGTGGTTACCAGCAGAAGTTGTCAGGCCATTTTCTTACGGCTCCATGCCAGCCTTAAAAACCTTCAGTAGTGTAGTGCATGGGTCACGTGTTAGGTGTTAATTGAGTCTCCAAAGAGAGTAGTTTAAATCCTCATGAAAGGTTCAGATACCTTCTCTTCCACAAGTACATGCTTTATAATAGTGTGTTGCCATTAACTCCTTTGTACTCCTGCTTTGGTGATGGTAGTGTTTCATCTCCTTTCTGTGTTTGGCACAATGCAGGAATAGAACATCAAATGATACAATTCTTTGTAAAGTTAGGGTGTTAATTTGATATGAATGTGCATGGGTGGGTTGGGTTTTTTCCCATAGTTACTATTGCAGTAGGCATGCTGGATGCACATGATGAAAGATGTCTAATGGAGTTAGAAAAACACCCAAACACTAAGGACGGGCTAATATTGTAACTCAGGAAAGCTATTGCATGATCAATTTTCTGTCTTCTTTTTGGTGCATAAAATAAAATGATACTCTAGTAAGTTCAATAAAAATTGTCATCATGTTGCTGGATTTCATTCTTTATAGTCACTGGTTTTAAAGAAAGTTGTAGTGAGTACTCTGGCTATTAGGAATGTATTTCACAGCATTTCTCTGAAATGTTAATTTTCACTCTTCTGACTTTCTTACAAAACAGTATTTCAGGATTAAGTCTAGATGAGGTAATTGTATCTGTTCAATAAAATCATGAAGTGTTTCTAAGCAAGTTCCTTGTTTTTTTTAAAGGTAATATAGAGTTTTAAATTCAAAAACTTGCTGTGTTTTCCAGAACATACACTGTCTGTGAAGTACGTCCAGGGCCCAACCTGAATGTGGTTCTAGGTGCTAATGGCACCGGCAAGTCAAGCATTGTTTGTGCCATCTGCCTGGGACTGGCTGGGAAACCTTCTTTCCTAGGGCGAGCTGATAAGGTAACTATGAGCTTTTGTGATTTTCATGATTAATCTGAATTTCATCCGGAGCACTGCCCAACAGACGATGGGGGGAAGATGGTCTTCCTTGATTTGCTTTAGTTTTATGAAAAGTAAGGTGTCTAAATTGAAGAGTAACCTGGTCCAGAGATGAAGGGGGGTTGTCTTAATTAACTACTTGCTGTCTTGTATAAATAATGAAATGGAAACACGTGAATTGTAATGCAGCCTGAGTGGACTAGAGGTTTTATCTGAAGATGGCTAAGCATCCACGGTGGGGTAGAAAAATGCTACTTAATGGCCTAAAAACATTTGATAAGAAGTACCAACTAAAGGAGAAATAGACAAAGTCTAAAATAAATTCCCAAATACATAGTACCTGTAGAAATAATGTACTCCTGATGTGTCTTGAGAATTCAGCTAAAAGCATGGAGGCACTGATCTTCGATTTAAATAGAATTTGGATTGCTCTACTCTATTTTCACTTTTTACTTTCAAGATATTGTGCATTGGCACTATAGTAGGAAGTTTATATTTTGAAATTTTCAGAGTTTTACATTTGCTTTCTTGGATATTCTCATTGAATGCAGTTTATCTGACTAGGTTTGGAGCAATGAATCTGGGTTCCTAAATGATTGCACATATTCTCTTGTAGCTGCTCAGTCATAAGCAAATGTGAATATGGGAATTGACTGCATGGCAGTACCGTGTGTTGGTATTTCTCTTTACTTTTCATGATTTATTTTCGTACTGTTATAATTTGCAGTTCTAGTACAGATATTCGGCAGTGTCTTTTCAGTTGTCTTGCCTTTGTTCCCCAAATTTGTGAGAACTTCTTCCTGTCTGTGAATCTGCTGATTATAATTTGTTCGGTTTTGAAGGCTGAAGTTGACTAGAAATTGTTAACTTGTGGAGGAAGTTCTAATGCTACTGGTGGAGGATAATAGTGTCTTCCTTTATTTTTAGTTAGTGCTTTATTTTGCTTTTGTAAGTTTTCAATAAAATGTGCTGTTACAGCAGCTCCATAATGCATTACATGCATTTTCTTGTAAAATAATACATCTTAATATACTGTTATTTTGTGATAACATCTTGTAAATTGATTTTGTAGATCGGTCTCTTTGTGAAGCAGGGCTGCATGAAAGGCGTAGTGGAAATTGAACTGTAAGTAGTAAAACTATTTCCTCATGCACTTTTAATTGGATCACTTCCCCACATAGTCATTCACAAAGTTGTGAGAAAAAAATTCGGTGTACAGAGGTCTGTCTTTAAGCTGGTGCTTTGATTTCTCCTTTTTTAATTCCCCTGGACTTTAGAATATTAAGTTTAAATAATTATCACACAAGAAATAATCGGTGATGGCTACTCTTGATCTCGCTTCCTGAAGCATTTCACCTTGTCTTTACAACAAATGTATAAGTAAAGGTTGTTGTATATGGTGTGTTTAGCTTTTGATTACATTTAAGGTTCAGGTGATTTAAATTTAGTCAGTACTGCCATCAGTGTGTGGTGGTTGGAATTCTTTTTATTGAAGAAAAAACAGACAAAAGTCTTAAGTTTTAAAACAGATTGTTCTGCCTTCACTTTCTTATACTGATAGTGCTGGTATGAGGGGCTTCCCTACATCCTCACTGAAAACATCACATACTGATACAAAAGAAGTAAAAACAAAGATCTGAGTAGTTCCATGTAATGCAGTCTTGTAGGTAAGCTGTTGCAAAACAGAGCAACTGGAAATCATTTGGACTGTAAAATTCCATTAGTAGCTTCTGGCATAGGGCAATATTACATGCGTCCGTTTTTGTGGCTGCTATGGTACAGGTGATTTTAATAAGCCTTAGCCTGGTCTGTTTGCCTGAATGAATCTGAAAATAGAGATAGTCAACTGATTCATAGCCTGTGTTAATTTGGATAACAACTGGCCACCCTGATCAGATTTTCTAAAAAGAAAATTTTATTGAGGGAAAAAAACTACCACAGCAGGCCTTGGAAAAAGTCCTGTCCCTTTTCGTTGTTGTGGGAGTGATCAAGTAAGACTTTCTTTAAGAGATTTGCCAGGCAATGTGTTCAGGAGATGGGATGTCTTTCAGGTAGATGTTGTGATTGTTTTAACATAGATATATCCTGATGTTACTTGAAAGTCTGGAAAGAATGTTGCAGTTTGTGAAGATACAGCATTTCATGGCTAATTAGACCCAGCATGTCATGGTTGCAGCGTAGCTAAGTCCTTTGTCTGACTGGGAGAAAATGTTTAAATACAACATCTAGACTGGGAGACCAATGATGCAGAAGATTGCTTTTTTGACAGGCACTAAAAATTGAAGTTCTATATGCATGTGTTGCCTTTGTTGAATTTGGCCCTTGAAATGTAGCTATACCCAAGTTATGGTAGTAAAAAGATGCTAATTTAATGAAAGAAAGGAACATGGCTTTGTAGGTCTTTTGAAGGAAGTCTGATAAATTAAAATTAGGTGGTGCAAGAAGTAAGAATTCAATAATCAAGAAATAGGATCATATCCCTATGGGTCTTAGTCCAAGCCCTGGCAGCAGATGTGTTCTCAGTTTACACTGACCTCTGTTCTTAAGTCTCCTGAGGTACATGGCCACTCTACAAGCCTATATTCTCCATCCTTAACAGTGTGCTTAACAGGCACTAGGCAATTTCTAAATCAAAATGGTAAATGAAAATTCCAGGAGTTTGACTTACTCCTTACTGCTGCATCTTAGCAGACTAAATTTTTGAAAATAAGTATTGAGCTGGAAAACTAAATGACAATTAATGTGTCTTTACTGGTTTTTAAAAGCAGAAAATGGAAATAAATTGGTATTTTTGTGCTGTATGCTGTTTGTATTCTCAAATGGAATATATATACACAGCTTCCTGGTGTATTTCTGTACACTAACACTTAATTTAAAGATGTACTGCACCTCCTTCACACCAGTTTTAAAACTTAGTAAATCTCACACAAATTGCAGTTGTATAGAAACTGTTCACATTTGTAACAACTTCTAAATGTTTCATACATTCAGCATGAGCATCTCATTTATATAGGTAACTTCTGAGTTAAGATTTGCAGATATTCTTGATGTTTCCCATGTGAGTTTAATTCATCACTGAAATACTGGATTTTTCTGAATCATGAAAATGAGAATCTGATGGTACTGTCCAGTTAATTTAGATTAAATATTTAGCAATCTATAAAGTCTCATAATACTTCGACACTTGATAACCTTTGAAAGTGTAACACTTTTCAGGTATTCTTGGAGTGTAAACACTTCTTTCTATTAATCAGGTTTAAGTCACCAGACAATATTATTATCACACGTGAGATTTATGTGGTGAGCAACGCATCAGTGTGGTTTATCAACAGAAAGCCAGCAACCCTGAAAACAGTAGAAGAACAGATTGCAGCCTTAAACATCCAGGTGGACAATTTGTGCCAGTTTCTTCCTCAGGTACGAATTAATTTTTGAAGACAGTGGGTGCAAATGGAATACTATGCTTTGAGAGGATTTTGTTCATGGTTAGCTTGAGCAGCACTTCTGCTAGTTCAGTGGGACAGCACAAGAACAAGAGGGATGAGTCAGCCATGCTGATGTGATGGTGAAAGAAAAGAGGAGCTATGTGTCCTATTAAGCTCACTAATTGGGCACTTTTTGTACCTGTTGACTCTGAAAGGAAAGATGCTGATGTTCCCTGTGTTGGTGTTCAAGTAGCAGCACTTGGTAATAGAGCGTTTCTGGTAATGTCAGCAGTTTCTTGAGCATAGGGCTTAAAGATATGTAGGATTGAATTATGTAAGAGTAAAATCATCCTAATGGAAAATAAGTCTTAAAGGAGAGAGAATCTTAAGAATACTACTGGCAGTTTCTGTATTTGAATCCATGTTGAAGGAGGTCAGGATTCCTGTGCGGGTAGCTAAGTTGCCTCACATTGCACCTTAAAGTTGTGACAGGTTCCTTCCTAGTTCATGTGGATCATCAGGAATGGTAGTAAAAGGAAAACTTATCAGAGCCTAGCTGTGGGGTTAATGTTGAATTCAAGAAGGCATGCAGAAAAGCATTAAAGTTTAGAAAGCTAATACTGCAGAAACAAAAATATGCCAGGTGTTTGATGGTTCATTTTCACTTACATACAGTATTTGTTCAGGACTTTCAGCATACTGTAGTAACATAACTTTGTGTTTTAAACAACCTTTTCTCTTTAGTACATAAATGTCAGTTCAGTCAATATTACTGTATTGATAGTTCTGGTTTATTTGTTCTCTCCCAATGTATTAACGGCAAGCACACTTCTTGAGTCAGTCTCAGCTTTGAATGTTCTTCTGCCTTTGACAGCAATACTTCCTAGCAGCCTTGGCTGCCATCTTTAATAATAACTTCTACGTGGCTTAACTTTCAAGTTTGTCATAGTATTTATACTGCAAGGGTGTAGCTTCAGCAGCCTGAGAACAAATGCTCCTGAAAGTTTGGTTGCTACTCTATGAGATGGTCATTAACTATGCCAGAGCTATTTAGCATAGAACTAAGTCAGGTGTTGCTTGTGAGAAGTATGCTGCAGTTTATAAATCCAGTGTTACTGTATTGCACTGTTCCAGCTAATCCTGTATTTTTATAACTTCTTTAAATTTCATAGGACAAAGTTGGAGAATTTACAAAACTGAGTAAGACTGAGTTGCTCGAAGCCACTGAAAAATCCATTGGTTCTCCGGAAATGTACCAGTTTCATTGTGAACTGAAAAATTACAGGGAAAAGGAAAGAGAACTGGAGGTAAAAACGCACTTTAGACAGCAGTGAATGTAGGAAAAGTGAAATAAATTTTACCCTGACGTGTTACAGAATTAGAAGGTGGTATTTATTTACAAAGTCTTCGGTAAGTTGATTTTACCAAATAGTGCTCATCTTCTCTCAGAACTCATTCACTCTGACACTCACATGCTTGTGAGTACAAAGACATGTGCAAATGGTCTGGACACAAAAGACAAAGAAAAGATTACTGTTGTCAAGTACTCCTCACTTCTCTGGGATTTTTGAGTGGCAACAACTTTCCTAGACAGATTTTTTATGTCTTCTGTCAGTCATTGGCTATTACAGCATGGTCCATTGCTTTAGTGTTGCTCACTTCCTTGAAAACGAAGGGACAGACAAAAAGGAAAAGGAACAGTGTTTGGGAGCAATATCTGTCCTTAGCCGTACAGGCCATTCTTGTAATCCTTTGTTCTCCTGTTTTTATCTTTTTGGATGGTTCCCCTCTAGTTACTGCTGTGCTAAAATGTCTCCACTAGTGTCAAATTTCTGCTTTAAGATATGGGTTACATGTAGACTAGTTTCTGAGAAGAGTTTTCACAAAGTAGATACTGTAAAACACAAAAATATATGTTGCAGAACTTGTGCAGAGAAAAAACCACCTCATTGGAGAAAATGAAGCAGAGGGTTGAACGGTACAAGCAAGATGTTGACAGATACCATGAATGCAAGCGCCATGTAGACTTAATAGAGATGCTTGAAAGGAAAAGGCCATGGGTGGTAAGTTTCATTTCCAGTGTTTTTTTGCCTAACCCCATTTCTGTAAGATAGTGAAATTAGAAATAGGCCGAAAGTTGCTTTAGAAGAAGTGTGACCAGAACAGTTTGAATATCATTACAATTGCTCAGTGCGAATAGGCCAGGTCTTGAAATTCTGTTCTTGGCCTAACTGTGATGTTTGCTTACATACCCAACTGTACTGAATAAGTTGCTTCAGAAGTAGTTCAGGTACTTACTGCACACCTCAGAAAGCCAGCAGGACAGGCCAAGAGCAGTACTTTTATTCTGTGCAGAGACAATTGGTTTAAGCACTAGCCAGCTCTACTTGCTTTTTCAGCTGTAACTTTTTTTACATGTTTTTTTTGTTAATTTTTTTAGAGGTTAAGTTCCTCTTAATTTATTAGTTGACGTTTAACGTGCATGACATAAGTGTCAGTCAATTAAAGTTGCCAATCTCAAAAATAGTTGCATTTGGACAGAGAAATTTTAAAACAAATTTGAAAGAACCGAGAATAAAGGACAGGTCATGTACACAAATCAAAGTAAGTCTTTCTGAGGAGCACTTTAGTACTAGTTTAGTTTAGTGTTGAATGGTCAGTCAGATTAAATTATTCTGAACAGTTCAGACCGATGGGGATTTCAGTTTACTGAAACAATATGTTGTTTGCCTTGTTTGCAGGCTTTGTAGAGTGAAATACAGATAAAGAACTTTCAGAAAACTTGATTTACTATTTGTGAATGTGGAGAACTTATTTTTTGCAATTTTGCATATAACAAAGCCTCACACGGCTGTGTAAAGAACGTTACGGCCTTTTTGCATCTTGAGCAGCTGGGTTCAAAGGGTCCTCACTGCCTTCAAATCTTCTTGCTAACAGCAGGGAGATTTAGGAGTAGCAGTTGAAAAGATGGATGGTGGTATGTTTTAAGGAAGTAGGGTATACATTCTGTGATGTCAGTACTTGCTGAATGATGGGAGCTTTTCTTACTACATGTGTTAGCCTGGTGTTGCGTAATTAATGTAGACTGATACTGATTGTTCTTTACTGTAAGATATTTGCTTATACAGAAAGGCTTGTGTGGACACTGGCAGAGGAAAACTAAGCTAAGAATTTTACCTGCTGACAATTAAATTACCTTCCATAAGTTAGAGAACATTCCTGCTAGTTACGTGTTGCTTAAGCAAGTTTAGTCAGACTTTGTCACACCTTACTCCCACTGCTGTCTTCTGGACAGTTTGTGTTGCTCAGTATGTTAAAGACTTTTAGTGAGTGCACTCAATTAAATGTAACTTTTTGGCCACTGAATCCATAGAAACAACAGTGTGCTTTGACACCTTGGTGGAGTTTTGATTAACACTACAGAATCAGTAGTCTATTTTAGGTTCAGGGAAAAGAGAAGAGAACTGGAGGTAAATATGTACCTTAGAGATGCTGAGAGCAGCTACTGGGGGGAAATTATAATAAATTTTAACATGAGATTTTCCATGTGCAGAATTTACAGTTGAAATCAAAGGTCATTGACGTAATTGTTTTACTAGGTAGAGGATATCTGAACTACAGGCTGTAATAAAATTTCACATTCCGTTGCTGTTTTGTGATTTGTCAAACTGTGACAGAACTTTTGGTATTGTCCTACATTGCAAAACAGCAAGCTCTCTCTAAAAGACGAAATGTACTGTTCTGCAAGGGCGTGGGTTTTTTTGTTGTTTTGACCTAGCACTGTTTAGTCCTAAGAATAAATGGTTTTTTGTGTCTTAAAATGTGGTTTACCAAAGTTGAGAATAGTATGGGAGTTTATTCTTCCTTTTGTGGATGGTTTGTCAGCTCTGTCCTCCCCAAAACATAGGATTCAACTTGAAGACTAAATGCAGCTAGCTGTTCAGTTTACCTTTGTAGCAAAACAGAGTAGCTACAGGTGCGCTTCCAAGTCAGCTGGAAGGCAGATGTATAAGCACTGCTTTATGTTATGAAGTACAGAAAACGGGCAGCCTGAAAATACTTTACCTCAAATATGACATTACTGTTTCTTAATTGTAGTGGAAAAGAGGAAGTCTAGTGATGAGCTTGTTCATGTTCAGACCACTGTTGAAGTGTATTTTTATTCTGAAGACTACTGCCTTTCACCTGAGGAACATTTTTCTGGTCATGTGGTTTTTTCTAGACAGGGACAACTGCTTCTGTATGTGGAGAATTATATGCCATTTTCACATATGTCTATGTCTAATAAGTTTTTGAACATATACTGTAAATTCCATAGAATTCCATAGTTCCTGTAATCACGTAGTGTGGAGCAAGAAAACATGGAACACTTAGTAATAAGAGAACAAAGACTGCTTAATTAAGAGAACAAGGACTCTTCACTCGAGGCAGGAGAGATGTAACAAAGTTTCTAAAATGTAACAGGTAGCAGAAACACAGTAGTTTGCAGAAAAAATTTTTATACAAGCACTTGTTTTAGGAGAAAAAAGCTGATGTGGATATTAGGAAAGTGATCACATAGACTATTAGTTAGCAGATTCATGAACAGCTGTACTACTGGCTGTCCAGACTCGTATTATTCTAGCCTGATAGTGAAAATATTGTAAAAGCTATATACACTTCTAATAAATATACCACGACCGGAGACTGTGCATCATTCATATGTCACAGTGTAGTTTTGAAAATATGTTTTAGTCAAGCCATGTCCATTCTTCTTTATCTCCTCTGACATTTACAATTAAGAAAAACATTGTTTTAAGATGCAGGTATCTCTTGGGAGGGCTGAAATGCTTTGGAAGTTCTGCAGGTCTTTAGTGGAGTGTGCTATTACGAGCCTCAAAGTTACTTGTGTACAGATTACCAAAATACAGAGTTCTTGTGTATATCAGATTTTCTTAAAGTATTAAAGGGATCTGCTGTATAAAAATCATGTCATGACAGTTCTGTGGAACTTGCCTGTACTTTGTATCAGGAGAATCTGAAGTGTAGTTGTATGTGTGTGCATTTGCTTTAATCTTGAAACAAAATGCCTTATTTTGAGCAGAGCTAAATTTTAAGATTAATCTTTCAGCTAAGTGAAAATATAATCCCTTTACCTCTGTAACTTTGTAACAGTGGCTGTAACAGTTCTGTGACTGTACTTCATAGAATTAGAGCAGCTTTCTTCAAATACTTTTTGACTATGAAAAAGATACTATGAAGAAAGACCTTGGATTTTGTAGCCTAAGTTGATTTATCTATGATTAATCAGGTTAGTTAAGTAACTATGAAAAAGTGGTAGCAGATAAAGCCAAGTCACCTGTTACAGATAGCTTCCAGGTGGTCTTTATTTAATATTATTATTATTATTATTATTATTATTATTATTGTTATTATTATTTTAATGCTCCAAGGTTTGGAATAAGCTAGGTGTATGTTCTGAATTAGGGGCTTTCTTTAGTGCATACCAAGCCAAACAGCCTTCCCTTCTTCTGTTCCCCTGCATACATGAATCTACTCCTCTCTGGTCATCTGAACATCTTGTTTTTTTTTCTCATGAGCCTTTCATGGTCATGGAACATAATGTTCTCTTATGTTTCTTTGTTTGGGGGAGATGGGGAGAGGTTCCCCTTCTTTTTGTGCCTTTCTTTTTAAGTTTTTTTTCTCTCCAGAGGGTATAATATGCACCAAAAGAATCACTAATAAAGACTCCTTCAGCTTAAACTACTTTCTCTACAAAATTCCCAGCTTCTTGAAGTGGAGGTTCTTGGTCACCATACTCTTACCATCTCTTTTCTCTCATGAATGTATCTTCAGTTAAACTTCCCAGATAGTGATGACTTTGGTGTTTGTGTTGTATGGCGGAGTTTTTGCTTGTTTCTCAAAAGTCTGTTCCACTCTGTCCCCTTGGTTTACTTCAGCAGTGGTTGTGTCTGTTACTTGCTCTGATGATCTGTCCAGCTCCTTTCCTTTTCTTTCTCCCCAAATTAATTGTGGTTATTTGCTGCTTTGCTTTTAGACTTCTGCCTAAGTAGTCTCAAACTGTGAACAGAGATGGGCTAACGAGTTTTTTCCACAACGATCCTAGATGGGCTTAGAGACAAGGTAGTTGCAGACAAATGGGTTGTTTCTTCTGCTACTTGAATTGCGTATTATTTAAGAAGCGTTAATTGTGTGTGCTTGTTCACTGGGGACTGAATGATCCCTACAACTCCTTGTCATTGGAACTAGTAACGGTATTACTTAAGCAGTTGCTCTAATACTAGTTTATGAAAGAGATTTTTCTTCTAAAACTCATGAGCAATTAAATGTTTGGACAGTATAAAACACTGGAATAGAAGACAGTTTTTTATTGTTTTACTTTCAACTCTTCCAAGGAATATGAAAATATTCGTGAGCAATATGAAGAAGCGAAACAAAACCGAAACCAAGTTAAGAAAGAGCTGAAGTCTCTGAAAGAACTGCAGGCCCCATGGACAAAAAAAATCGAAGAAGCTGAAGAAAATTTAAAGAGTCTGGATATGAAAACCAGAGATAATGTAGGTATTGAAGTTCTTGTTTAACATAGGTAATATTTCAGGTGTTCTGTGTTCAGCTTTGTAAAATATAAAGTTATAACCTCTTTCTTTGTAGTGTGTCATAATGATGTTTCAGCAGAAATATTTGTGAAGCACCTGTGCCCTTGGTTTTAAGTGTCTTCTCCACGTCTGTTCAAGGAATACATTCCTTAGTAAACCTTTAGTAGCAATTCTTCAGTCTGCTCTTGGTTTCATAAAAGCAAATCTTAAAATTTCTCTTTGCTGTACCTTAAAAATCTTCAGGGATATAATGTTAATAGTTTCCCCAAGTTAGGTACTTCTGTTGAATTAGATGCCTGTTTTCATCTGTTCTGTAGTTTGGGTTTGTGGATGCTCCTTTTACCGTCTTACCTTTATTTAAGGTCAATTACAACTTTACTGGCCTAATCATTCCTCTAATATTGAACATAATTCCACAAGTAGGACTTGATTTTTTAATTAGACAATAATCTTCCATCAGTTGTGAATATTTTTATGCATAAGGAAATTTAGTGGTAAACCTACCAATGTGTTACAGTTTATGTAAGTTTTTTGAATAGCTGCTCTACCTGGATTTATGGAAAAATACTATTTCCATATGAAAAATAAGAGTACTGTAATTCACTGCAGGATTTTAACTATTATTTACTGTTCAGACTGCAGAAGTCATTGTACGCATCAGCTGCACAAGTTTGCAGTGGATAGCCAAAGTCAAATGATCACATGAGAATGTTTGTTTGCTGCAGTGAGTTCTGTTTGAAGATAAGTGACCCGCTCAGAGGAGTTGATGTGGAGACTCATGACACCTGTAGAGAATTGCTGCCTTGAAGTGTCTTGTAGAATGAGAGTCTGAAACTTCAGTGACATTTAATGCACTGGGAGCTAATAAACTAGTCATGTGCTTCCTTTAAAAAAACCCAAACAAATTAAAACACCCTTGCCCCAAACAAAAAACTAACCCAAAACGAAACCAGAAAGACCAGACCAAAAACCCCTACAGATTGTTGTTCACAACATTGTTTTTGTTGTGATAAATGCTGTACCAACAATATGAAGTACTTGAGTACCTCATAATTACAAGAAAGGCCTTTGGTAGAGGTATTTACGTTTTTTGTCCCACATTATTGCAACAGTTTACCATGCTTTGAGTCAAAATACCTAAATGTTAAAAATGTTGCAGTCTTACTGCAGTTGCCTTTTTTTGGTGTGCTTGGGCTTTTTGTTTTGAAGGTTTTTGTTGTTTAAGGATAAGTGTACTTTCTTAGAGGAGAATTAACAGCTGGAAGCTTGAAATTAGTTTTCATAATGCAACAGTGCCGTCATGCTTGTGAGTTGCTAAGCTTTGTTTTCACTGCTTGATCTTATCCTGTTGGGTTTTACTCATATGTTTCAAACTACTGTATTTTTTTCAAACAGAAAAGAGTTCCACTTAACCATTGGTACCACTGTTCTTGGAAGTATTGGGCTGTATTCATATAAAAGTAATCTTTTTAGTTAAAGGTTGTACTTTGTTTCTATGAGAAACCTAGGACAAACATTGATCATTTTAGTTTTAACTTGTGGGGAGCTTGCTCAGCATAGGCCACTTCCTACAAAGCAAGGGAAGAAAATCTGAGAGAATGTACGAGATGGTTGATTTATACTCTTGAATCTGCGTATTTTTCTTCTCAATCTAAACTTGTTGACTAAAGCTTTCATATACTATATATTCACAAGGTTAACCATATGCTGAAGTGTTGCTTAATTTGAGTCTGGAAAACGGATTAGGTACATTTGTTCTACAGTATTCCATAAGTCAAAAATACAGGAAGAAGGAAAGAGGATAAATTTGAAATAAGTAATTTATAGAAGACTTACTGCGGTACTCTAATATGGCTTTACAGTGATTAGTTACAATTTTGTATTTTATTTATAACTGATACTATTCTGTATATAGTGTTATAATAAGACACTTCCAAACCTGTTTTGTTCTGACGTTAAATGATATGTCGAAGTCTAATTTGAATGGTTATTATTTTGTCTTGAACTCAGAGTCTGGAATTGTGGAAAAAGACAAAAGGGATTATATACGTGGTTAGGCGTGAGCTATTTGTAAGATACCAGGCAAGTTAAGAAGATCTGAGAGTTGCATTGCTGCTTTTTGAACTTTTTTGACAGTAGCTTCTTTTCAGGTGCTGAAATCGATTTCCCTCACACATACTTTTGTGGTTCGGCTGTTGAAATGTCCTTGGAAAGGAGAATCAGTGCTGGCTGCACTGTCAGGAGATAGTTTTGACCTAATGTGAAAGTAGTGCAAGACTTTTAAGTAGCTTAAAAAAGCTTAGGCTGCTACATCTTCATTAGTTTGTCACCTTTTCATAGATTGCTTGAATTTCTTGTAACTTACAATTCTGTCTTTGTACAAATGCAGGCATTTGGCGAGAGTTTCGCAGGTAATTATTCTTTAATCCAGAAGGAGTTGATTAGCTTCAATTTGGCATTAAGGGAAAGCAGTTTAGTATTGTAAGTCTGCTCTATTCTGGACACACAGACCTGTAGGGAGTGTAATTGTCTTCAGACCCTTTGCTCCAGGTTTATATCCATTGTCAAATTACTTTAATTCTGACTGCTTCTTGAGATCTTTCTCTTGACATGAGGATATGTATGTCAGAGCAGAAATAAACCACCTCTTCATTTTGTCTTTGTTGCACTTTGTTGGCAAAAAACCCAGTATGGAGTTGTAGTTTTGCCTGGAAGGAGCTGAATGGCAAGGAAAGGCAGAGTTAAATCTGGGAAGAAATTAATGTATCCAGACGTTGCATGATTTTTTCTCCTGTCTCTTTGTGTTAAAACCCTTTCAATTTCTGGGTGAGATTAAAAATTTTTAGTAACATTTGGTAGTTTGGGCGGTAGGATGTGTAGAATGTGGAAAGAAAGAAATTGACCCATTTTGTAGGAAAAGTTTGATAAAATGGTGTGTTTTCAGAACAGTTTCATCAGGCTCTTTAAAGGCATTTGAACAGAGTTAACTATGCAATGCAAATTTTTTAGCAATGTTTAGTAGTATAAAGCAGTCTTTTGTGGTTGTACCATGAAAATCATAAAGACAGTTCTAGTTGTTAATATGTTCTGCAGGTAGGTCTATATATAAACATATAATAACTGAAAATACAATGATAACTGAAAAATGGAATTCCAGTTCCTTACTAGTGTCCTGATTTTGAGAGCCTTTAGAATTGCTTTGTGAACATCATGCATCAGTTTTCCTGGTAGAGAGCTTCATCTTCAGACTGCCTCCCTGAGCTCTTTGGAAAGAGCATCACAGAATCAGTACCTCATAGTAGTCAACTGCGAGACCCAGATGTATTTGTTCTGTGCTGTCTTTATGCAAACACCTGCATGAGTCTTAAAATTTTTGTGCTTTTTTGAGGTTGTGGTAGGGAAAAAATTCTACGTAGTTTTATTTTCTCCATTCTTGATGCATCTTAATGTTTTCGGTATGACTGTTTGCAGGAAGACGTTTCTTCCAGTGAGAGTGCTGTTTTCTTTCTGTGTCTGTGCTGGAATTGGCTTACAGTCCTTCCATCCTTCTGCAGTGTTCCAGTATTCTCTTTGCAGTGCTTCAGCCTTGAGTGTTCAGGGAAGGAGGAATTCAGTTTGCAGAGAAAGGACAGTGTACTTCCCCTGTGTTTGGAACTCAGCGGTGTAGGTGCCTGGGCAACTTGACCTAATAAAACATGCTCTGAGAAAGGAATGGAACAGGGTGATGCCAAGAAGTTCCTTCCAGCCTATGTTATTCTTCCACTTTATAGAAGCTGAGTATAGAGAAGGAGCAGAGACATGGATGCCTACACATGAGCCAACAAGTTGTCAAGCTCAGCTGTGTGAGATCTAGCTCTAGCACAGTGATTTCAGAGGTAGGATGACATGGACAAAATCTGGTTTGGCCATCCTGTCCCTAGGAACTTAAGCCTTGCTTGCTCTTTAGTATCACCTTTCTTTGCAGTGCTGGTTTGGAGAAAGAGGCAAGAACATTTTATAATTGTAGACATCTGTATGTAACATTTATATTGAAACCAAGGATGGAGTTATTTTAATTTCTAATTAGGAACTTCCGCTATATGTCATGCCTGAATTTGTAGACGTATAGCTGAATGGTTGTGAACAGTACAGTACATACGCTGTTACACAAGTCTTCACAAATTGCTGAAATTATACATGCTGCAGATACAGTTAAGAATAAGAAATGGGTGAGTATGACTTTGTAAGTAGTAAATGCGGAGTAAATACTTAGTTACGCATTTACAAGATGTTGTTCAAAATCTGACTACTTTTTACAAATATAACTGAATTTATGACTGTATTTAAATACCTTGCTGTATGTAGACTGCTGAAATCAGAAGTATCTCCCAGAAATGTAAAGAGAAGCAAGATGCTTTGGAGATGAAAGATAAACAGGTAAGACTGTCTTTATCTGTGACTTTTCTTGGTGTTGTTTGGGTTTTTTTGTCTGCTCTTCTGTTAGCAGAGGGGCAAATTTCAATGAAGATGCTGCAAGTGCTTGCACTCTTCACTCCCTTCAGTACACAATGAGTCTTTAGAACTCTATTAGTCAAAAAGGAATTACTAAGGGAGGCGTGTATACTGCATAAAATGAGATGCCTTATGGAGTAGACAATGTGTGTGTATGTATAGATAGATACAGATATATAGACACACACTGTGATAGGCTTTCCTTGGAAAGCTACAGCCGCTGTAGTGATTCACTCAGCCCTAAGCATGCCCTCTGTGTGAGAGGCTGGCGTTATTGCTTCTAAGTCTGTATATCCTGCATCTTGTAAAAAGAAACATCCTTGCAAGGACCTGTCGTAAACCAGAGTCTCATCTAAGCACTTGGTCAAGAAATGTACAAGTGAAATGCATAAGTGTGCCGAGTTAAAACCTCAAAGTTGTGTTTGGGCTATAGATTTTACTTAATCATAGACTAAACTTCAAATGTGTTAAGCAATTGTTAAGCAATTTATTAACCTTTAAGCTTCTGCTTTTGTGAAAATGAAGGAACATCATAAGTTGACTTATAGGCTTGATTGTATTTTTGCTTATGTTCTTCAACTGCCATAGTGCTATTGGAACTGTGTCCTAGTGCTGTTGGAACTGTAACAGACTCTTGGGGTTTTGGTGCATGATTATGTCAGCATTTAATAGCAGTTGCACAGGTATCCTAGGTATTTGTTGTAGGTTCTGTATACTAAACTATTCTCGTGATGGAAATACTCAAAATTTTTAGATTGAAGAAATTAATCAAGCATTCAGAATGAAAAAAGATGAAGAAACAAACAGGCAGAAGAAAATATACCAAACTCAAAAAATAATAGAAGAGTGGCAGAATGAGCTGGATACAATGGCAGTCTGTGAGAACCTTCAGCCACAAATTGATGCTGTTAATACTGAGCTGAAAGAATTACAAGAAGAAAGGGTGAATATTGATAATGATGTCAGTGATCTAAGAGCAGAAAAAACTAACCAAGAGCGGGAAGAGAAAAGTAAGTTACTTGAGGTTTTTTTGTCAATTTATTTTACTATTTTAATGACTGTACAGAATGTACTTACCCTGCTGTAGTGAAATAATTCAAGGTGTTTACCTCAAGCCTCCTAGCTGGCTTACATGTATAGCAGTCCTCTTTCCTGTTACCATTTTTATTAAAAGTAACATCCACTTTCAAAATCGAGCAAGAAGATTCAAAAGTAACGATTGATCTTAAAACTATCCTTCAAAGAATCAGTATTTCTGATCTCTGCGTAAGGAGACTCCTTTGCCAGTTTGGAGGTTTGGGGGGTTTTTTTGTTGTAAAGGAAGGTGTGTAGTTAGCAGGTTGTGAAAAACAATCTCAAACCTGATGGAGAAAGCAGTTTGCTTTAAAGATGCAGTATTTTACCTACTTCATATATTATATGCAGTATATTAGCTGCTGATGCTGCATTTGTCCATTCTAGATGTACTTTAGCTAACCTTAATTCCAGAGTTTCTTTACACTAGTCCAGGATTTGCAGTTAGTCCTTTCTAAGAAATGAAATGAAATTTAAAAATTGAAGCTTGGCAGGTGGAGAGGGTGTTGTATACATATTCCTCAGTGAATGTTGCTCTTTTGCACATACCTGTCTGTCTGGCACCTAACTTGCCATAGAATCCAGGAAGAAGCGGTGGAAGAGAGTCCAAGTGACCTGGGGAAGGAGTCACTGTAATCTTGGTCAAAAATCTTATCAGAAATCTCTGTTTTTGATCTGTCTCTTCTGAATAGCAAATGCTTTCATGCACAGTCTATTGTCACTCATTTTGGTTTTTGCCAGCATGAAATAACACAGATGTTTCACATTACTAGAGTCCTACTATCTCTTTCCTTAGGGGATGTGTTTAAGTACAAAGGTAGAACAAGTCTTAATGAAACATACTTTTAGGGTAAAATTCCTGTGTTTCTACTGTGCCTACCGCATTTTGTTATTCTTTGGGTAAGTTTTCAATTCTGTTTTAGATGTTAATCTTTAATAGTTCTTAACATTTCTTCAGAAGTAGCAGCATCTCAATTCTGGAAAGAGAATTAGTTCTTGTCGTTTACTAACAACCTTATTTTTGGAGGAGTGTAGTCAATAGATACCAGAAAATGCTGGTTATAATGTGTACTTGCTATGGACTCTGTTTAAGAAACTGCCTTAAATTACAGGAATAATTGATCGCCTTGGACGACTTAATAATATAATGCATATGAAGGAAGAGAACCTTAAAATGAGATTCCGAGACACACACTCTGCTCTTATGTGGCTAAGAAAGAACAAAGACAAGTTTAAAAAAAAAACTTGTGAACCCATGATGCTTGAAGTAAGAAGATTTACTTGCATACCACTCTGTTAATGGTTAGATTATTTATGTCTTGCAACACTTTGAGAATGACTTGAGGACTTTTAAGACGCATCTTGGAATGTCCTGCAAACTACATGCAGGATACTCAGAATTCCATAGGCAATGTAATGATTGAGTAATGTGGGATGGCACCTTTCCTCCTTAAGAACATGCCTGTTGCAGGTTTCCTTTAAAGTGCAACCAGTTATTATCCAGTCTTACTACTTAAGACTTAAGTAATTCTTAGTTGCTGCTTAAAAAAGCAGTGGTAGTTGCCAATTATCTACCCTCACAGCACAACCTGCTCAGCTGTGGTTACTTCTCTCTGTGATTAATCTCGGGTGTTTTTTTGGTTTGCTCTACCCAGCCATCTAGAGACATGGAAATCTATCACTAATTTTGTTTTGTGTTTTAGTTTGGTTTGATAGCTGCTGTACTAGCTAGGAATAGCAGGGCCAAATTTTCAAAGAGGACATTATTTTTTTTTGTGCATTCCTCCTCTTGCAATATATGCTCTATGTAATGTGAAGAGGATGAAGATCTCCAGTTGCACTTCTTTTCAGAATTGCAAACTTATTAATAATGTATTGCTACAATTTAAATTAGTATATTAGAATATTTATATACAAATTCTTACACTTAGTACATGTGCTAGGACTGCTCAAATTTACTTTTATTTAGAATAGAATTTCTTGTTATTAGCAGAACTTTGAATTCTTTCTGAAAGACCACATCAAGATAATTTACAGAAGCCTTGATAAGGATGTCTTTACTTTTACTTAAGGCCTCATTAACCTCTGTAACGTCAATTGATGTTTGAATTTGTTTTCTCTGTGTTGAGGTGTAACCTCAAGCCAGCAGTCAAGCCCCAGGCAGCTGATCACTCACTGCCCCACCTGCAGAATTGAGTAGAGAATCAGAAGAGTAAAAGCTTAGACAACTCATGGGGTGGGATAGAGACAATTTCATACGGAAAGCAAAAGCCATGCACATGAGGAAGGCAAAACAAGGAATTAAGTCACTGTTTCCCATGGGCAGACAGGGGTTCAGCCATCTCCAGGAGAGTAGGGCCCCATCGCTCATGACGGTGACTTGGTGTTCTGGTTTTGGCCAAGGGCAGGGTTAAATTTTTTGCGGTGCTCGAGAGAATGTGTGGCTGAGGGAGCATGGCCAGACCCTTATTTGTTCCATACCACCTCACCTCATTGCTAAGGGTGGAGGAAAGGGACTCTTGCTTTTGAGAATGCATGCCTTTCAGGTTGGGAGAAGTCGTGGTCGGGGACTTTCGGGGTAAATTGTTAGTCTTACACCTTTTGTTATTAAAATTGTTGCAGTTACTGGTTGCTTTCTTATCTTATTGCTGTTTCCAGTAAATTGTTCTTACCTCAACCCATAATTTTCACCTTTTTTGCCTCCAGTTCTAAACTCTATCATGCTGGAGCAGGAAGCAGGGAGGGAACATGGGGAATGAGCAGTGGCATGGTTTTAGTGGGCCTTCTAAATTGAAGAATACCATTCCTAAAATAAGGCCTTTGGGAAGCCATCACTCCTAATGTCCCCCCTTCATTCTCCTCCCCTCATGTTATATACTGAGCATGATGATCTGGGATATCCCTTTGGTGAATTTGGGTCACCTGTTCTGGCTGTTTCCTCCCAGTCTCCCATGCACCCCTACCTTACTGCTATGGCAGCATGAAGAGCAGAAAAGGCCTTTTCTCTGTCAGAAATAACAACCATCTTTGTGTTATGAACCCTCTGTTCAGCACAAATCCAAAACACAGCCCTGTACTAAGCACTGTGGAGAAAATTAACTACCTCAGCCAAAACCTGTACACTTTGGTATCATGTAAATTAGTCTCATGTACTTAAAAATTCAAAGCTTTCAAATGGCTGTTAACTACACCCAGCCTTTGGCCAACTTGAGATTATTAAATTGTGTAGTTTTGTGTAATTTTGCCTTTATGTGTCATGTATGGTGACATAATGTCTGATTACTCATGAAAGTTAAGTGAAAAACACAGACATTAACATTTCATTCAGATTTGGAAAACTTCATCCATTTTAAAGGAGTGGGATTTTTTTCTTAGGAATTTCAGGACACCTCAGTGCGGGAGCAGAGCCACTAGATGTGAGATGCGGTGGTGGCAATTGTAAGGTCGTGATGGAGTAGAAGAGGGAGAGGTGGTATGATGAGAGATGGTGATAACTTTGGGAATGCTGAAAAAGGATATGGCTGGCTGAAAATTAAGCACAATGACCTGTGACTTACAATAGGTTTCCTCCCATGAGAATTGGTTGCGAAAAAGGCAGGGAATATGTTTTTAAAGACATTGTTCTTGTTTTCATTAAATGTAGATGTGGGTGTCATCTTGACTATTTAAAATGTTTTTGGGGGTGGTAATTCCAGTTGTATTAAATCACTTGCTCATTACCTTTCTTTATTAGATCAATGTGAAAGACAGTAGACATGCTAAATACATTGAAAATCACATTTCGTCCAATGACATGAGGTCTTTCGTTTTTGAGTGTCAAGAAGACATGGAAACATTTCTGGTGGAGGCAAGTTGGCACCAATTTTAAAACTTTCTTAAGTACTCGAGTATGAGCCCTGAACTTGGGAGTCTACCAAGTAAATCTATATCACAACAATAGATATCTGTATCATAACAAGTAGGTAATGCAAAGTGTTCAAATATTTTCTTCAGAATTAAGGTTTTCTTAAAGCTTAGACTAACTGGAGGGATGCAGGAATATTAAGAAAATGTGGTTTTTTAGATTGTCTTCTTTGGCAAGGCAATAATCACTTCAGCAGAAAACACTGTGTACAAGAAAATGGCTAGAGCAGAAATCTACAAATTTAGTACCAAAATTTTCCAGTGCCCTTTGACTAAAGAGGCGAGAGAGCATCTTTTGTGACATGCAGTGGTACAAGCAGCAAATCAAGCTTGTATTTTCTTAATACTGCTGTCTCCTGAATCAGTGAGGAGATTGTTCCTTTTGAAAGTCAGGCAGATGACACAAGGAGAAAGCCAGAAGATACAGTATTACACTGTCACAATGCTTCCCAACTACAGTTCACGCAACCGTGTATTTAGTGACAAACTGTCCTGCAATTTTTGAAGACTCATCTGCCCTTCGAAGAAGCTAATCACTTTTGTGTACCTGAACGATAGTGGTGATGTCTCAGGTTCTAGGGGCTTATCTTGCTTGTGTGCTTGTGGAACTCATTTCAAGGCTGCTTTAACCAGCTCAGCTGGTCTTTAATTTATATGATTAGCTCTTTAGAGTGAGCACTTGGCTCTGGATTTCTTTGATTGCTTGTTTTTTATCTAGCACGTAGTGCTTTCAGAGACATTAATAGAGTTTGCTTTTAGAGAACTTGGTCATTCCTGAGCCAAAGTGAATTTGTGACTTCTTCTAGAGGTCATCAGTTTAAAATAATTCTGACTCTGAGAATCAATAATTAATATTTTATTTGCATATAGAATTTTCCTGATCTTTACCAAATAATCTAATATAATCTAAATATAGATGCGTGATCATCAGAAACTAAGAGTGAATGCTGTATGTGCACCTGCCGAATCATGTGCTGAAAATTTACCTTCAAGACCTATTGAAGAATTACAGTATGTATCTGATTGTATCGGGGAAATAGTTTTAAATGCAGTGGGTTTGTTTTGTTCCTATAGATTAGAATTTTCTATACAAATCAAATTTTCACCAGTTCAGTTCCGGGTTAGTGGGGCTTTTTTCTGATCCTTCAGTAACTTCAACTTGCTTACCTGCTGAATTTGATTTGTGATGCTCACTTTTTTTCTCTCTTCTTCAGCCGGTATGGATTTTACTCATATTTACGAGAGTTATTTGATGCTCCTCATCCCGTGATGAGTTACCTTTGTTCCCAGTACCGTGTTCATGATGTTCCTGTGGGAACAGAGAAGACCAGAGACATGATTGAAAGGGTAAGGTATCTGAAGAAGCACAAATGCATCTGTGGTGTGGAGTTTTATTTTGGAAATTATTTGGCAAGTAAATGTGGAGAATGCAAAAAATTGCTTTAGCAATTTTATTTATCCTTTTTATTTGCCTGTAGAAGTGGGAATACTTCATTATGGGCTAACATATGGCAAGACATTTTTAAAAATTCAGTCACCTTAATACAGTACTTTACAGAAAGATACATTTATCCTTCACCTGTACCAGTTCCAAGTCAGTGTCCTGGTTTTGGCCAAGGACAGGGTTGATTTTTTGCAGTAGCCCATAGGGGGAGTGGCTGAATAATCAATGTGCCAGGTCTCCACATATTTATATATTGACCATAGCCCCCATACCAGAGGCTTTACCTGCTTGGTTGCAGTGCATGCTTCACAGCTATGGATAACCTGGGAAATATCGTCCGTGGTTAAGTCCACCCCTTGATCACCAGCCCATCTGTATGTTGCATCTCCTTCCTGATGACCTGAGGCATCATGGGCCATGCTCCCTCTCTACTGCAAAAAATTAACCCTGTTCTTGGCTGAAACCGGGACAGTTGTGAACCACAGTCTGAGCTGTAAAGTAAACACTTTTTACTAAACCTAATTGACAGAATATAACTGATGCTGCATGTAGAAACTGAAAAACATTTTTAGTCAAACAGACCTTATCCTATGGAGGCTTTTTGCTTTTTCTAGTTTACTGGACATTTTTTCTCTTTATGTATTTGGAGTTATAGTAAATCTTTGGTTATTTATAATAGCTTTTTTGACATGAGTAATTTAAAACTAGCAACTCTGGTATTTTTATACCTTCTTTTTTCCTACAGATGCAGTTGCATGACTAATACATTACAGCTCACTTTATGGTTTCATCTATTAATTCTTGAGTACTTTTGTTTCTTTGTTACACAGGATGCATGTGTAACATGTTACATATCTGAAGCAAATACAATCCTTGTTCACAATGCAGTACAAATACTAACAATATTTTATTGGTGTCTGTAATATCTTAACAATCAGACCTGTTTAATTAGTTATGGTAACAAACTGACAGTATCTCAATAGTTCTTTGCTGACCAGTCTGAATTACAAGCATAATGCTACGTTAAACTTAGCATCTTTGTGCAAAGGTTGTTGTAAGTCTTGCGTAAGCTGAAGTTTTTTTACTGTGGATTTTGTCAAGTTTATTTCTTGTTCTGAAAAGTATTGCCTTAAGTAATGCTTTTGTCAGATTAATGTTTTTCTGTTTCTTAGGTCATACAGGAAACCAATCTGAGGCAAATGTACACAGCAGAAGAAAAATATGTTATTAAAGTATCTTCTTATACAAAACAAAGCCTCTCTAGTAACACATGCTTGAGGGAGGCACAGTTTCTCACTACTTCAGTGGATACAGATGAAAGAGAACAGTTGGAAAACCAACAACAGGTAGAAATGTATTTCTGTAACAATGTGTTGTGAACTACTACCTGTTTTATCATTCTTTAAGCAGAGCCTACTTGCATATGCTAGTATGGTATGTAGTAAGAACGCTAGTGGTGTGTGTTCTTTTATTTCAGGACATCAATAATATGTTGAAGTCGTTGGATGCACGTTTGACTGCACTGTTCGACAGACAGAAACTTCTGGAACACAAAGACAATAAGCTCAGGAAAGAGAAGAAGGAGCTTTTAGAGAGAGGAAACCGAAGGAGACAGTTGGAATCAAAAATTGGTGTGAAGTATGATAGGTAGGAAACAAGCTATGTTATCTATGAAAAATGATAACACTTACTGCAGTGTGCTTTTACCCTTAAAAAGTAACCAGTAGTTGAGCATCAATCAGGACAAGGAAGGTGTTTAGAAATTACAGCAGTATCTGATGCAACATGTAGTGATGTTCCAGATGATTTTCTGTAATAAAATCTAGGATTCCAGTTGGATATCACTGCATGTATTTACTCCAATATTAGGTTATTGTTCTCTTTTTGTAGCACATATCTAGATAATACCGTGATGTTCATAAACGGTACTAAGTAAGCATGTCAGGGATTGAGTTAGACCCCAATTGTCCATAGTATTTTTCATTACATATTTTTTGTTTTTGTAGACCTCTGCAATTAGTTTTTCTGTTACTCTTTGTCAAAAGGCAGAATCTGGGCATGGTTCAACAGGTATTTCATTTAAGCTCACAATCCCAGGAGGCAGTGTAGACAACATTAACATCCAGTCTGGATCTTTCTTTCAGCTTAGGAACACTGTCTGTCAATTCTTCTACTATGCACCTCTTAAGAGAACTTTTTTCCATCCTGCCAGTGGTTTCCATGGTGGAGTGATACTGGACTGTTGTTTTTAGTCTCTTGTCTATGGTGAACAAACTGAGCACCCTCATCCTGTGCTGTAGAGCTTGTGCTGTAGCCCCTGACCATCTTGATTGCTCTCTACGTTTGTTCCAAGTTGTTGAGGTTTGGCAGAGTGGTCCAAACTGTGTGCAGTGCTGAACAAAGAGGAAAAATTACTCATCCTGCCTGTGCTTCCACTCATACAGCCAAGGACTGTGTTTGCTGCCAGGATGCAGTGCCCGCTTACGCACAGCTCACTGTCCACCAATACCTCAAACCCTTCCCTGCAGAGCTTTGCTGCAGCCAGTCTGTCCTGAGCTTTATCACTGCCAGGCCCACTGTCTTCCCAGGACAGGACTCTGCATTTGTCGTTATTGAATTCATGAACCTTCTGTCAACCCCTTTTCCAGCTTTAACAGACCCTTCTGAACTGCAGGCCTCTTGCTCCCTCCAGTTCAGCATCTAAAAACTTGACAACAGGGCCTTCTCTCTGTTCTTCCATGTCACTGGCAAGAGTGTTAAAAGGACAGGCCCCAGAACATAATCTTTGGTACTGACTTCTTCAAGATACAACAAACCAAGAGTGACCATAGAACCACCTTTTTTTACCTATTTAGTCTTCAATTAACCCAGACTGTGGTCTTCAAATTTGAATGCAAGAATAGTGTGGGACACGCAACTGAAAAAATGAGAGAAATGAGTCTGGATCCAGCGGACTGAGAGGAAGGTGGAGCTGGTGCAAGCTGATGCTCCCACATGTATCCAGTAGTGAGGCTAAGCCTGACTTCCCGCTAGACACACACGGAACACATCTAAACAGGATATGTATGTGTAGTTACGCATAGCACAGTGAGCACGCAGGGCAATTGGCCAAATGCAGCACCGGTGGCTGCCTCATGTTTGTACTCTGTCGGAGCAGGATGGGGTTACACTGGTACAGTGTCTGTGCATATCTGTGGGCAGTGTGGATCCCATGGGCAGCTGGTTCCAGACACTCTGAATCTGCACAGTAACTACCCCTGGACCTCTGTCTCCTGAGTTGCTGGTACCTGGAAATGCAGACCCCTAAGGTGGCAGCCCTGCTGCTCTTGGCCTGTACAGACTGCCTCCCTCACCCGTGTGTGCCTGCATGCTGAACTGGCTGTGACTCCCTACTTCCCCAGTAGCTCATTCTGTGGTCCTTGTCTCAGAGATACATAGGTAATATAAATGTACAGATCTCCAAATGCTTTGCAGCTCATGAAACATCATGATTCCTTTTACGTGTTCTGAAGGTCTGAAACAAGTGAGACTTCTGTTTTTGTGTACTAAGATGAGGATACAGTAACTTTTTTGGCTAGAATACGTAACAAGAATTAAGTAAACTTCCTGAACTCTCCTGTGTTGTATTGTTGCAAAGAACTATCAGAAGAAGAAAAATGTCATTCCTTACACTGATTTTTTTTTTAAATTTCTCTATTTTGAAATTTACAGAAGTAAAGGACTATGCTTGCTGAGTCATGCTGTTAGTAGCCAAAAGTGGAGTTTAACTGTTATTTTTTGTCTTTTGTATTTCTTTGGCTTAAAGTGCGTAGGTTGGGAATGCCTCTAATATGTTTGGAATGTTTAGGACTACAAATTCATATTCTTGCTAACTGTTGGTTCATCATGAAGTTTAAGAATTTTTGTATTTTTAGTACAATTTTTTTTTAATCACTATTAGTCAAATATTGATTCCTCCCATAGTTTAAGACAGCTGGAACAAGATGCTATCGACCTAGAGAAGGAGTTTCAACTGGCAAATGTAAAGATCAAAGAAATAAACAAACAGAAAGCAGAACTTGTTACTGAATTGATGCATCTTGTGAAGGTATGTATTTTTAACTTGGTACGTGTTCCACTTTTATGAAAAGTCCAATTCTTGTAATTTAAGTAGGAGGCATGCAACATTTGGATGTGTTACTGTCAATGTTTTCAAGCTAGCTTTCTTGAATTACTGAATGATCTTAACTTTTTCCGTTTTTCATCTCCTTTTTAATTTTTTTTTCAGTTTGCATTCTGATAATTATTTTTAAATCGCTTAAGAGAACTGGAAACAAATAAACTTTTTCCTGTGTCCAAGTTCACACTGTAGAAACTTTATGTTGAAATGACACATAGTAAAAATCTCAGACCTTGGCTCACCATTGCGGTCAGATGCTAGCACTCTCAAAATTTTATCTTGTAGGTCCCCTAAGTCTACAATTAAAACCTTATCCTCCCTTTCATTACGAGAGAGGAATCATTTGTATTTATATGCTGATCATAAAAAACATGGTGTAAACAGCTGCTTTCAATGTCCCGTATTTGTAGCTACCCTTTAGACAGTAAAGAATCTGTTGCTGGTTTTGAGGCCTCTAGACTGTTCCTGAGGCTGACTTGTTTGAAAAAAACCCAAACATTTTAATGTCAGTGCTGTCAAATCAGGTTCTAGTGATCACTAAAGCCTGTTACATAACTTCCCAACCACAGCCTCGTTTTGTTGTCATGTTCTGTTACAGTTAAGACATCAGATATAAGAGTTGCTGTGCATCTTGTCAGTCAACTGCATTGTCATTACAAGATGCATGTGTCTTTTGTGTTTATTTTTTGACCTTTTTCCATCTCTGTGACACATGACGTCCACCAAAATCTACCTGTTGGATCCTTCTCTCTGAGAAGCAGTTGAGATGGCCTTGGCTTTTCTTATATTTCACATATTGGTATATAGTGAAGGGAAGGAGAATGGGGGGAAGGAGGGTTGATGTAAAATTGTGGGTTGGAAGAGTGTGTGTGTGTATATATATCTACATATATGTTTTTATATATATTTGGTTGAAATTATATATATATATATATGGATACACACGTAAAAGTACATGAGGACTATACATCTTGAGGAACCTGGATCACCACTTTTTCATTGAATTTGACAGCAGTATTGATGGGCTGAACACAGTGTGAGATTGTATGTTATGACTAGAAGGAATGGTAGTTTCCAAAGCCCAGTAGTGATTATATCAGTTTTGAGTCTGGTGAAAAGCACCCTGCTCTGTTTTCCTGTGTGTAGAGGATCATACCACTGAACATCGTCAAAGTAGCTTTGGCTCTTCAGATGACGAGAACGACTGCTGAGAAGAACAGACTACAGTCAGAGTACAAAGCAGGAACTGTACAGCTAAGAGCTGCACAGGTAACAATATTTATGAATACCAGGGTATCTGTTATGAAAACATCTCACTGGGAAGCCTTTATGGTGTTGAAAAGGATGCTTCTGTGTCTTTGTTTAGAAGTGGATGTTAGAACTGCTAAATGTTTAGCCTTGATTTCTGTAGTTTGACTTCAACCTCTTCATTTAAAGCAGAATAGTAGCTTTGCCATCCTCAATTAAGACAGCTAAGCTGTTGTGAAAACGTGCCAAACAGTCATCTTATCCTGGATCTTTTATTGAAAAGGGTGTAGAAAGGCCAGCTGTTACTCAATTACTTTTCTTCTGAGTCTGTCCATACACGTGCGAAGTACAAGCTCAAGATGAACCAGAAAGCGCAGCAGCACAACAGAGCTATATTACCTTTCTTTCGTAGCTCATTTCTTTGTACTGTAATTAAATGCCTAGGAAGCTATGCTGTGTTCAGGTAAAAAGTCTGAGGGGTTAGTTCCACAGCAAGTACACGTTTCTAGGAGTAGAGGATGCTGTCATTGCTCATGGATTGCTGCAAAGGTCAATTTTTGTATTTATGTAGTAGTACAATCTTTAAATGCATCTTTAAAGAAAAGGGCAGTAAGTTGGGGTTTTTTTCCTTGTCTTGCAAGAGTCCAGTCAGCTGAAACCTACTAATTCAATTTGATCATAAAGATAAAAGTAAAATCAGAAAGCAGCTTGAAAGGTAGGAGACAGTTACTTTGCATGGACAGGTACTTCCAGAAAGAATGGCCTTAACATGCAGTTAGAAAACCACTCGAGTTATATTTACCATCACTTGCAGGAGAATTAGGCAGAGGAGAACTTTCTAAGAGGATCAGAAAGTAACTTGAAGACAGAGACAAATCCAGCATGTTATGTAGAAAACCACTGTTGCCTAAGTTTGCACACATGATGCATCTTTTACTCAGTTTATTAAAGTTTAGTGAAAATCACTTAATTGCTGAAGCTCAGTAAGGAGTAAGAATGTGTTACAAAGCCATGAGCCTCATGTCAGTAACGTGCATTGTCACTGGGAAATTCATTTAATGTTTTTAGTTGTCTCTGCACACATCTTCATCATTTAGGGAGTAGCTTGGTCTGGTACATAGTTAGATGTCTGGTCAGATCAGTAGACAGGATTTGTGATTTGTAACATTCTGATAATTCTTAAAAATAGCCTCCTTCCTAGTAAAAGGTGTGTATGAGTCAAGTGGAGTCCCATTGGGACCCTCTCAGGAAATCAACAGGAACATCAGCACTGCCGTGTACTTTTAAATATATAGAAGGAATAAGGAATCAAAACTTGTGTAGTTATATTTATCTAAATTTTATTTTGCATATGGCCATTGACAGAAAACTGGCAAAGTTGAGAGAAAATTGAAACCTAGCTTGTTGAACTGTCAGTGTATTTATTCTAGTACATGCTTCATAGTAACATCAAATATCTATTGCTTTCTAGTCTTTCTGTTGCATACTGAAGTTTCTCCTGCCAAACTTGTATTTTCCTCTTCACTGAAGAATTTTACTTACCTTAGCTTGGATCATGCGTATTCAGTATTGAATCTATTTCAGATTTTAAGTGCCTACGGATCAACTTGAAATCTTGTTTCATGCAGCTCTGCAGAGCTCTCTTCAAGTGGGAGCTTTGAATACAATTGAGAATTGACATTCACCACTTCAGATGATTCAGAATTTATTTGGGCTCTGGAAATGATCAAACACATGAAGTTTATGCTTCTTGTATAAAAAAGGCTGGGTGCCTCTCATGGGATCTTTTGCCTTCATTATCATGTCAAAACATTTCAGATGAAGACAGCTGACTTTTAAATTTGTGGGATCCAAAATACTATTACAGGGCATATGGAGATATCCAGGGGAACGTAACCATTGTGCTCTACAGTTGTATTTATGCTAATTCAGTATAACTTGAGATCTTGGCTGTAAAGAAAAGGAGGGACATTCTTCCTTTACTGTTTTATCCGTACAGCTCTGATGCCAGTCCTTGCAACCCATGTAACATTTCCCTCCTCTACAATAGACTTTGTGAACTGGAGGGGCTGATCTAAAAAAAGATGCTTCTAAAATTTTTCCAACCTTTCTGAAAACACCAGTGCAGTATAGAAAAATATTTTTACAGTGCATTTGTGGAGATCATGAAATGCTTATCTGTAATGAACATATCTATTTTGTAGTGCTTGGTGGAGAGAGAAGGAAGAACAGGTTTTTTTGAGTTGGTATATGCTGAGAACAGCAACCCTAACTCTTGTGAGTGTGAGATGATCACTAATGATCATACCCGTTAAAACTGCTTCTGTTGTATTTAGTAAGTAAAGATCAGTTACATTTCCAGAAAGTAATGAGAGTGGCTGTCAGTGTCTGTGTCCTGTATTTTAAAACTATTGAACACGCATTTCTCTAACTGTATGATTTCCAAATGAAAACTGAATTTTTTTGACCACTGGAGGGCTCCTATATTTAGCTGAAGTACACAACAATAAAACTTGGGAAGATAGCTCTTGAATCTACATGCACACTTGTAAGTTGAGAGAGAATAAATTTAGCTATTTTAGAAGAACTTGCTTTTGATCAGTTTACCTTGGCATCTGTTGACTTGATGAGCAGAGAGGTATAATGAGTTCTGTTAGTTGAAGCAAATTTTTTTCATATTTTAATAGTCTGGTTTCACCTACTTTTTCTGCTTCAGATGTGGTTTGTTGCTAGTGTGCTAGTGTTAACTCTGGAAATTCACAATAATATTTTTTTAAGAAGGTGGGGGTTTTTTTAAATATCTTTTAATATTTCTAACAGCAACGTTTTCATGAACTGGATAATAAGAAGCAAGTTCTTTATGAGAAGTGCGTGGAATTGATGAAACAAGCTCGGCAGGTCTGCAGATTGGGTCCGGGTCAAGATTTTCCAGAAGAATTTCAAGTTGTATGTACAAAAAGAAATTTTCACATATCTCTTGAATTTCTAACTTCTCCTGCAAAAAATAATCGTATATTTTTTATTAGAAGGCTCCCAGCAAAGGATCACGTGTACTTCTGTTATTGTCATCAGCCTTTAAAATAGTGCTGAGATGCCCTTTGACTACCACTTTGTTTTGTGCACAGGGGAGAGAAAACTTGGTCTGTGATTTCAATTGAAATCCAGTGTCGTGTTCACAGAAATAAAAAGAGGCTGTATTTTTCTAGCTTCCTGCTCTAATGGAACAACACAAAAGAACTGAAGTCTCTGCCCAGCCTCTTAGAACTACTCATTTGCATGGCCTATCTAGCATAGTCAATGTCTTATACCAAATCTCTGAGTATCTCTGCCTGCATAAGTTGGGCAACTAAGGAGCAACTAATTGTGTATCTTACTTATGTAATAGCACTTCCAACCTTCTTTCTCTGTTCAGAATAGTTAGTGAGGGAATCTTGCTGTGTTAAATTTTGACTATGTGACAACCTGATTAAAAGTAGCAGAATAGTTTATGGTTTATCCAATTTATTTTTTTGTTTTTAGAAAACTTGAATACTTCATTAGTATTGCTTTGTAACACATGCGATCCTTTGTCTTGCAGGCTTTTCACACTCTTCCAAACACATTGGAGGAAATTGATGCTTTTCTGAATGAAGAGAAAACCAGGGCTTCCTGTTTCACAGGCCTCAGTGCTTCGGTATGTTCACTGCTTTCCCTCCACCCTCTCTCTCTGCCCCTCTACCCACATTGTACTTCCTTCCCACTCTGTGCTAGATCTCTTGGTATAATAAGGTAGACAGCAGGAACAATGTGCTGTAAATGCATCTATTCAGATTTCAAGTAGGTTCTTTAAAAAAAAAAGTTGCAGTAATCTGAGAGAGAAAAAGTTTCACAGTTCCTTTGCTTTAAAGATAGAAACCTATCTTGTTCAGTGTGCAGTGCACTAGTCTGTGTAATTGTGTTTGAACAGTATTGGTGCAGTGTGGTATTTTTAAAGTCAAGGTTAGAATTGCCAAATAGTTTGCTGACTGATTTTTTTTTTATTCTGGCAGGTTGTTGATGAATACAATAAGCAAACACAAGAAATACAGCAATTGACAGAATATCTAGAGGGAAAGAAAAATGAGTTGAATAACTATAAGCAAAACATTTCACAGGTAATAGCTCAAGTTATCATTTCTGTGTCATTATAGTCCTACATCATTGTAGGAATGTATGTACAGAAATAAAGGGTATCATTTCAGATTGTCTTGAGTGTAAACTGAGATGTTAGCTTCCCTAATTACAATGTTTTTGCAATTTAAATGCTATCTCCAGGGGAAAATTCAGTTCTTAAATTGATTTTACATGGTTATGTCTACTTCTAGGTCAAAGAAAAGTGGCTAAGCCTCTTGAAAGTGATGATTGAACAAATTAATGGAAAGTTCAGTAAGTTTTTTAGTTCTATGCAGTGTGCTGGTGAAGTTGATCTTCATATGGAAAATGAGGTATGGTTGATTTTTTGCATAATATTAATATTTTCTTCGATAATGTTTTGCTCATATATTGCTAGGGAAAAATAACAAGTCATGTGGAGATGTTCTTTTTAAAAAAAACACTGAACTTTTACTCAATGCTTTGGTGTACTACAACTGACTTATCGGTCTGATTGAAGGCAAGTGAGTCTTTATCCAGATGCAAATTACACTGAAATTACAGTGGAATTACTATGTTGTACCTGATGGCTCTGCAAGACTTCACCTCCTGACTTTTGGAATAGGCCTGCAACTTACAGATCTTGGTTAGAAACATTGTATTTGCTTAGCAGTTACTCAGATTTTTGAAGTTTGTGATCTAAATCTGAATTTTTAGCTAGTTTTTGTCCTCTATTATAATCTAAATTTTCTATTATTAGGCATTGAAGTGATTTGGTTCTACATATAGTTTCTACTGGAGTCTGGGGACATTGTGTCTATTCTGAAAGCAGTTGTCATTTGGCCCTGTTACCTTCTCAGTAATCCTTATAGGTAGAATTTACCTCTGGTGAATAGTTTAAAACATTAGTAGAACTTGGGGAGAAATACTCAGTACGATGAACAAGAGAGAGAAATTGGATATTTTGTTTTAAATTGATTGCTGAAATGATGATTTTAAGACTTTCATATGTTAACACATAGACTACATTATAGTGAAAGTTCACACATAATAATTTTTTTCTCATTTTTTTGCTGTTGTAAATTACTGAAGCAGCTTTTCTTAAAATAGCAGTGGCAGTTATTACTCAGGGCAGAAGCATGACTGGTAAGGCTCTTTATGTAAACTGCACAAAAAACGTTTACCTGGAGACTAGTAGTATGAAACAGCAGAACACTAAAACGTAGACTTTTCAGGTCTTCTGATAATTACCTAGACAGACCTACAGATCTATATTACATAAAAACTATCTTTTAGATAAAAGTATGTTAGGAGAGAGAACACAAAAGGAACAGTAAAGCAGTTTAAAAGCAAAAGGAGTCTGGAGTGCCTTTCTGAATCTCTTCTTTGGAAGGTCTTGCTTTTGTATAGCAAGGATGTCACGAATAGTTTCAAGAGATTAGCTGGTGGTACTGTGCTAGTGAGTAAAACTTCTTTCCTCAAGGGATGCATGGCTACAATCCAGAAGGGTGGATAATCTGTTCTCAAGTTTGTATTCCTTACCCTTCTCTGCAGGAGAATCTTTTGCCTTACCTGTAGATATGAAGACAGAGACTCTTGAGGTAGAATTACTTTTCATTAGAAATATTTCTGTGACACTGAAGTTCAAGCCTCTGTTAGTCTGCCTTGTAGGAGTCTTGAGATCTGTGGATGTTCTTGGTGACACTACCTACTGTCACCATTGGATAATAGGAGGAATTGGACATTAGGAGGAATTTCTTCACAGGAGGGGTGATAAAACATAGAATGGAGTGAGGTGATGGAGTCACCATCCCTGGAAGTGCTTAAGGAATGACTGGACAGGGCACTCAGTGTCATGGTCTGTTTGACAGGTTGGTGTTCAGTCATGGGTTGGGCTCTGATCTCAGAAACCTTTTCCAACCTAATTGATTCTGTGATTCTGTGTGAAATGCTTCACTGGGTTCTTCCTTAACATCCTAGCAGAAGCCTCTGTAAACATTTTGACTTTACTTGGTAACACTTAGTAGCCAGAATTCAGACTGCTAGCTGTGGTAACCCTCACATTCCTTGATTCACCACAAGGAATTTTGGGCATCATTTTTGTCAGGTTTTGGAATGTCTGGCAGTTATACAAACTGGCATTCCAAATAGTCTGGCAGTAGTCAAGGTCTGACTGATGCCATCAGGGCTGTGTTGGACATGAATCTTTTTTTTTTTACTTGGTTTTGCTAGGCTGTATCTTGTTCACTTTTTCAAACCTAGTTTCAGTCTGTGCCAATGTATCTGAAATTAAAGTGGGCCTAGAGACCTTAGATTCTGGGGTTTATTTCTCCTTACATGAAGTTGTAATCAGAAAAACTCAAAGAATCACAGATATTCTAAGTTGGAAGGACCCACAAGGATCATCAAGTCCAGCTCTTAAGTAAATACAAGGATTGAACCCACAACTTTGGTGTTGCTAGCATTGTTGCTAGCATCTGACCAATCAAGCTAACTCAGTGGCCACTGAAGACAGCTTCAGGAATAATAGAGAGTACTCTGAAGACTTCTTTTTTGTCTTAAGCATGAATGCATTTCCTTGCATGGTCTTTTTTTTGAACCACATCTATTATCCTGATACCTTGTGTCATTGGCTGAGGCTGCTGACAAGTTTCACTTTCCTGTTAAAGAAAAGCCAGGGTTGGAATCCTTGTGTGTGGTTTTCCTGTTGAGGTATGAAAAGGAAGTGGCTGTCCTGGTGGATTTTGGGATGCTTGCACTTGAAGAGGTTCAGATTGGTATTCAACCTACACACACACACACACACCGTTACTCCACTGTTCAAACTGATAGTATCCTAAGGCATTTTTTTCCTAATGAATGGGATTTATAGGGGCATTGCTTTCTCCTTCTTCTAGCCAAGATTTTTTATTTTCCTGCTGATGTTCTTACTGTGTATGAAACCTTTCTTAACAGCAATTAACAAATCATAGTCATGGAGAGGGAATGGTATTGGAAATTCTGTAACAAAAGTAGATGAGAGTTAAGGAACATAGGTGAAACAGAATTAATATATTGATCTTAAGTTGAACCTGAGTAGTTGGTAGACCTGTGTACATTTGTATAAATGTCCTTTAGTTTGCCTGTCATCATAAAATAAGGTGTAATACAAAGAAAATGAGTTTAACAGGTACTGGCTTCTACAGGAGGAGTATGAGAAATATGGGATTCGCATTAGAGTCAAATTCCACAGTAGCACTGAACTTCATGAATTGACTCCATATCATCAGAGTGGAGGTGAGAAAACTGTTTCCACTATGTTATACCTGATGGCTCTGCAAGAACTCAACAGATGTCCTTTCAGGGTTGTTGATGAAATAAATCAGGTGAGAATCAATAGTGCGGTATTGCTGTCTTTGTATACAGATGCTTATGACATAGTGGAGAGAACAGACTTTTTTTTCTTTTCAGGGAATGGATCCAATGAACGAGAGAAGAGTTTTTGAAATGGTTGTGGAAACTGCTTGTAAAAAAAGGACATCTCAGTACTTCTTCATTACACCAAAGGTGTGTGGCAGAAAATGAAATAGGAAGTTTAAAGTGTAGGAGAATTGGATTTGTGTGATAATACACCGATAAACACTGTATAACCTACCTCTGTTTTACCTAAGAACCTTGGATTAAAGGGTAACTGAGAGGATTTGTCCATTTTAAGGACAGTCAGGCAAGAATTCAGACAACTTAGACCAAGGTTTATCTCCTCAAAAACCCACTCTGGAGTTGTGGCTTCACTGGAAGTATCCTGTGTTAACCACCAGTGGACAGGGTTACCATGGAAAAGGTTGTAAAAGGTAATGCCTCTAGCTAACAGAATTCAGACTGTAGCAGAGACCAGCTTCCAGACAAGTCAGATGATGATACTGGAGGAGGAGCAGGCTAGTGCTGCTGACGTCTGAAGAACTGGAAGAGTCACACATTATTACTTGTATAGTTTTCCTGTATTAATCTGACACTTACAGGCTCAGAAAAGGTGAGATCTGTGCTCTGAGAGTGACCAGTTTGATTGTACTCTTCGGTCAAAATTTAAAAAAAAGTAGTTGATTTACTAGGCATGCAGTGATGCAGTGCCAAGGCTTGAATGGGGTAAATAGGGTGGCTGTTCACCTGCACCTTTAACAGAGACTCATGTTATGTTCAGCTTGATCCAAGACAAATTGAAACAGTAAAAGTTACTTGTACACCGGGGAGACAAGCAGTCAGTAGTATGCTGGTTTTTATTAAGATACCAGTTCTGTATCCTGTTGCACACTGTGTTTTAGAAAATCTGGCTGGTATGTCCTGTTTTTTCAGTAAATAGCAATTGAAGGGTCTGAGTAAAGCCACCTTGTAGCATTTACCTTACTGGAAGAAGATAGAAGGTAATGCTTCTTGTTCCTTCTGATCTTGCAGTATGCTTACCTCCGTGCAGTTTGGTAATTTCCTGACCACATTACTTCTTTATTGTTCTGCGTTATTTATTTCCTTTTGTCTTCTTGTGATTCCTCTCCTTATTGGATCAGCTTTTCTGTGCACTCTCCTAATTAGAGAAAAAACAATGATTTGGGTGTTGAATGATAGATGGCTCAACTAACTCTAATGCTTCCCGAATGTAAGGAGTTGTAGAAAATTACTGTCTGGGGTCCAGAGTCTGTTTTAAAAGTTGAGTCTGTTGTCAAATTACTAAGAATAGAGACAGGGAAAAATTGAGTGTTCAGAGCTAACCAGAAAGATGAACATAAAAATGAAAAAGCAGAAGTAAAAAAATCTCAGAAGTTTAAAAAAGCAAAAAACGTCAACATCATGGTAAGAGGAAACTCAAGGACTATGTTGCACCATTATTCAGCAACAAGAAACAGTGTTATGAAGAGGTGGCTGAAGATACTCTTTGTGCCTCCTTCCTTCTTCCCGCCCCCCGCAAGCAGGTGATCACCACAGTTAACATGGCAAGTTATGATGGCCTGTCACAAGAAAAATTAGTGAGAGACCATGTCTTGTAAAGGTTTAGCTGATGAGAGTGTTTATGTGGGTGGCATTAGAGGATAATTAAAAGGCTGCACAGGGCAGGCAGAGGAGGTCAGACTCTGCTGTTCCATGGCTCTACCTGCAGTTCCTGAGACCACACTATATGTCACCACCTACTAGAAAACAAGTATGTAATCACCTACTAGAAAGTGTGACAGTTTGTCATATTAAGCTGAGTTCTCTGTGTGTACCCAGTGGATACAGGAAAAACTGTGACTCTTTTTTTCAGTATGTTGACACCTCCCCTGCTTATATTTTTAAGCAAGCTTCAGAGGGGAGGGCTATAAATTAATATACAGCAAAGTTGATTAGAAATACTGTATTCTGAATAGTTGTGAATCACTGTCATAATGAGTAGATGAACTGAATATGTTCTTAGAAGTGGGTTTGAAAACTAGTATTTTTAATACAAATCTGTGGTGAAACAGATTACGTTTATTAGACATACAGATAATCACCATGTTGGGAGTTAATCCTTTTTTCACTGTAAAGCAAGATTAGAATTCTAAATAATCTTAGGTTAGATAACTTTATTTGAAAATAGGATTCATTTCAGTACAGACAAACATAAAATTTGGTATTTAGGTGGGAAAAATCACAACAGCATCTGGTGTAAGGCATAAATGCCTAAATGCCTGGGGAGAGGGAACTGGCAAGTTGAGCATCAGTTGCAGGTAAATTGTTCAATGTCTTCCTGAGCACTGCTTGTAATCTGCAGTTTGCATGACATCTTTGTCTGCTGGGCTTGTGCTTGGCAAGGTTTGGATTATCGTAAGTATCCAGCTTTGGCGGATAAACTTCAGAAAATTAGTCCAGGGGCTGGAATTACTCCAGAAGATAGTAGTGCAGCTTCTAGTAATTTTGATTGTTTTGAGTTTCCACCAATGGAAATTGCTTAGCTCAGAGAAGCACAAGGCTAAAGAGAGACATAGATGTACTTGGGTACAATTACCATCTCCTGCCCTGCCCTGGGGAAAAAAGGGAAAAACATTATTCTGTGCTCACAGTGGAGTGGAGTTATTCTCTGTATACAGCAAAAAAGCAAAGAGATTGTTTGCAACAAGAAGATACAGATTAGATACGAAGATTTTCTTCTAATAAGAATAGCGATGCTGGAAATTGGCTGAAGAATGAGTCCCTGTGAGGGGGTTTCTAGGAACAAATACACTTCATTTGTCAGGCTGTAATCCTAGGATATTGATATTTTTGAGATCTAAGGTTTTACACAGATCTTATTCACCTTTTTTAGGTAATGGGGAACATCTAGCTGTTTTGACTTTGGTTTCTGTGTTTTTCACCAGCTCCTGCAGAATCTCACATACAATGACAAGATGACAGTGCTGTTTGTCTACAATGGACCTTTTATGCTGGAGACATACAAATGGAACATGAAGCACATGAGGAGACGGCAACGGCGGCTTACAAGGATGACTGAATAGTGGTATATAGCTATAGATACACAGTTCTACAGAAGTATTTTATATGTATTTCTTGAAACATCTGGCTTTCAAGAATTTAGAAATTGTCAAAGAGGAAAACGTGCAAAGAATTGATAATTGAGAACTTTGGTTCTTAAAACTTGTGCAAATGTTTGACAGATTTGAAATGCACGATTTTCTTTTTAGGTCTTTCATAGTGGTCACTTTCTTCAAAGAACCTACTTTTCTCAATAGTAGGTTTAGATAAAAATGAAGTTTCTTTTTTTTTCTAGTCTATCAGTTAATGCAGCATCAGAAGTGCAGGTAATTTTTCTAGGTTATCCTGGACTTACTCTGTGACTTGGTTTTTTAAAGGTTGGGAGTTTTTTTCCCAAAAATTGGAATTTGCTTTTGGTAAATAATTTTACTTTACCACAGATGTGGATATTATTCCATTTCCCTATTGAAATGCAATTGTTTAAAATTAATTCAGGTGATCTGTAGGAACAGAATGGTTTGTAATGGTTTGTTTTGTAAAAATAAACCTGAAATTAATATAAAGAATATGATTCTATGAATGTATTATTGTTGAATAAATACTTTATCTCAAAATTAATAAATATAATAATATTTCATTCTGTAGTGCTTGAAGGATAAGGTCTTTCTGGCAAGTCTCTTAGCAAGGAGACTGACAGAGTTCCAGGTCTTCCCGAAACAGTGAGCTAGTGAGCTTGCAGAAGTAAAACTAAGCAATATATAACTTCTTGTGTGTGTTTATTTTTCTAAGTGAAACTTCATACATTTTTGGTGATAGAGAAAATAGTGCTGTAGATTTCACATGTAAGTGAAACCCAGGGGGCTTTTTACAAGGGGTCAGCTGCAGTGGAGTGATTGTACAGTCAATTGCTTTTCAACAGAAAGCCATAAAAATTTTTAATAGAATGTTGGCCATAACTGTTAAGCATTTGGAAATGCAGGTTATCAACAGAATGTTGAATACCTAAAACAAGGTCCTGGTTATTAAGTTAACTATTAAAAAAGTAAAATTCAACAATTCGATGTCTGGTTTGAGTGGGTGTTTTTCTTAACAGCATCCTGGCAATGAACTTTGCTAATGAAACTGGTATGTCAGGCTTTGATTTTCACATATTTGAAATAAAATAACCCACTACAAAATATGAGCTGGAATCTGGAAGGTTTTAGGTATTAAAGGGTAAGTCTTGTAATTGTTCTTTTGAATAGATAGTTGAGCCTTCAATGCAGTAGAGAGCCACTCATTCTTGTTACTGCAGGCCACTATTGGTCAATGGAATTGTCTGACTGTGAAATGAGTTCCTGGAGTATTTTCTGTGACAATTAGTGTCCCAACACAAGTATTGAACAGAAGATCTGGAAGTGTGGAAACTCAGGCTGTAGTCCAGAGATAATTTGGTCAGCAGAGTATCTTCGACATAATTGAGGCTACAGGCCTATCTGCCTGTCCACTGTATTGAAAGGTCTTAGTTTTAAAAGTATTCTTCAAAATTGTCTATTATCAGGGAGTTTCTCCATGTGAATGGTTTCTTTTCCTGTACCCTCTGTCATTAGTATTGTTGCTGTTACTGTTGGTTTTCGTATCTCATTGCTGTTTGCAGTAAATAGTTCTTGCCTCTCTCAGCCTATGAGCTTTGGCTTTTGTGCCTCCAATTCTCCTCTCCAGCACACTGCAGGGGGAGGGGAAAACAGAGCAAGAGAGAAGTGTCTGGTTTGGAGAGTCTTGGTGGCGGCACTGAATTGAGGAGTACCATTCCTAAACCAGGACAGATTGGCACGGTGTCTGATGGGAGGTGTCTGACAGGAGAGCTTACATCATGGGGAAGCAGGGGAGGGGGAACCTTGGCACTCTAGCTTCTCTGTAAATAACTGAGCCAGAATTACTTTCTTTACTTCTGACTCACTAAAACACAGTATCCAAAATTACTTTTCCTAGAACTTTTTGTTCCTGAAGTGTTTTTTCCCCCATACCTTGCTAATTAAGAATAAAACCATGATTCAGTACACTATAATTCGAGAGAGAAAGGAGACGTGGAAAGGAGTTAAAGCCTCCTCTGCTCCAAGAAAAATTCTTCACCTATCCCTGCCTGAACATCTGAAAATCACATGACTGTTTCTATGCTATTGCACCCAGACCAGGCTTGCCAAAAGCTGTGCTTCTATAAGGCTCATTGATCCAGTGTCCTTTGCATATTCCAATAGCCTGGGTGAAGGGCAGTTTTTTGTAGCAGGGGCTGATCTAGTAGTTGCTATTCCTCATTTTACTTTGATGCTACCTTCAGCCATTGACAAGGCTAAACTAGTAGGGAGAGGGGAGGTAAGTGCAGAAAGCAGGTATTTTTAGCCACTGAAAGCTTTTCAGGCTTGATTGTAGCAGTGTTGAAAGCCAGCAGGGAAAGTATGGAAAAATAAGGGCCAGTAGCAACAGCAGAGGTGAAAGAAAGAGAGGTGATAAGCTGCAATACAAGAGCTTAGCTATCAGCCTCTCCTGTGACTGAGCTCTTTCCCACTGGTGCAATCCTCTGACTCCAATTCCCATGTATATGCTTTCCACCAAATTCCACCAGCTTTTCTTCACTAATCTGCTCCCCAGTTGCTCTTGGAAGTAATTCCCCAGTTGTCCAGTCTTTCTTCTGTTGATCTATTAGCTCCGCTCAGCCAATGGGGTTTTTTTGACAGTAGTACGAGTTTTGGCTGGGATAATTTTCATCATAGAAGCTTGTATGGTGTTATGTTTTGGGTTTGTGAACACTGTTGGTTACATAGGGATGTTTTAGCTACTTCTGTGCGGTACTTGCACCGCATTGAGGCCTTTTCTATTTCTTACACTGCCCCAAGAAGTTAGCACAAGAAGTTTACAAAAGGCTGGGAGGGGACTCAGGCAGGAAGCTGACCCCAACTGACCAAAGGGCTATGTCATGCTGTATGACACTGTCCTCAGCAGTAAAAGCTAGGGGAAGAAGGAGGGGTGTTTGGAGTTATGTCTTCTGAAGTAACTGCTGTGTGCAGTGGAGCCCTGCTTTTCTGGAGGAATAGCTGAACAGCTCGCCTGTTGATGGGAAATAATGGATGAATTCCTTGTTTTGCCTTGCTTGTGCACACAGCTTTTGCTTTCCCAATTAAACTGTTTTTATCTCAACCCACAAGTTTTCTCACTTTTACCATTTTGATTCTCTGACCCATCCCACAGGGGGAGGATCCCTGTGTGGCCCTGAGCTGCTGCCCAGGATTAACCCACAACAGCAGTGTATGTTGGTCTCAAAACATGACATTACACCTGTCATTTTTGCACCTGGAGCTGCATGGGATCTTGGCAAATATCTTGGCTTGCTGTGTATTCATAGAAGAGCAAGTCACATGCTCATAGAGTGACCTCGTTGGGAAGCATGGTGATGAGAGCGTGGCAAGTTAGCTGGAAACGAATGACAGACTTCACTTTGTTGGGGATGAGGAACCATGCATGGTAGCGGACAAAGCTGATCTTGCAGGAAGCAAGAAGGAGGGGAGCGATGACAACTCAGAACATGGTGGCAGAAGATACCAAGGAGCCTTGGAAAAGACCAGAGAGCAGAAGAGTGCCCAGGTAACATGTAACATGGATGGTTCAAAGTGTATCTGCATCATGTAATTTAAAGGGGAAAAATGTCGAATTCCCCCTTCCCAATTTGTAACCAAAGCCGTAGACTGTGAACATTATGGAGCTTGACCTTATCCGCAGTCCATTAACAATGGTTTACCTCAGTTTGGGTCATGTAATAGGTTTTTTCATGGACAATAAAGGTTTTTTTGGATGGGGGGGCGGATGTTTTTTTGTTTGGTTTGGTGGCTTGGGTTTTTTTGCTGGGCTGCTTGTTCGGTTGGTTTTGTTGTTGGTTTTCCTGATGAATTACGAACAGCGTAAATCCAAAGCAGATGATCAGTACAAGAAGTGCAAAGGGACTTCTCAGACACCACCAAAGAGTATCAGCCCCACTTTGTGCTCCTGCAGTGATGCTTAAAGGACTGTTCAGGTGAAAAGCCACTGATTTTAGTTTCCTATGGGCCCCATTGGCTGAGGAATCTGATTCTGCTCTGTGTCTGCTTCTGAGCTGAACTGTACTGCCCATGAAGGACTTTTTGTCAGAATTTTTGTAGTATTTAAAATACACTTTGCTGTATAAAATATACTGGCTTTGTGCCAATATATTTAAAGTGGTACAGTTGCCAGTGTGCATGCAATTCCCTAGCATCAGTATGTCAGAAATCAGTATGTTCATGAAATCATTTCAGTAGCTTATATTGGGAGAGCCCTTTATTTTAGTTTGAATAAATTTACAGGCTGTCCTCCTTGAAATGTTTGTTTAAAAATGATACCCCTAAGAAATATGGTTCATTAGATGTAAGAGTTGAATGTAGTTCAGCTTCTAGATAAGGCCTGGATTATTTTATGCAATCCAGGAAAGCAGAGGCAGTGATTTGCCACCAGCATTGCAGAGGCTAATAATACAGTTGTGGTTTTCCTTTCATAGACCCTCAAAAGGTGCTTTCTGCTTGGAAACACAGTTCAAGTCCACTGAAGCAGCCATTAACAGTAGAAGAGCCCAAACCACTTTACATGGTGCTTCTGGGAAGCTCTAATATACCTTACATCTGTGTCTTCTGAAACTCTTGCTGCTGTCTTTCTGGCCCTGCCCATTAGCCAGAAGAGAAAAAAAAAAAGCCCATTGAGAAAGTCCAAGATTTCTCTGTGCACCTTTTTAGCACAGTGTTGGAATGGCTCTGATATTGTCTGTACTCTTTGGTATCTTTCTCCATGCGTTCTGAATTCCAAGGGGGCGTTTTTGGATCTTGAAATGGTGAACTGCCCTTATGTACTCAGTGATTCTCCTCATGCCGTGGTTTACACACTCCATTTCCTTTGTACCTTGTGTTTCGCTGTGCAGACACACAGGCATTATATGGCCTAAGAGGCAATAGACAGTATGAAACAGACTGAGGGGGTTTGATATGAAAAGTGATAGGATGTTTATCAATTATCAATTGAAAGTCACAAGCCAGCAAAAATACAGCAACAGTTGTAGCAATTCCAAAAATACTGAAAAAGCTGAAAGCAACAGGGACTCTAGCTCACTCCAAAAGCCATAGGTGAGCTAGAAAAATACTGCGTGTAATCATATAGAAATAAATGTCTGTTAAGGATTAGAACTGATGGCAGTCAAGATCTTCTCTTTTGAAATGGGACGATTTCCTCAATACCTGTGGAAGTGTTTGAGGAGGTGTTTTAGGGGTCAGAGAGTTTCTCAGCTGAGGAGAGCATGGCAGTGAAAACATGGTAGCTGAAAAATTCTTGCCCTTCTTTAAGGGAGTCCCTTAAAGAGTACTTGAGTAAGTACAGTATTCTGACAATTGTGCATTTGCATTAAGTTACTGCTGATGAAACTTTTCTGATGTGGCTGAGCAGTGTGAGGAGCTCAACCTGAAAGAGTTTTTGTTTCCAAAGCAAAAGTCATTGAGAAAGTAGTGGTTGTTACAGAGCTCTGATGCATAAATGAAATCTCACAGACTCTTTAGCCCTTCAAAAGTGAGTGCTGAATAACATTGTTATAGACTCCTCTGGAGATCAAAATTATCCAGGTCACCCAGCAGGCAGATTCAGAAAGCCAGCCTTCCTTGTATGCGGCTTTCTGAACCACCCTGCAGGCATTTAACTGGACTTTTAAGACATTTTGTGGCATGTTTCTTTTCTTTTTTCCTTGGTAGAGAGGAAAATGAAAATACAGGAGACCCTCACAACCTTGTAGAAATTGTGCTCTCAGAATCAGCAGGTCTGTGTTCAGGGTCACACTTCCCCATGCCACTGCTGCCAGCACCACTGTGCTGCACCTAAATCTTTGCATGATGTACCCATTCCTAGTCAAAATTTATACCACTCCTGGTGCGACCCCTCTGTACAGTGTACTACACCTCAGTGGTTGGAAACATCCTTCTAAGGCCGCCTCTATACTAGGCAGATTTTGGTGGCTGTTCAAATTACAGCACTAAAACCAAGTATTAAAAGGTTTAAGATGAAGAATGGTAAATTTGTGGAAAGTCTTCTATGATGGGATTGCAAGGGAATGTGGCCGATGCCACAGCCCTGTGTCCCTTATTCCTAAAATCAATGACAAGCTGAAAAAAGAAAACATTATGCTGAGGTTTTTTATCTGTCCTTTACTCATCCAACCTAAGAAGAGAAAACTCCAACTCAGCATTGAGTCAAATCTGGAAGATACTTACAAGTTTTGTTCCAGCTGCAGATGGCAATCTTCCACCCATTTGTCCCTGCCTGCATTGCTGGAAGGTTACCTGTTCCCTCGGGTCCAGGGCTCATCTTGCGGTCATACCCTAGCACCATACCCATGTACCAGGTTAACTTAGTTCCTGTAAGTGGATGCTTTCAGTAACTGTGATGTCAGTGACCGTACATGTCGGGGAGCTTTTTGGCACAGGGTACCTTGCCTTTCCCTCCTTCAGAGACCAAGCAGATGCTTTTTATCTTCATACACCAGCGACAGCTCCAAAGCCATGGAAAGCTCAAGGCAGCAGTGTGTCTGCAGAGGCTGAAGCATCATTGGCTCACTGAGCAGCTGGCACAGTGTGAGGCAGAGCACCACTCTGAGCTCAAAAGCCATGGAGCAATGGGAGACAGACTTCTTGGCAGCTGGAGCATGCAGATGTTGGGACACTTTTTCCTGAGTACAAGTTTTTGTATTGGTAGAAAGAATGCCTGGGAAAACACTCCGGAAAAGTAGAGAAACAATTAACCTAAATGATGACTAGCAATACTAAGACCTTTGAAGCTGGTTCACACGCCACTCAAACTATGGATTTCATAATGTGCAGTATTATTTTTGTCGTCATTCAGGCTGGTTTACATGACCACTGCTTGACTCCAGTCATTCAAGACAACATATGGATTTTTTATTCCTTTTTTCTTTATTTGGACAATATATATACACATATGTACAAAAAACATCTATGCCTACTTTTTTTTTCTTTTCCTTTTTTTACAATTTAATGTGATTTACAAAACAGGACAGCAAAATAACTTATAAAGAATACGAATACTGTACAAAAATAAAACTGATTAAACTGTTGGGAGTTGGTATTTTACAGTGTTACAGATCACTGGTTTGTAAAACAGCATTTTGAAGTATGTGTCCAGTCTGCTGTCTGCTGGGCTGAGTCCATCGGCAAGCTGAAAAGAGATCTGTAATGTCGGTCATGAAAAAAGTTCAAAAAGAAATATGTAATACAGCTATACCTTTAAATCCATGACTTCTCTATACTAATGAACTTTCTTAATCAAAGAGAGGAGCTGTCCTAACTTCAGCGCTATTAAGTACTTCCAAAATAGTACAACAAGTACATACAGTATTAGAGAACCTGATTTTCCTTTTCTTTTCCAACACTTGCAACACTATTTAAAACTTAACTTCAAGATGCAAGGAACTAACCTGCAGTTGTTTTAGGTGTTAAAGCCATTGTTTGCTTTTACTGAAAGAAAAAAACTCAAACAAATTAACAAAACAGTAAAATGCAATCCCCAAATCTGGTTATTCCTAATGCATTCTGTTAGTGGTTAATTAATCACATTAATGTTGTCTGTCCAATGCTGAAATACAGCATACATTACCATTTAGGAAGGGTTTTTTCCAGAAACAGGATCTTGTCACTGGCAGTGGTGACGCGTGCCTTGCATCCCATTGTCCCATGAACTAAAGTACCTCCCGCCTATTTCAGACGTTGCAGGAACAACAATGTTTCTTTAAGTGTGCATTCTACCCCAAATACACAACATGGAAACCATAAAGCTGGCCATATACTTCCATATATCAGTTAATCCTGGTAGCTAAGTGACCAAAACGTTTACATACTGATTTAGGAGCTGCTTATCAGCTGTAGCTTCCAGTTGTGGTTGATTGGATATGAGGATCTCTTGTATTTCACAGGATCAGGCTTTAATTTTCCAAGTGCTCCATTTGTCCCACAAAATGGTGACAATCCCGACTGCAGGATGGAGGCTTGAAATCTAGCTCAATCTTCAGAGAGAAGAACAAAGATGAACACAGATGCACCTTTGAATCTCATCGGGCTGCTCATGGCCCTGACCCTACTCCACAAGGCAGCATTAACAGTACTGGTAAGCAGAACACTTTGTGTTTCTAGATCAATAGAAACACCAACACTACCAGTTTTTATTACAAAGAACCTATGTCCCTATTACTCAATCTGAATACGAGAAATTAAAGTTTGGTTTCTAAAATAAATGTTTCAAAAAGCTGAAACGGAGGTAGAACGTGTGCTTGGTTTCCTGATGTCTTCACTGAAGAAAACACATCCCTTTTTATTCCACAGACTGTTCAATATCCCCAATGCTTTAAAAGCAGTTCTCTTCACATAGACAAAATCTATCATGAACTACACAGGTAAAAACACAGTATGCAAACTGATTTCTAATGCTGAAAGCCGTATACAACTGTAGAGGAAAACACTCTACTCTCCGAGTTAATTTTTATGTTTGTTTCTAGGAAGCAAGCTTTTTATCAGATAAAACAATAAGATACTGTAATTGCAGGTGTGCTAATGATCTTTTATGTACAGAATTTTACAAGATTATCTAAATTCATCTGCAGTGGAGACACTTTGGGTTTCAGTGTAAATACTCACAAAATGAATTTGGCCCTAAGTCTCTGTAGTAGGGCTGCACCTCCCCTTCCTCTTCTGGACGAAGGGGTAAAAACTAAAGAGAAGAATGTTTCTGGAAAAAAATAATGTGTAAACAGAATTCTCCCCCCCCACCTTATGCAGCTGAGGAAGGGAAAAAAATGTATCACTGATAACCTCTTAAATTTCATGCTTTTAACGTAAAAAAAATTTAAATATTCACTAATGACCACAGCTGAAAGTTTTCATTCAGTGATCTTTCTGCTCCTTTTGAAGATCAAAAAATAGTTTTAAAATAAAAGTAACATTGCCTTTATCAGCATTTGATGTGCCATGCACAACACAAGTACAAAATACCAAGAGAAGCTTATGTCATAAAGGAGTATTGCAAGATACCTGTATTTCAAATTAGCTTGTGGTATTCCCCCATACTCCAGAGAAAGAGCAATCAAGAGATACAGGAGCCCTTCCAAAGTGCTCCTTACAGTAATTTTAGGTGTTTCCATTAGCAGAGTGCTCTTAAGGAAAGGTCTACTCTCTCCATAAACACACACAACTCCCATAGGACTCCAAGGGAGTTAGGCCATGGTATGAAGAGAATAAATCTTTAAGGCAAGTGTAGGAAGAGAAAAAGCCTTTAAAAAAGCAGCAGTTTGTAAAGATGGTAGCTGCTTTGTGCACCCCTTCAAACAAACCACAGCAGAATAAAGCACTGTTAGTGGCATTTCTATAATACAGTACTGTATTATTGACAAGTAAAGTATAGGATCATATGAGAGACATATGCTTCAGCTCCCACATGCCCGCCACATTATCAAGGCTGACTTGTATTTTTCCACGTAAGTGAATAACAGAGCTAAATACACACACAGTCAGAAAATTACTCAGCTCTTTATGGGGATTCTTTTTTTGCTTTAAGTATCTTCTTGAGTCATACATGTTTTTACTGGAAAAGTCCAGGTTATATTCAAAAGTATAGTATATTTAATAAAAAGAAAAATTAAAAAGACCTATTTACTTTAATGGGCCTTATTGAGTATAAATTCACCTTATCTCAGTATATCAATCAGATACTACAGGTAACATATGTAATGTTTCTCTTAATAGTCTCTTTAAGTGCAGGATCGCAGAAGATACACAGAAGTAAACCCACTTCTACAATGTGCTATGGAGTTTTTATCTGAGAGTTATTTATGTGACTCGGAAAGTGTTTTTACTTGACAGACTCTAAATACAAGCAGCATTACACTGTTCAACAAAACATGTTCATGACACAGCAATCACAAAGACTTTGGGGTCATGCTACTGTGGTGGCACAGGCCAGACCGCCCAGTCATATGTATGTACACCAGTATCAACGCATTACATTAGAAGAGGTGGTCACCTCCTTGTTGGCTGCCCCTTCCCTCCTCTCACCCCACAGTCCACTTGTTCCAGACTGTTGTTCTCAGTGAGGGCCAGGAGGTGGAAGACGGGGAGGGTGATACTGAGTACGTTGGTTGTTTCAAATGCCGGCTACATGTGCTTTTGGACAGTGAGGGTGACCGGCACCGCAGCGGATGCTCATGTTCTGGCACCACTGCCTGCATCCTCACCACAGCCTGCCTCTTCCCCACTCCTCCCCCAGGGCCAGCCCTGCCTTCACAAGGAGCTGCTGGAGCTGGACTTTTTGGATCGCTTGATCATGCTGGGGTGGAACTCGGTGTGGCGGCGGGCGTGCTTGGTCAGGTGGTCGCTCCGCATGAACCGCTTCTCGCAGAGGGGGCACCGGAACTGTTTCTCGCCAGTGTGGGTTCGGTAGTGCCGCGTGAGCTCGTCAGAGCGGGAGAACTTTTTAAGGCAGTCGGGCCACGTGCAGGGGAATGGTCGCTCACCTGTGTGGAGGAAAGGATGACAGATTTAGGGGGGCAGGGGAAATGCAGATTGGCACATGCCAGCTTTGCTGAGGAACCAGAGAACATGCTGCTGAGGGGAAAAAGCTGCTTTTGTTTCCTGCCATGGTGCCAACGTTTGTGGAGTTGTTGATAACTCACTTCATCAGGTTTCAGTCTCACCTCCAGCAGAAGCCAAAAACCCCTCCAAACACATGAAACTCACATTCTAGTGCAGAACCTTACATGACCTGAAGACTGTCAAAACAACAGATGAGCTCTGCCTGTGCCTGTATGCTTTTCATGTTGGTCTCACTACAGTAGCTTGGGAAAAGAGTGCCAGAATTATTCCTCTGACACTTCCATTCTACTGAATTATTTGTAACAGTTAGAAAATGATGCAAAAAAAAAAAAAAAAAACAAAAAAATCCTTCACCTAGGACAAGTCATTCCAGCCCAGGAAGAACTGAGTGAGGAGGCATTGAGGAGAACAGTGAAGCCTCAGGGCTGCAAACATGTGGGGCAAAACTGCTGCACCTGCAGAGAGAAGTTCCATGCTCCCCTGTCAGTCCTCCCCCTGGAAACACAAGGTGTTCCAGCAAGTATCAATCTCTTAGACAGCTGATTTGAAGACAGGAAAAACACCTCATTATTCACACTCTATCAGAATAAATGTTTGGTATAATGATGAAGAACAAACCCAAACATCTTAACCTAAACCACACTGCAACTTTGCTTTTACAAAACAAGGGTGCAAGGATTGAAGAGCACTCTGTGCCATCTTCCTGGCACTCCACATCCCTACAGTTCACCTCTGTGGGTTGCACAGGCTTTGCCTTCAGGCACACACACAATGCCTTTGGAGCAGCAAGGCTGACCCTAGTACACAGCACAGATGGAAACTGAAGGTGTTTAAGTTCACACAAAAACTTTCCACCACAGACACCATGCACTGCTGCTGTTCTGATGCCTTAATTTACTTTCTTCGGAGTCTCCTGAAGGGAATATAAATGGCAGCTCTGTGACAGCTATTTATAGTCACCCATGAAATATAAAAGCTATCCCAGGAGTTTTCCAGCTTGGAAGAGTTGGAAAGAAACTCAGGAACTCCAGTATTTCTTGGTACTGGGGGGTTTGGCACAACAAGTGAGCTCGTTTTACATTCAAAGATCAACAAAAAAGGAGTAATTTACAAAGTGAGTCCTGGAGTTCTCCCCAGACACAACAGCAGAGACAAAAAGCTACAGACTTGAACGAACAGCCCTGAAGTCAGGAAGACAATCAGCAGTAGGTAGTGTGACAGAGTCACAGGAAGGAGAAAGGAGGTGGGGAGGGACTCACTGATGGCATCCAAAAGGCAGATAAGACAGACCAGGTAGGCTGAGGTGTAGCTACACCATGGGCCCTGAAAGCCGTAGTGAGCCTCCCTGAATAACGCAGCTGCTTTCATCATTTGGGCTGCTGATTATTTGTGCTCCTTAACAGGCAGCTGCCCTATTCCAGATCAAGCAGTGTGCCATGGAGCTGAGCTGGACGAGTGGGACTTCACAGGTCATAGCAGCCCTGTGGCTGCTCCCCCTGCGCTCGCCTCCTTCACCTCATTGCCTTGCTGGTCCTCAGTCAGGGGAGAAGGATGGAGCAGATGAAGTCAAAGCCTGAGCCTGGTGGAGGCAGAGCTGCCAGCCATCCTGAGCCAAGGCTATTTTGTTTGTTATAAATGCATTTCTTGGCTCCCTGATGTATGCTTTTAGACGTAGCTGGAAGACCTGAACAACCACCGCCTGCATAAAACAAATTAATTAAAACAGTATGTACGGTCATGCATGCATGAAGACCACGACCGCAGCCACACAGTGGAGCAGCACCAGGAGATGTACAGAAGCCTCACAACACTTGCCCAGCACCTGCCCTCAGCATCTGAGGCAAGTATTTCACTTGTGCTGCTCTTTTGCAATCTATCTCATGGTTTCTGTCATAGCTCCTAGAAGCAGGTGGCAGTGGGAGGTGCAGAACAGCTTTCTTGCTCCCCCTGGGGGGCGTGGGAGGAGTGCTATACATTTTGCACGCCTGGAGCCTCTGTGTCACGCACTTGCACCCAGAGCAGTGGGAACAACTGAGACATCCTGCCTCATAGAAACCACACTGCAAACCACCTACCTCAGCGCAGCTCTTCAGCCTGCAGAAGTGTCCAACTGTAAACAGGGAGATTAGGTGCCTAGGCTGGATAACAAACATCACAGTCTTTGGGGTGCGGCAGCTGCATTTTAGGCATGGTAGTATCCAACCTGAGTGCCTAAAAGTAGTGTTTAAAATCTGGCCTCAGGCAGCCCTCAAGGAACTGAACTCCTCCCCATGCCCTCCTGGAATTGTACGTGGGAAGAAAAAACGAAGCCCTGCTTCTGGAATTTCCTCTGACACATGACAGGAGCAGCATGACCTACCCCACACCTTCACATGTCAGGGGAAAGCACTCTAAGGTTATGCAGCGTAACCACAAAGCTTTCGGGAAAAGCAGGGCTTGCTCAGGATCCCTTGAGGATCACCTCATCTGCTGTGCCTTTGGCACTGTACTCTACAGGGAATCAGCCCTGGCTCGGCTGGGGGAGGACAAAAATGCTGCGGGAGCCCGGCGTGGTGCAAACACGCTTGCTACCAACAGGAGAGCCGCTGTGCACCACGACAGACACAGCAGGGAGCGCGAGCAGAGACGGCTGGCCACGCTCCTTTGGACGCACCTGGATGCCAGCAGCACTGTCCCCCACCCACCGCCGAGCTCCCAAGTACAGCACCGGAGAATGGTGTCACCACCTCGACAACACAAACCTGTAGAAGCTGTCACAGCCCCTTCGGAAGTGCCTATATGAAAGTAGGCACAATCCCTGACACCTGGATGCATTAACCTCCAGGCTTCTCAGAGCAGAGACAAGGGGGAGGGAGGCTCTTCCGGGCCCTCAGGGGTCGTCTCCGAGCCTGAGGAGTCACTGCTCCCCTTGGTCACAAAGCTGTACGGGATGACACCAGCCCAAAGGGATGGCACCTCAGTGGCAGTCTCAATAGGTGCAAGGCAGGCGCAGAGTATGTCCCCAGGAAGCACTCAGCGCAAGGCAGAGATGGCTGACGGCATGTGGTAACTGTCCACTCAACAAAGCTGGCGGTGCTGTCTGCTGTATTTGACATGCTTTCTTTCTAAAGCAGCAGAGGCGTCTGTGCAAGAGCCCTCTGAGGAAACAGGTCTTGCAGCTCATGTGCTTGCTGGGCAGGCAGTGGCCTGGAGAGCTGCAATGCAAGCTAGTGCTGCCTCCGTCTGGAGATAAGGATTTCTGTGTCAGCTCAGGCGAGGCATATCTTTTCCCTATGATTCTTCTCCCTTAGTTTTGCGGGTAGTAACCCTAAAGCTTGAAACAGCAGAATGAACCATCAAAACACAGTGCTATTACACACTGATTCCCTTAGCAGCTGTATGCTACTGACATTTTAAGATATGCCTCCAATGGGATTTTCCATCAAGAGATGAAGGAAAGGTCAATGGTACATCATGATAATTTAAAACTATGTCTGATTGGATCCTAACACAACAGACACAAGATGTAAATAATTTTCTTTAAAAAAAACCCCAAACGTATATATACATATATCCAGGGCAGCTTACAGAAGTAGGAAGTGAATGAGAAACTGATTTATAGGTTATAGAACAGGTGCATCTGCAGACTCCCATTCTTTGTGCCCTGTGGCACCAGGAATATATTGAGAGACACAGATAATTCTGAGTATAAGCTAATAGTGGTGCTTCACAGGTCTTCTCTACAGTCTAAAGAACTCTTGCTCCTGCAACCCTGGCTTACTTTAAATCCCATATGGATATAAAGGCCTTTGCAGAACCTTTTAATCTTACCCTCTTGCTTCACCTGCCATTTTCTACTTGTTTCTTCTCCCCACCCTCTACCACCAATGTTTAGTTTCTTCCTTCTGTGCAAGCTTAAACTCTATATCCAAGCTATTTTGTATGACCTGAGGCAGGTCCACTTTATTTTATCCCATTTCCATTTTAATCTGAATAGACAAAAAATAATTTAACTTTTTTTCCTACCCTGGGACATTTCATATTTCCCCACATTACAGTCTTATGCACAAAGGGTTTCTGAAAAAAAGAATACAGAGTGGGCATTAGCTGACACATTAACGTAAGTACAGGTAGTAGTGGTATCCTGATTAGTCATCTGCTTTCTCACCAAAAAATGCTGCTTTATGTGTGGATGACTGAGGTTAGGAGCTGCAGTCCATGGTGGCTTTAATACACAGAATAGCTGCTGTCTCAGGTATCTCTCACTTTTCTCCCCAGTTGTTTGCCCCACACACCCTGAACAAGCAATTTCCTGTGGGACACTGGACTTTGACTGAGTGTCCACATGCAAGATATTCTGGTGAAGACATATCTTCAGGGCAGACAGACTGGAGGCCTTGAAAGCAGGCTTCTTCCTCTTCTGAGATATTCCAAAATCAGATCATTAAAACACATGGCAACAAGGTACAGATACTAATGCAGAGAGAGATCAGCAGTGAGGATGTTAGGGACCACACGCCTAAACCAAGGCTTCCTGGAACACCTAGACCATGGTCATGCAACCAGACAACAGATCAAACAGACGGGACAGATGACAGATGGATGCGGTCCAGCAAGGGGTTTATTCTGCCAGGACTTAGGATTAAACACAACAGGTTGATTCAAGTATTAAAATGCTGCTTTCAGCAAGTATTTAGGATGTTCGGACATTCTTAAAACTACCAGCAGCTGCTTGGACATACACGTGTTTTGAGTCTCTTTCAAAAGTCCAGATGCAAAACCACCTGCTACAACCTGCTGCTGCTGAGTCTAAATTCCAGGAAAACTCTGTCTTGCTCTTATCCCACTGTGACACAGTATCAGATGCAAGGGATGCCCTTTCAGCTTCTCTGCCAGAGCACAAACCTCCTTGACTGCATTACAAAAGGCTTTCTCTGGGAGACTGTGCCTCCATACATATATACATATAGAGAGAGAGAGATCAGTCAGGGAAGCAAGTTGGGAGAGGAAAGATCTTTCCAAACCTCACCAGAGAGTTAGATCTATGCTTTCAAAGCTGAGATGAGTGCCCTCAGCAGTACGTTCTTGGATATGTGAGACAAGTTCCTACCTCTTCTCCTTTCCCGACTTATCGTCATGTGAACTTCCTCCATTTTGCAGTAACACAACAATGGAGAGAGACCAACTCCTAGCCTGGTGCTTAGGGCACTTACCTGGGATCAAAGAACATTGGGTTTAAGCTCCTGTCCTGTATGAATAATCAAATTTCCTTGCTAAGAGGAAACAGCTTTGACAGGGAAAGGAGGAATCCAATTTTACATGCATTCAGAAAGATAACATAACTTTCGATATTTCACTCTGAATTTATTAGCCACTGTTTCAACAGACCTTCCCCTCAGGTTAAAGGTATTTATAGAGTGCTCTCAGGCTATGCACATTCATCATAACCTGAATACAGATGGTGAACTGCACTACCACAAGTGAACGGTGTCTGAAATATTCTTTACCATCACTCCCTCAGACCCTGTTTGTTTAATTTTAAATTGGCCCTTCCCTGCTTTTCCAGCTGCAGGCTTGGAAGCTGTGCAAGGCCAAGAAGCACAGGAGCAGCAGCCTGGTGCACAACAACACAGCGGCCAACAAAGAGGAACAAAGGAGTTCCTGCAGGGATCCTAACAGCTGGGGCTGCAAGAAACACAGGCTAACAAGAGCAGTACCACATGGTCTTCAGTGCCACTGCACAAACACCGTGCAGGAACTCTGTAAAGCTGCAATTTCAATACATCCATCTGGAAGCAGGAATTGTGCTCTTTTGGATAATGCCTGCTCACTGCTTCTGTCCTACATGTGAACTTTGTCATGCTGACTCAATTGATAAACAAACTTTTCTGGAGCACTTTCCTACAAGTGCTTAAAATTTTACACCTGCTTAAAATTTTAATTTTTTATCATAAAACAAGACAACTGGGAATCGGGCAACTTTGAACTTAATCTTGAGGATTTTTGTCTACCTTACTCAGCTGGCAAGGCTCCCAGTCAGGATGATCTTGTTTCTCCAAGACCTGGAAAAATGCCCATTAGAACTCCAGCAATTTGCACATTTTCATTAACCATGGTATTTCACATGGCAATCTGAATTTAGCAAAAAAGTGTCGGTTCCACTATTTGCTCTTTGGTCCTATTCTAAAGCATCTGGCTAAGTGGCATTGCATGAGCTGGACAGGAGGAGCGTAAAATGCTAAATTTCAGATTATGCTCAAACAAAATTACTGAAAAAGCTGTCAGCGAGCAGAGGACTGTCAACATACCAGCATCTGTACAGGCTGTTGAGTGAGATAATCTAGAACACAATAACAAAGCAGCGCAGTCGAACCAAAGCGATACAGGAGCCGGTCCAACACCACAGTATCTGGATAGCAGCAACAGGCAGCTGCAGTGCTTGTTCTTAACTCTCTACTGGAAATGCTCCTCAGCTTCCCCGTGCAGACTGTGGGTTCACACCTCTGCCTAAGTCCTGCTACGGAGCACTGCTGAGAGCACTCAAGAGTGCATCAGCTGCCTGGTGTAACAAAACTCTTGGCTGTGTTTGGATCCAGTTTACACGATGATGCAGTTGGCTGCAAAGCCTAGTTGAAGAGGGAGAACTTTTTCCACATTTGGGTTTTGTGCATCTAAACTCTTAATTAAGGGCACCTGATGTTTATGTGAAATTCCCACCAATCCTCAGGCTCCTCAGGCAAGTAAACTCCTACAAGGCCTGGAGGAGGAAGCATCTCACAAACTACTTTTATGGTACCTTCCTGTTCAGGAAGGAGGGAGAAGGAAGATCTGATCTCAGTGGACATGTGCCCTTTAACTGGATTATATTCACACCATCAAATGCAAACATGAATTTCGTACAGCTTGTTTCTCTTCCCAGTTTCTCTCCCTGCCCTTTGCTCTGCACTTCCTGGCCAGGCCTCCTGACTGAGATTGCTTGTTTGCTCTTGTATGCCTTCATTTTTCCTGGAAATCCTCTGGCCTGCATACCCCTCTCCATTCAGTTGTTCCCCCTGCTCTGTCTTTGAGGCTAATAATAACCCTGTCATAACCACACACGTAAACCCACCTACTTAGAGAATTCTATGCACTTTGAAGGTAACTCTCTGCTTATCTGCTGTTGCTTGTCATTTTCTTGGTCAGATGGGTCATTCACCTTTTCCTGACCTCTGTACCACTTCCAGGGCTTGGGTCTACCTAGGCCTTTTTCTATGCTCTGAAGGTCAAGTCTGCAGTCTCAGTGCTCAAGACTCCTAAGCAGATAGGCCATTTATAATCCCTCCTGCCACCACCAAATTTCAGCCAAGTTTACATGTCCTATACTCCCATAACACTGTTCCGTAAGTGACAGGGAAACTTAAGGTATGGTCATGTTGTACACTTATCCCTCCTACCTGCCTTCCTGACAAGCAGCTTTTGGTTTGGGAGCCATCAGGCGTAATGCCACCTTTCCTCTCCTACACAAGCACCATGCGCCTCAGAGATGCTACTGGGCACAGCTCATGATGAAGAACAACCTCACCTGCAGTGCTCTTCCTGCTCAAGGCACCAAAACTTAAATCACAAATTCCAAGTCACTTTTGGGTGGTAGTCAAGGGAGAGGGGAGGCAACAGCTCAGTTTCAGTGATGCCTGGCTTCGTATCGCTGCACCTTTGTAAACTAATGTATTTTGAATATAGGCCTAGTGAGGAATGAAAAGACTACTCTCCCAAGAAGGGGCAGGGTTCAGACTTCCTCGGCTTCCCCATACAAATCTTGCTCTACTAAGTCAAGCCAAGTTCAGTGGGACTAGCAGCACAAGCAAGGGGGCTGTTTGCACAACAGGATATGCAGTGCCATCTGCTGATCTTTTTCTGTAAAGATCAACTCAAAAGACAATTTCTGATGGATGGCTTATTTGAGCCTTCTGGAAACTGAACCAGCATTATCATCAAAGGCCCAAACTTCAAGGAAACAGTTATATAGATATTTTTACTATCTGAAATATGGAACCTTTGAGCCAACAAGTTTAAAGAATGGTTAATAAGATACAGACCTCTAACCTCTGAGCATCAAGTTTTTGCCTTCTACTCTTCTACCTTGATTTGGTATTTTGTTTCTAGCTTTGCTTTAGGTTACCAAAGACGGTATCATGAGTTTTTAGATTCCCAACCACTACAAAGAAAGAGAAGGATTCAGAGATTCCAAACTTGCTTGGTTAGGATTCATGAATAAAGAGAACTGTGAGTACAAACAAGTTCATGGGTGTGAACAGAAATCCTCAAGCCATTTTCCAAGATAGAAAGACTGGGATTAAATATTAAAAATTTAAGACCAGGAAGCTTCTACTGGTGGCTGTGCACCTACTTCCACTAAAGGCTACACTGCAGCAAGAAACCTAGTTGGCGGCCTGATGAAAAATGGCAGATAGATAAGAGAGAGATTATTTGAAAAAAAAGGAAATAAAATGGTACTAAGGAGGGCGCATTAATGCTCTGCAATACACAGTCACGAATAACTCCAGAGGTCCCATTGAATCCCACTGTTGCTAAGGAATTGTTGTCATCTATAAAAATAATTAACATTATCAGTATCGTTTAGCATTTCAGTTAGCTACAATTAACTTCACATTAGGAAGCTCTGAAAGTTCATTACTCCTGGATGTCTGCAGTGATTTTAATCACACGGAACTACCATGACACTACATCAGTGTGTCTGAGTCAAATGCCTCATACTTGGGGCTAAGGCCACCCACTTGTGAGCAGCACATGCTAAACCTCATACCACTTCAGCAGTACTTATTATAACACTACTGCTTACAGCAAGCTGTGTGGGTTGTACAGTACATTAATTTACATGTCATCACACAGAATGTTATCTCAGCCAACATCTATTCTGGTTCCCTTATCGGGGGGATATTTGAGCATGGGGTACTAAATGGAAATGATACTAGCAACGTTTTCTTGGTCACTTAAGAGACATCATTTTGGAGAGCGCCAGTTACACTCAGCCTCCAAAAGAGCATCTGAGCTGCAGTCTCCGAGCCACTAACACAGCAATCCTTGGCACTGGTCATGAGGTCAGCATAGGGTCACCACTGACCATCCTTTTTCCCGGCTCACAGAGAAAGTCTAACCACAGAGCTCACCGCTGAGCCATATCCAGTAATCCTACCCCTTCTCTCCAGCCTCTTGAGCTAAGCACCCAGCAGATCTGCCAGCAGGGCACCGGTAGGCAACCAGCACCGAGTCTCTTCCTCTGCAGTGCACGCACACCTAGGCACACAGTCGAACTGGAGCAATGGAAGCCGAGCTGGAGCTCAGATGTGGTCATATCCTACCCAACCTGTGCCAAATTCTACAGCAATGCCTCACACTACATTCCTTGGGTGATAAACTCGTTTTATATTACACCACTAAACATCACCACCAACAGACAAAACCCAAAAGACACCATCATTGACAGAACTGATGAAAAGCACGTGAAATGTGTTGGCAGCGTTTGTATCTTTTGATTCACTCTTTTCCATTCTTTTATACAACCCTTTAATTCAGAGCATTTTTAAAGCAGCCTTTTGCACTCCATTATGATCCCAAGAGCAAATCAGACCCATAAAGGTTTTTACTCAATCACTTGCACTGAAGGTCTAAAAACAAACAAATAAACAAAAAACCCACCAAAACGAAAACCAACAAACGAACAGAGAAGTCTGCAGCTGCTGTCCCCTTGGGGCCAAGCTGCCGCAGATATGTTTTATCTCCAGGTTTCCATGTTGCCACACCCTCCGAGGCGCCCAGACGAGGGCCGGGAATGGGAGCACACGGCCCGATGAATGAAGCCCTTGTGGAACGCGCCACCGACCTTGTGGTCGCGATAACCGATAGTACGAGGCGCTGTGGCCGGGAAGAGCGGGGTCCGTCCTCCCCGCACGGCGCCTCTATCCCTTCGTCCGGAGGCGCGGCGCGGGGCAGCGCGGGGGGTTCGGGGAGCAGCCCGGCGGTGGTCTGCTCCACCGCTAGCCCCGAGCGCCTGACACCACGGGCTTTACATGATGCGCTTCCCGAGTTCCCCCATCCAGCCTGCCGGAGGGGGGTGTGTCCGCAAGCCCCAGAGGTGCCGCTCACCGACGTTCAGGGAGACGCCGCCGCCGCCCCCTCCCGAGCCGAGCCGAGCCGAGCCGAGCCACCAGCCCCGCTCCGGCGCCATGGCCCTGCGGCGTCCAGTCCCCGCAGCCGAGCAGAGCTCACCCGCAACTCTGCGGGCGCGGGCCGCGGGTTCCGACGGCGGGAACAGCGAGAGGGGCGCGGGCGGGGACTGCGCTGCCCTCGCCTCCCTTGAGGAATAGGTGCCGAGTTCTGACCCGGTTCAGGCGCTCGTCCGCCTACAGCGCCAGGAAACCCGAATCCCACCGCCCCTGTGCTTCCCGAGCCGACGCCCCGAGCGGACTCGGCAGCCACCGCCGCCCTCTTCCCAGCCGCGCCGGACACGCGAAGTTCGCTCCGATCCCCGGCGACTGCCGCCCGCCCCGCACGGCCCGCGGGGGCCGGGCCGGTTCCCGGCCGGCGCAGGTGGGCGGCGGGCAAGGCGCGGCGGGAGGCGATGCCGCAGCCCCGCCCGGGGCAGCCGCCAGCTCCCGCCGGACGAGGGGCGCCGGGGAGAGACGGGGCGGGGGGAGAGCGGGGAAAAGGAAGGGGGGCGTGAAGGACGGATAGACACGAACCAGCCCCGAAGCCAGAGCAGCGCGGCAAGGCGGCGGGGGCGCGCGGGGATGCCGGGCGCGCCGCTGGCCGGGTTCATCCGAGGACAAGCGCTCGCTCCCGCCCCCCTTCCTCCGCCACCGCTGACCTGTGTGCACCCGGTAGTGCGCCTTGAGGTGGGAAGACTTGCCGTAGACCTTGCCGCAGCCGCTGTAGGGGCACTTGTGCCGCTTCTCGGCCGCCAGCTTCCCCTTAGGGGCGGCCCCGGCGGCGCGAAGGCGGGGGGGCGGCCCCGGCGGTGGGCTGCGGGGCGGGCTGGAACCCTGCTCGGTGGCCGCGTCGCTGTCGGAGCCCGCGTCCTCGTCGGGGCTCTCCACGCTGTCACTGCAGACGGAGGGGGCGGGCAGCGGCCGGTACTTGTTCAGCTCCAGCAGGCTCTTGGCGATGGCCAGCAGGGCGCAGTAGTCCTTCCAGGCATCGCGGGGGTCGCGCAGGTCCCGGGCCGCCTCGCCCTCGCCCGGCACCTTCAGCCGCGCCGCCTCGGGCACGGCAGAGCGGTTGGAGATGGAGACCAGGCACTGCGCCGCTACGAAGTCCACGTACGCGACGGCCGACATGGTGCGGCCGCGCCCCGACGACAAGGGGGGCTTCCGTGTGCCCTCAGTGCTCGTCCGCCGGGCCGACCGCGCCGCCGCCAGCCATGGCCCGCCCGCGGCGCGGGAAAGAGCGGGGCGGAGGAGGAAGGGGGCGTGGGGGGCGAATAAATAGCGGGGCGCCGGGCAGGTCCTTCACCGCCGCCCCCCGGGGGCGGCGCGCAGCCGGCGAGGGGGGAGCGCCGCCCGCGCGGCCGGCCCGGGTCCGGCGCAGGGGCCGGGGGAGAGGATAGCGCCCGCCCCGCGCCCCGCGTGCTCCTGCCCGGGGGCGGCCGCGCTGGGGCCCATCACGTCAGGCGCGGAGCCCCTCCCGCCCCGGCCGGTCCGCGGGCAGGGCCGGCCGGCTGTGTTTACTTTCTCCCCCCGCCACTCACGGCGCCCCTTTTCTAGGGGGGGCGTGTCCGCCGGGCGGCCTCCCCGCCAATCCCCGCGCTCCCTCCCCAGGCCGCGTGCTACTCCGGGCGCCCCGCCGCGACCGCTTAAAGCAGCGATGCCGGGGCGCCGGCGGGGCCGGGACGGCGGGGGCGCCGCGGCTCCGCTTCCCGCTTCGAGGGTCGCGCCCCGGCCCGACCGCGGCCCGGAGCAGCCGGCGGCGGCCTCGGGCGCGGGCCCGCGGTGGGGGCGGCGCGGGGCGGCGGCGCCGAGCGGGTTAAGTGTCTCCCTGGAAGTCCTACGGTCCCAGCAACGGGCCGGCCAATGGGAAGTGAGCCGGCTGATGTCACTGGCAGCGCCCCGCCAATCAGCGCCCGGCCCTGAGCGGTGCGCAACGCTTGGAGGCGCGGGGAGCGGCGGGCGCGCGCTCCGGCCGCGGCCCCCCCGCGGCCCCGGCGGGGAAGGGCGGGCGGAGCGCCGGGGATGCCCGGCCCGGGCGGGGTGCCCGCGACCGCGGCGCGAACCCGGGCTGGCTCCGCTTCCCCGCCCGCGGCACCGGGACCCGCGAGGTGGGGCTCCCCGCACTGCCCCCGCGGGCAGGAGGCGTGGGGACGGGAGCTGTGCGGGGAGCGGGGCCCCGCGAAGCCCCCCGGAGAAACCCGGTGGCGGCGTTACGTTGCACAGCGTCATCGTTGAGACAGGCGGCTCCGTAAGGCGGGTCAGAGAGGGACCCTCTGTGCCCTCACGATGAGCGGGCACCACCGGGGGAGTGTTTTAGAAGAGTTTCAGAGCCGCCTGATAGTGGCTGCCGTTTTGCCGCTGTTGGCGAATAAAGGTCAGGTTGACACTTAAACTAAGTAAGTGTCGCCCAACCTAAACGAATCCCAAAAAATCTGTCACTTCTACCCAAATAACACGCCCCTATCTCTGCTCCATCGATCGCCCAGAGCTCACAGAGTGTTGTGAAAGTTAACTGACCTATGTTCAGCCAGAGAAGAGCGAAAAGTTGGCTTCTGCATCAAGCACTATTTAAAAGAAGGGAAAGAAGTTACCATCGCCCCTAAGCCGGCAGTACTGAGAGAAGTACGTCAGCGTGTTTTGCTGTTTTGCAAGCGTCCGCAGAGAGAGTAACAGGAAGACTCTGCCTTTGAAATAATGTACATGAGCCTCTATAGAGCATTAGCCAAAGTAACACAGGTGCCTCTGAAATCACCATCTAGGTGGAGAATCACTCCTGTCAGACGGAGGAGCTTTTCCCTCTTTTTGTGAACTGCATCCCAAGGAGAATGAGTTGTGGCAGGTCAGGGTCCCTAACTGAATCTCACTGTCCTCAAGTGCAGCCCACCTTTCCTTGCAAAAACAGACAAGGCCTGAATGGTGAAGAGCTTTATGGGTTGCTATTAGTCTCATTAACTGAATGTGGAAATGATGAGGAAGTGGCTACCAAAATGAGGCAGTGTTGTTCTTTTCCTGCAGGAGATAAAAATTAGTAGCGTCAGCCATTTTGTATGCTAGCACACTAGATCACTACATGTCACCTCAGGCAATAATAATCTTTTGCCATGGATAATTGGCATCAGGCTGAAATAATTTAACATGTCATAACCAGAAAAAAAAAACCACCCAAAACCAAAATGCACAAACAAAACAAAAGAACTAGAGGCTGGGTCTGAAAGTGGATCATCTGTAGGCTGATGAAGACCAAAGAGAGAACATGAATAGAGCAATGTACCTAACGAGGTAGTCATCAAGTCTCAGTCATCACTTAGCAAGTCACTCTTACCTGTTCTCACAGCATTTTTCCCAGCTGATCCAGCATCTACTGGCCTCTGGTGCTTAAGAGACAGCAGGCAGAATAAGAGGTGTGATCTCCAGGTCTGATAGGAAGGAGGAACAGAAGGTATTGTCGTTTCTGTACCACTAAAGCTGTTGGTATATGTCTGGTTTCTGTATAGTACTGGTGCCTACAACCTTCTGTTTCCTTCAGAGGGGCAACAGCATTTTACACAGCTGCATCCCTGGCATGTTAATCTGGATATCCAGGATGTAACTTCACAAGTTTCATGTTTGTCATCTTTTTTCAAAGCACTCACTTTCAGAGCTTCTTTGGCTGACAGTGTTCAAAAGTTCCTGCTAGGAGATGTCCTCATCCACATTTCAGTGACATGTAAGTTGCTTCCCAGAAGGTGGTTTGCTTATTTCATGTCAGATTCTCACATTAGTAAATACCTCTTACATTAATTTGTACAGTTCAGAGAGGAAAGTGTTAATAGTGCATTAAAATAAAAGAGCCAAACCTTTTTTTGTTCGCAAGCTTATTTTGTTTTAAGCTAACTCCTGGCTAATTTAAAGATTGGAACATGATCTGTGCCCAGTTCCACAATGAGGACGCATACCAACCTTTAAAAATAATTCCAATATGCCTCCAAGAATATATTGCCTATTAAAGACAATATATTGCCTTTCTTTTTGATGTATGTAGTAGTCCAAAACTCCAAGACTCCAAGCTAATTAGGTCCAAACAATACTTAAGAAGCAATGCCAACTGAACTTTATACTTGGACAGCGTATCAAAATGACCATGACAGCTTTCTGAACAGCAACACACACGTGCCCGGGAATGGGATTCTGCTCACAAACCTATTTATCTCCAGATTATAGGGGTCATCACTCAGATTTGACTGTGCTGATGGTAATACTTGGATATGATTTCAGAGCATGCATTTAACCCATAGCTCGGTTTATAATTCACAGCTAATTTTTTGCAATAACTAGGCTAAGCAAGGATGTTCTCTTAGATTGCAGAGATGAGATGTTAAACTTGGCAGAGGGGCAGGAACTAGGTGATCTGTAAGGTCCCTCTCAATCCAAACCATTCTATGGTTCTAAACCCACAGAAGCAATTGGATATAACCCTAACACCTTTTGTCACCCAAGGGCACTCACTTGTGAAAGCCTGAAGTGTAAATTCAACCCAGTGTTTACAGCTCCAAACCAGCTCCTGGTGGGCAGATGTTTGCTGTCTGCGCAGTCCCTGGGTACAGGAACGTAGCACATCCGGGTGGAATCAGGGTGGAAGTTGTCAGTGGCTCCTTTTAGGGCAGCTGCTTGTTCTCTGGTCCAGAGGGACGGGGCACAGACAGGAGCTGTTATGGGGAGTTGTGAGCAATGAAGACTGTGACCTCCAGGTGAGTGAGAAAGGCACAGGTAGGGGTGCAGGTCAGAGCCAGGGGCTCACACTTGAGGGGAGCGCAGGGAGATGTTGCAGGGGAAGTAGCAAAGAGAAGAATGAGAAGTGACACTCAAGAGCCTGCAAAGAAGGTGAGGGAGAACAGGTCTGTGTGTTTGTGAAGGAGAAGGACTCTCCTCACCAGAGGGATGGGCACAGGTTCTACGAGAGATGTAAGGCTGCGGAGGAAGAAGAGTTGTTTATTATTTCTGATGCTTTCAAAAATGTCTTCTGTTTTCAAACCCAGAACTTTTCAGTACGAAAGGCATGCCAACTATCCTTTACTCCATGTCCCCCACATCCTGTGCACCCTGACCCCGTGCCTAAAACATTGCACCCTTTTTCTGGAGGATGAGGATGACACGCACCTGGCAGGCACTCTTGGAGAGACCCAGACTCTGGGAACCCCCAAGTGGTTTTGCTCCAAAAGCCAATTTGTGTAATGACCTTTAGTGCCACTGTGGCCAAAAAGACTTTCTTTTGAAGACCAAATAGTCTTGTAAAGACAGTCTGAATCAAGTGGTCTGCTTCAAACCTTGTTCTGTTGCTTTTTGTGGGCTGTTGTATGGAGCACAGAGGTTTCTTCTCTGATGGTGTCTTTCTGCCAAGACAAAATGAAGAAATCCATCCTTCTTCTGTATTAATATTTCCTAGTGTTTTGGAGTCACAGGCTCCAAACATTATTCCAGATTCTGCTTTTTTTTTCCATCCTCCAAAGCTCACAGCATAAGCTCCAAATGATTTGACAAGATGCTGAGGGATTGATCAATGGTGAGAAATGGCTGAAATTATATATCAAGATAAATGGCCTGTTTGCTGATGTGTGTTCTTAAAGCCTGTGACCATGCTGAAAATTCATGACTGATATTCTGACAACATGATGGAATAGTAATTCAGTGGTCATATAAATATGAGTACATTGTAAAGTATTTTACACGTGTGTGGTATCTTTCATACCAATGCATTGCCTAGATTGTCTGCATGTATTATCAGGGAAATACAGCAACCTCTTCCACCAGACAACTGCCACAACTCCCATTGTGAAGCCTGGTGTGGTAGGAAGGAAGTGCTTTAACCTTTTGAAGAAATGACTCTCAGTCACTGAACACACAGAGCAGACAAAAAGTTGCTTTATAAAGCCATGTGATGCAACAGAAATCTTCAAATTCAGCTTTTGTAGATCAGAAAGATTCAGCAGAGTTGCTTGCTATTTAAAAGCTTGCAAGACACAGTCAGTATCTGCTAGCAAACTGACCTTCCATTTTAAAAGCAGCTATGCAGTAGAAGGCTGCTGACAGGACACACTTCCAGGCCTGAAAATCCGGTAATATGAGGATTATCAGTCTCAAATTCACCTTCCTTTGGAAACAAGCATTGTGGATACAGAACTTTGCTCCTTTCCTTTTTACTACTCTGTGTGATGTACCATTTACTACTTGGAGACTATGTTTCTCTGTTCTTACCTTTAACTTCTTCTGGTCTAATTCTGCCCATATTCTGCATGACAGGACTGATTGTGGTCTTGGTCTTGAGGTCCTTCTAATACCTCTTGAATTGCAGTTTAACTGTGAGCAATTCAGCTGATCTTGAACCTCTGTAGCAAGGATGGCTCCTCCCTCCTGAATCTTACCTCTGCAGGTGGTAAGTACTCAGGGGATGTTGTGCCTCAATGAAATTACAGCCCACTTGGGTACCAGGGATCTGCATTTCAGCTTGGTTTGGGTGCCAACAGTGGTGTAGCCATGGCAGCATTGAACTCAGCGTGGGCTAGCTGCTCGAGTATGCACCCAGGATCCCAGATGGGTTTTACAGCCTGCATCAGACACCATCCTTCAGTGTGCATATGGGTGTGTGAGTCTCAAGTTCAAAAGTAGAAAGCTAGACTAGAGTTAATTTGGGAACATCTACCTTTGACTGTAGCGAAGACATCCAGTGAAAAATGAGCTGGCAGCAGAACGCCCATAACATACGTGGGGAATGTGGACTAGAGGTCAGCCTCGGTTGGCACCACTTGGCCAAAGCTCATCAGGTCGGTTTGTTGAGTGCTGCTGAATGCAAGGCCTTCGAAACTTCCTAATTAACATTGGTGCAAGAGTTGGTGGGAGCTCTCTGTTTCACCCTGGAAGGCTGTCACAGGGAAGGGATGCTATGATACAGGTGATAAGTAAGCACCGTCGGGCAGCTCTCCTCCTGGATGAGGTATTGCAAAGGAAGAGAAAAAAGACAGAAAATGGAGAGGGATGGAAAAGCAATGAGCTGAAGTGCATTCCATGTGCTTCGAGGATGGTGCGAAGTGCTCGAGGGTGGAGGGACGGTCCGTGCAGGCAGGGGCCCGTCGCAGGCGCCGTCGCAGCCCCCGGGGCTCCGGGCAGCGCTGCCCGCAGCCCCGCTCCGCACTGCGGGCTGCAGGCGTACGTGCGGCGCCGGCGCGGTGGGACCCGCCGCCATCGCCGCTTTAAGGCGCCGCGTCTGTGCGAGGGCCGCGGCGCCGGGTTCAGCTGAGGACACAGCCCCAGTTCTCAGAAATCCCCGCGCTGCGGGAACATCGCGCTCCGGCACGGAACGAGCTGCCCTAGATCGGGGGTGCCGGGCCCGCCCCCCGCCCGCCCACGTGAGAGCCCCCCCACGCACACCCCACCCGCGGCCCCCGCCACGCCGGGCTCTGCGGCTGTTTTCCTCGCCGAGATCTACCGCTGCTATTTCATCTTGTTTTGTTTGTTCGTTGGGTTTTGTTGCGTGGTTTTTTTTTTTTTTCTAATCAGTATTTTTTTTTTTTAATTCACCGCGGGGAGGCCCCTGCAAGAAAACTGCGTCATCTTTTTCAACCCTCTGCCTCCAAAAAAAACCCCGACCCCAACCCAAAAAAACCTCACGTTATTTTACACATAGGTATACTTTAGATTACGTATAGAAAATAAAAATACACAGCATATAGAATATCAAATATTATATATGATATACAGTATAAAAATACATACCTGCATTTTTGTTTTCTATTTCATATCTAATAAATGTTTACCTATTGTATATTATATATATTATTACATAGGCGCATGCATGCCTACATCATATTCATATATAAATACAATATATGCATATTTAAATAATAAACATGCAAAATGTAGGTTAAATTTAATTTTTTGATTGTTTTCGTTTGTTTGTGTGTTTGTTTGTCTTGGTGGGGAGGTGTCCGAGTGAATCATCGGTCGGCAGGCGGGCCGGGCTGTCGGGGAGCGGGGAGCCGGCAGCGCACCGGGAGCGCCGGGGCCGGCAGTCCGCGGGAGCACACTTTTCCTGGGAGCTGGGGAGGCGGAATTACAGCCACCTGCGGTTTATTAATAGCGCCGCTCCCGCGCCGGTACGTGTACGGCAGAGATACCCCTGTCCCAGCACCTACCCCCACTCCAGCCACAGCCCATCCTCCTCCTTCTCCCCGGGAAGGGGACGGGCGTCCCCGCCACTGGCTCCGCCTTGCCTCACCTCGGATGCCCTCCGCCGCCTCCATCTTCCTCCCTCGCTCGCTCGCTCGCTCCCTCCCACCTCCTCCTCCGTGCCCTCCTCCCGCATGCTGTCCCGACGGGCGGGCGCGGCGCTGACCCGGCTCCCGCTGCCCGGCCGCCCGTATCCCCTCGCCGCCTCTCAGGGTCCCGCTTTATCCGCTTCCAAAGTCCCCCGGACTTCTATGGGCTTGTGGCTTCCTTTGCTGCGGGCTGTGGATTTATTTTTGAGAAAGGTGGAGTTTCTCTGCAGAGGCACCCGAATGGGTTAAATCGAGCCGAGTTAACCCATCACTGAAGGGCCTTCAAACTGAGACGATGTCATATTAACTCCTCACCAACCCATTGTCGAAACTGAGATGTCACATTAACCCAGAAAAAAATAGAGACCGTGCCACATTAACCCACAGACAAAACTTGAGGGGCTGCCAAGAGATGAGGCGTCACCTTCCTGCTGCAGTAAAGCTGCAGTGCCCTTCTACCACAGCACCAACACCCCTCGTGCTACCGTGTCTCCTGGCCTCTGTGTATGCGTAGTTCCTGAAATTAATTTTCTGCAAAGCAAAGACAGCACGTTATTCTCCTGTAACTTAATCATCCAGGATTTTCTGCACAATGGTTCTTGACAAAAAGGTTTTAGGGAGGGTGAGAGGCAGGGAAACAACTCCGAGAATGCTTGTCTTGTACATCCTGAAAACCATGCTTATTTTTAAAAAATATTTTCCAATACAGTATTTTATTAATGTATCCAATTTCCTTCCCCTTTATTGCTGTTTTTCATCAGAAACAAAAAAAGGCGCAGGGAGAGGGTGCGGGGGGGGGGGGGGCGGTGGGGCTGGGGAGGGGGCAGGGAAAGTTGGTGGGTGTTGTCTGACTTTACATTAGACTTTCCTGAAGTGCGAGTTGAAATTGAAGATGCCTGTATTTTTCTCCCTGGACGGTTCTCCTGAGGAAGTGAGGATCTTTTGCAATCAATCTCTCACCACCGTGTTGCTATTACTGCAAACCCTCCAGCAGTGGGAATCCTGAAGCATTAGCACAGACTGGCTGTGGAGCTTTCTCAGCTATAGCACTGGGGAGACATGCTGGATGCTGTAAATGTAAGAGTACTGGCAACTAAATTTACAATAATGTGGCAATTGCCACTGCTGGTGGTGTTACGCAGTTCACTTGTGAGACTTTTCCCTAGGAAGTTTGATTCTTCATCAGAAGACACTCATTCCAGATAAAGTGTCTGGGAAGCAGCTTTGCAATGAGAGGCTGGGCGTCCTAGTAGACACCGAGTGGAACAGACACCGGCAGTTTGCCTTTGTAGAAAAGAAGGTGAATGGTGTGCTGAGCTGCATGAGGAGCAGCGCTGCCGGCAGGTGGAGGGAGGGCATTCTGCCCCTCCCCTCAGCACTGGTGATGTCACGCCTAGAGCGCCGGGTCCTCTTGTGGGCTCCGAAGTACAGAACAGACACAGTCCTACTGCAGCAAGTCCAGCAAAGGGCTGCAGAGATGTTCAGGGGACTGGAGCACCTTTCCTGTGACAAAAGACTGGGAGAGCTGTGACTGTTCAGCCTGGAGAAGAGAAGGCTCGGGGGAGATCTTAATAGTGTATACAAATATCTGAAGGCAGGTCACACAGAGCAATTGGTGGTGGGCACAAACTAAAGCACAGGTGGGTCCCTCTGAACATCAGGACACTTTTTCACAAGTAAAGGTGACTGAGCAACGGCACTGGTTGCACAGGGAGGCTCTGAAGGCTCCATTCCTCAAAAGCAGCTGGAACATGGCTGTAGGAGGCCCTGCCTGACCAGGGTTTGGACTACATGACCTCCACTCCAGATGTCTTTCCAACTTCACCCAGTCTGTGGTTCTGTGATCTGATAGCTGGGTAGGTCCAGCCAATGCAGGTTAAGAGTCAATCTTTGGGAATATGTGACAGAAAAAGTATTTAAACATACGCCCTGAGTAACCCAAAATGCTACTGTATTTGATATCTATCCGTGCACAAAATTGTTACTGTCCCTTTCAGACCCTGCAGCCACAAAATGGAAGGGCGGGGCAGGGGCTGGGGGTGCCTCGGTCTCTTTAGAAATCAAGGCACTGAGGCAGAGGCTTTCTCCCACTGCTCCCTTAGCCCGTTGGCTTTTTCCTGCCTCTGCTCGCAACAATACCAACTCTAGAAGCTGCATTTCACAATTAAAATCTGTTTCAAGTGGGAATTTTGCAACACCTGTCTGCAGCCGCAGCACTGTGCTGGGACAAACGGAGCAACCTTGCTCCGCAGGGTCACCACAGCTGCCCGCTTTTGCTTGTTAGTAAACTTATTTTTTCAGTTACATCTACTCATATTTGTTTCTCCTTATTGGCGGAACAGGATTGATTAAAACTAACGGGAGGTAACTCATTTTAAAGTGTCCCCCTCAGCTGTCTTAGACCAAGACAATTTATTAACTTCCTTTCATAATTTTGGGTACCGTGGAGTAATATCCTCATATCAAATTCTTCTGTGCTGACTGGTGCTGGTGAAGGGGTCTCTTGGATTCTACAGCTCATGCTCCTAGTGCTATTTCTGCTTTTAGGATTTACTTACTACACAGCCTTTGTGTGTGTAGTACAACATGAGTTGTATGGTGCTTGAGTACGCCTGTGCTTGCCTTTTTGCACCACATTATCATAAATCATCTCTAGGGACAATAGAGAGACTGGAAAGATGTCTCTGGCCTTAAACCCATTCTCCTAGTCCCATTATATTTTCTAAAAGAAGATATCCCTGTTAAAGAAAGTTTTATCTTGGAAAGCTGTACTTCAATATTCTGATAGTAGGTCCTGTTTTGAGGTTTGTCTGTACCAGCACAAGTTTTGTTTAAGAATCAGTTAAGGATGTTAACTTGCTCTTTAACATTATCTTAACTGTTACATTCACCTCAGAATATGAAAGATGCTATTATAACCCTAGGCTGAAGAAAATACTGGATTTTTTGCTTAAACTTACAAAATACTTTTCTGTATAAAAATCGGCCATTGATTTTCACTGCCATTCCTTTTCTGTGCTCCTGTTTTAACGTTTTTATCCTGTACTGGGTTTAGGTGAAATCTCTTCTAGTCAGCCTTGCACCGAAAGCAGCTTAAGCTAAAGTCTGTGGCAAAGGAGCTTTAGTTAACTTGATTTTGGCTGTTTTGTGAGAGAGACAGAGGTGGCTTTAGATACATAGAACACCATATGGGCACATAAACACTACACAAATTCAAAATCAAAACAACCTACTCCATACCTGACTCTTAATGCTAAAAGAGCATAAACCTGTCTTAAATTTCTCTGAGCTCCTGCATGCTCCCTTGGACAGTTAGGTCTTCATATCAATAAGCATTTGGTTTGCAAGTTTGCCTAGAGTTCAGCCCCTGCTAAGAACATCAGGGCAGCTGTAGCAAACCTGCCAGGCCCATTGTGCTGTCTGTAGCAGTAGCCTAGGGAAGAGTTTAAGACACTGCTTTAAACAAGCTTCAAAGCAGCTCAGAGGCTTTGTGATACCTTTATGTTTGATTGCAGAACACTAAGCAGCCCTTAGAGTGAAGCCTGCGGTTCAGAACTTACCCTGTTCCACCTGAGCATCCTAAGAAAGAGGTTCATTCTCTCATTCAGAGAGAAAGGTTTTAAAAAGAAAGGTGGACACTGTCTTCAGAATAGCCCACCAGCCTCAGTCCACGGTTTCAAAGTGAGAGCTGTGGGTGTCAGACTCCTCAGGAAATAGGAAATTCCAGTTTTCTCTAAGGACTTATCTTTAGGGAGAGCCACATCTTCAGAATGCACCAGGGCTGTGGCCCAGGCTGCAGACTGGGAGCTGGGAGAAGCCTTTCACTGACTTGACTGAGTAAGACTCCTAATTTCCAGAGAGGAGTGTGGCTAAAGGTAATTGTGTAATCACTAGTATTTTCTTGGCTGCTCAAAATGTCCTGCTACTTAGTATGCTTGCTCTGAGAGCCTTTCCAGGCTGCTGTTGTAGGGCAGACAGAAACAGGCTCTGCTCTGGCTTCCAAGATAGTTTATTAGAAGTGAATTCCAGTGAGAGTAGTTAACACTAAATTAGTGTGAAGAGGATATTAAGTTGTGCTCACTGTGCTTGCATAACCTCTAGTTTAGAGCACAGGCAATGCATAGCCTGAGTTACCATGCCCTTCTCTTCCATTGGGTATGGAACCTCAAGTGCACCTCAGAGCTCTGCCCTGCCACAGGGCCATGAGAAGCACATAAATATTGTTGCACACATAGCATGAGATGCCTTGCTGTTGCCTCAGTAACTGGCAGAGCAGGCTCCTGTCAATGCAAAAGAATCGAGACATTTGTCACTGCAGTTGCATCACTGTTTGCATCAGAGTTCCTTTTCCCTTTCCTTTTCCCTTTTTCCTTCCCTTCCCCTTTTCCTCTCCTGTTCCATTCTTAAAGCCACCAAATAATTTCCATCAACTCTTCCCAAATACTAGTGCCTGTAACAGTGGAAGATCTCTGCCATCATAAATGCAGTGCAGGCTTCAAGTTCAAACGATTGTTTTTTGTGCGTATGACTTCCCCATGGTGGATCGCCAGGCACGTAGGCATTGCAGACTTGCCTGGTTCTGTAAGCAGAGGAAAAGGAATGTACAGAGAATGAAAAAATGTTAACCAAGATGTCAGTTAGCTGAATTTAATTATGTGATCAAGGACTTGGGCAACCAGATGACATGAAAGACACTTGATTTCCACAGCATGAACTGTGAAAGGACATGATTCCCTTATGAATGTCTGTTCCTTCTTTCTAATGCATCAATTTACGTATCTGTGCAAATATTTATATATATTCCACTTGTATGAAACCTAGGAAGAACAGGAATTGGTACTCGTAGCATTTAGTTGACTGCTAACTGTTTTTGTGTTACAAGTTCAGCACTGAATCAGACAAATGGCACATCTTGCTCTGGGTTCAGAGCTCTGTGACAAGGTCAGAATGTTGGACTTCAAGATTAGCAATGTACTGTTCAGCATTTCAGGCAAAGTTTATTGTTCAGATGAGTAGCCAGGCCTTGGCTGGGTAAGTCTAGCTGACTGTAAGCCAATTTGTTTACTTCAAGATACACAGAGAACAAATCTTTTAAAGACAGAATTGGTGAAAACACTGACTTCATGGTGGCCTTATACCACACAAATAATGGTGCTGACATTCAAAACCAAATAATTTAACTCTGTGTAACAGCTGTAGAGGTTTAGTTTTTGAGTGAAGCAAATGAACAAGACAGCTACAAGGGAGCTTTACGGGATAAATCAAGCAGTCCTTCCAGTACCATGTCTAACTTTGTCTTCTACACCAACTTTGTCTGTTAGAAAGTTAGTTTTGTCTCACTAATACTGTTCAAGGAGCAATTAGTGCTGTTAGAACTACAAAACTAGTATGAAATATTCATTCTTACTCTTTGAAGGAGTTGGAAAGAGAGACAAAATAAGTCTATTATTTAGTCTTTCTTAATTTTGTCTACTGCCATGAAGCTCCCTTTACTTAATGTGGCAGAACCTGGAAAATTCTCCTTGTATGTTCCAGGTTTACTCTGCCTGAGAACCTCCCCACACAAATGCATGTGAATCAGAAGTCCAGTTCTGTATAGTGTGTTTCTGGTCAAGTCACACCAGCCAGCAGCAGAATTGAAAAATATAGAAAGTTTTCTCATGGCCTGTAATGCAAACATATATTTTGCCTGTTTAGTTTGGATTTAGCATCCTAAAGTCCAAAGACATTTAAGCATGCTTCCACTGGTTGCAATAAAATTAGCACTTGCTTGCTGCCAGTGTTGCACATGAAGTCCTTTATAAATATTCATTTAAATTACCTAGCTGGGTAGTTAAGTAGTACTTCACAGTGTGTGGTGGCTGTTTAGCCCCACCTAGTATCTACACCTGCAAGGGGCTTATTGCCCATGATGCTGAATCTGCCAAGAGCTGTTCAGATACATAATTTGTCCTGCTTAGAATTCAATATAAGATCAAATAATAAAGGTCCATTTCAGCAAACATCTGCCCACAGAGAAAACATTAAATGACTGTGCTGTCCCCCTTAATATCCATAATACCGTAATTTGTATGAGATTGTGAATGGAAATTCAATTTACCTGTTGATGTTTACACCAGCAGATGTTTTGAGTATTTCAACATTCATTTCATCAAGTAAGTAAATATTTGCTATTCTGTTTTTCATCAAGTAAGTAAATATTTGTTATTCTTATTTTCCTAAAGCAGCATTGGCTGATATTGAATGACAGCAAAAGAAGTTTTAGTATTTCTGCAGAAATTAATACATATTCGCTCCTAGGAGGTTTCCCCTGACTCTGAAAGGCAGGAAAAATGTTTAAATGCGCACTTAGGTATATTTACATGTACCTACAACTTTGGGAAGCCTATTTCAACCTCAACACAAATAGTTTTCTTCCTGTTTTACATATAAGCATTTGCTGACTTTCAGTCTGCTGTACCAGAGAAGGTCCACAGAGAACAATACTATTCAGCAGGTGCCAATAGGAACACAATCTGTGAGCTGATTTTATCTGCTTCTCAGGTTGCTGAAAGTACAAGTAGGAATTTCACTAATTATCTTCTTCCCCTCTTAGCTTATGAAATAAATGTGCTTTATGGAATAGATATTGATACTGGAGTGAATACAGAAAGAGTTTATTCTTTCCAACAGATGTAAATTGCATTTTTTTTTGATCAGTTGTTAAAGACCTTGCAAGTGCTCACAGGTGCCATTGGGAAGTTTCTGTATAGAAGATCATGTAGTATCTTCACCTTCTTACTCTGTTGATATACAAACCTCGGGCTTTTTGGGATTGCAGTCCACTGTTCTCATAAAGTTGGTCTAAACCCCCTGATTTTTAGCTGTCATTGTAACCTTTGTTCTCAGTCAAACAGCTTCAAAGTGATTGCCACATTTCACAGATAACATTATTTCACTGTGGAGTAGTCTGTCCTCCAAGAATGTAAGAGGTGTGGAAGCACTCTGATAAAGCATCATACAGTTCAACACAATTCTTCTCTTCAAATTAGAGGAATACTGGAACGTTCACAAAGACTACCTGCCTTATCTGGATTATGGTAGTGGAGCTCTAAATCACACATACGGCTCTCCAGCATGCAGGAATGCACAGCCTCAGCAGTGGTTAATGTCCCCCCTTTGGGAACAGCTCACTCAAGAATTCTCTTAAAAGCTGGCATATACATCCCTGAGCAGCTTTTCTGTAGTCACAATGTCTGTTGATTACTTGATATCTTTCCATGAATTTTAGTTGTTATTCCTATTAAGTACTGTGTGTTGCTGATGTTGTCACTGATGTTCAGAATGATTTGTACTTTTGCACAAACACAGTACTATACTTAGAATAAACAGTGTTTTTATTTTTTTTCATGTTGCACAAGAAGTATGGAATGCAATTTATTTTTAGGTGATACAAACAATAAACATTGCTCTTGAGTTTGGTGTTGTTGTTTTTCACAAACAGCACATGAAAAATTCTTCCAGCACAAATATAAATCAGATTCTGATTCTCTAAATTAATCTCTTGAGGTATTCAGTTACTCACTAGGGCATAATGATTGCTATCAATAAGAAAGATGAAACCTTACACTTTTTGAAAGAGGTTGGATAGATACATAATGACCCTAGATCAATGTATTTTTAAACAACATTTTGTTTCAGTGAATATTGCTAATTGACCAACCAAAATAAACAATTAATGGAACCTTAAAAATTAATATGACAATTTATTATGAGCTATCATTTTTTTTCTTTTTGAAAAGATGCAGTATCTCAGAATGCCAGCAGTCAGTGAAGTTCTTCAGTTTCTAAAGCCTTACTTGCACTAGAAGTAAACTTGCTCTTTGAAAGTGAAGTAAACCTCCAGATGGACTCTGTTACTTCCACAATGTTGTTCCTGGTAAGTGGATTATTTATGGAATTATTGACAGAGTTTGTCGTCTGCTGTTTCATGCAGACATTTTTTACTTTTTAACAAAATGCAATAAAGGAAAGAACTATGAGAAATCATGAGGAATAGGGCATGAATATGCACTGCCAACTTCCATTTTACAGATAATATAAAAAAATCCTGCAAATGTGTGTTGTATTCCTGACCCAAACATATTTGCAATTTGCATTTGGAAAATAAAGATCCTTACAGACCAGCACCCCTTGAGTCTCTGAGAGGCAGCCCAGGTGAATAGAGAGTTAGCAGAGATCCTGATAGTTGTTCTGTATTGTGCCTTCCTGAGGAATCTCCAAAGACTTGAAGAGAAGGCATAGGGAATTGTCATTTCATCCTGTGCTGAAAGGAACTACTTGCTCACAGGAATGAAGTCAATTCTCAAACAGCTTAAGAATGTAGAGGAAGAACTGAGAAATGCTTTTAATTTAGCTGCAGAAATATATCCAGAGTGTAAGTATTTATGCTGGAATTTGATCAGGAGATTTCAAGTTTCAGTCTTTCATTCTGAGAAGTACAATGGCAGCTTTCTAGCTACCTCATATGGACATGGGTTTCTCTGCACTGACAGCTGAACAGCACTTCTTAACTCTGTTATTTCTAATTCCCTGTCATTTCTAATTCTAATTCTAATTTCATTCTGATCAATGTGGAACAATTCTACCTTTTGAATTATTGAAATAATTTTTTTAACTATCTCCTTATTCTCTAGGATTCTTTTGTCCAGCCATCAGCCAGAGCCATCGTAACTCAGCTGATGAGATCTTGACAAACAAGCATTGGTAGACAGTGCTTTTTATTAAAAACACCTATGTGCTTTTGATGCTCAAGTAGTTTTAACACTTCTCTTTCCTGATTTGTGCATAGAGATGGTTCTGCAGCACTGCAGGGCTGCCTTTGGTAGTTTTAACTCCCAAATTTCTTACGCTCCCCTCTACCACCATATTTTCTGTGCCTGTTGTGTGTACATCCATCTCCCTTCATTCCACCATCCACTCCTTTCTAAGCCAGCAAGCTACTAATAAAGCTGTTGATGAGACACTGAAACCAGTACCAACAATGCATCTTCCTTCCTGATGGAGAAGACTGGAGTGTTTGATAAGCATGGAACTTTATGCAGACAGCTACAACTATAAACTGACATTGGTTACTGTGGAACAAGTAAGTGTTGCAATTGCTTAAAGGTGTTACTCCTCTATAGCAAAGGATTTATATTTCAAAAAGAAAGTAAAACCTAATAAGTACTTTGTTTCATCCACACTTACATGTGGATGCTGACTGATGAACAGATAGGCTTGATTATAATATAAATAGGTGAGATAAAATGGTTGTGACCTGAAACCTAGCCCACCAAATGTTTGGGCTGTTCTATATGAATACTGTATCTGTAAAATACATAAACTTCTCACGTAAACATATGTTAGTAAAGTTTGCTTTTAATATGGAACAGAGTCCTTAAAAATTTCACGTACTGTTAACCAGTTTTGCTTACAGTTAATGCAGGGAGTGCTGTGTCTGACATACATGTTGTGGAAATGTAAGACAGAAAAAAACCAACTGAACAGAAAAACCCCAAAACCAAACCAACCAACCAACCAACCAACCAACCAACTAACCAACCACTGCAAAAAACCAACCCCAAAACTTAATTGCAAGGTACTCCATAGCAAAGATGTTTTGTAGCTGTTGTGGCAGCATTCATACACTCATTTTTATTCCTGCGGCTAAGAAGGAATATTCATGCTAAGAATGAATCTCCCTAAAACAGAATAGAAGAAATGTGGGCTTTTAGCATTTGGCTGAACAAACTCCTACAGCTTTTAATGATCAAGGCAATTGCTGAGCAAGAGTATTTACTAGGCCAGGGTACCTCACTGTGCACAAAAATAAATAAACATAGAGGAGAAGGGAAACTGAAACGTGTCTCTGAGCACGCATTGTAATCTATGTCATGTTCCTTTGGGATAATTGGTCTGTTTGTAATTTCTTATTAGGGTATAAGAAGTGCAAGTTGCAGTGAATATAATTTTATGTGGGTGGCTAAACTATGGTCTAAATATGAATTGACACTAAGATGGACCTGTTATTTCCCCATGGTCTCATATTTGGATCTTCTACTTCATGATTCTGTGAGAGTAAGCCTGCTAACCCCATTCTGATTTAGTACAAAAATATGGATCACTTGAGACTGTTCAACCATTCACAGAAAAATCCAGACAAACTTTCCTTTGCGACTCAGTAACATCAAGAACTGCAGCTTTGCTGAGAGGTAGGAGTCTCACCCTAGTAATAGGTTGTTGCCCTTGACAGTGTCAGAATGGATTAGTATTTGGATATGCTTACAGACACCAGTTGTGGGAGGCTTGTAAGATATTTGTCTCCTGTCTGCAGCATGAACATTGAAGTAAAAAAAATTACAGTCCTAATAACTTACATAAACTTCCTCAGCATTTGTACACCAAGAGGAAGAAGAGTGCCCTCAGAGGGTGAAAATGAGAGGCAGAGAAGTAGTTGTCCTGAGAGCGCATTAGTTAATTAGAGGGAAAAAAACTGAATAGTGGATGAGAGGGCAGATTTACTGATAGAGCTACAGGATCACAGCCAACTGCTTGTTAAGACCTTATAGCTCAGCACAGATGTCATGAGATAAATAATCAGCCAAGCTATGGTTTTAAGGGGATTGTAAACCTAACTCTACCCCCTGATTAGCACTGAGTATTATAGCACGTATTCTTGTGCTACCAGGCGGTACTTGTGCATCTCTACAGTGCTTTCCACCATTTAGATCGACTGATATCCATCTTCAAAGGCTGTACCATTGCACAGCCTCCCACTTCACCACTGTGGCTGCACCTAGTCCCTTTGGAAAATGCAGATTGATAAAAGATGCTCTTGTTTTGGAGTACCTGCTACAACCATGTGTATATATCTCTGTTGGGGAGAGCAACAGCTCTATCTTTCCTTTGTTCTGCTGTTGCCACCAGGTGTTCTCTAGCACTGTGACGTGATAGATGTAGATATCTCTTACTTACATATATATAAGTTTCTTACTCTGTCTCTATAGTAACAGACTGCCAAAAGAAGTCTGGGAGCTCAGCCATGAGCATAGGAAAAATGGAGGATTATACCCCACCATCAGGAAAGCAAACTCTTTAAGTAATGCATTATGAATGGAAGACTGGAAATGGCACATGGAAGTTTAGATGATTTAAAAAAGGTATTCTTCCATTCTATTTTGTTGCATGAAAGGCAATTGAAATGTTTGGCCTCACCTCCTAGAGGAAAGGAATGGGCATTCCAGTCTCAACACTTGCTTTTATTGTTAGTGCTTTGACACAACTTGTAATGTTCCTTTCTGGGTGACCACCACAGATTTTTCCATTCCTTCGCCCTTCATCTCCATCCCCAGTCTACCCAATGCATGATGGTGCAATCATACTTTTGAACAATTCAGTTCTTTCCTCAAGTTTCTTGACCAGTTTGCTGATTTAAGCCACACAAGTTCAAACACCCTTGCTTTACTCTCAGCATTCTCTGTGATCCAGCCTCTTACATTCCCTTTCATTTACTGGGTGGTGCTACCGTCACCTCCCCACAGACCATCAGGTCCAGCTTAACCCAGCACCACCACGTTCACCACTAAACCGTATCCCCAACTACTGCATCCACACATCTTCTAAATACCGCCAAGAATGGTCACTCAACCACTTCCCTGGAAGCCTCTTACAATGCCTGACCACCCTCTCAGTGAAAAAAAATTTTTCTTACTATCCAATTGAAACCTCATCTGGCACAACTTGAGGCCACTTCCTCCTGTCCTGTCAGTTTTTAAGTGGGAGAAAAGACTGACCTCCACCTTGGTACAGCCTCCTCTCAGGCAGTTGTAGAAAGCAATAAGGTCTCTGCTGAGCCTCCTTTTCTCCAGGCTGAACACCCCCAGCTCCCTCAGCTGCTCCTCACAGGACTTGTGCTCCAGACCCTTCACCAGCTCTGTTGTCCTTCTCTGGACATGCTCCAGCCCCTCAATGTCTTTCTTGTCATGACGAGCCCAGAACTGAATTCAGGACTCGAGGTGTGGCCTCACCAGTGCCCAGTACAGGGGAGCTGTGCTTTGCATTAGCATTGTTTAGCTCCACATGTATGTTACTTCCTTGTGGTTTTTGGACTTACAAAGTGTTTTAGCTGCATTTCAGAGTGAGAGCCAAATATGCAACACCTTTGTCTTGCCGTCAAAGTCCAGCATTAGGATATAAGGAAACAATTGTAGAGTATGTAGCCTATCAAATATTTTGGAAGCCCTTGAAACTAAAAGCAAGAATTAGAAAATTAAAGTCATGAAATGCAAAGACTCCAAAGACTCACCAAATCCTCCCTGAGAGATAAAAGCTGCTTCTAGCTGAGTTTTAGTTAGTTATATTTTTTGGCTGGAAAATGGATGTGAGTAATGAGACCTTGTTGATCTTCCGTAGGCCATAAATGTCTTTCCTGTTAGCAGCACTGCAGAAGCTATTCCAGCCACTGTGCAGGTTTGTGGAAAATGTGTGTGTGTTGTGTGCACACACATACATGATGACGTAGGTTTGCTACAGTATGGTACGTATTGATCTCTGAATTTATCTTATGTGAAGGCAACAATTGTCTTTTGTGTTCACTGCAATTTTTTTGCCAATATGTAAAAATTTAGAAAAACCTTGAATTTTAACCACTATCTGTAGAATTGGGGCAGCATATTAGCTACAAAAAATAAAAGACGCAGAAAAAAATCTTGTGAAATCATTCCTTTGAAGCCGAAATAAAAACATTGTTATGCCCAGAGATTAATTATGAATAATCGGATTCTGACTTTAATCTGTTCAGTTAAGGGGGAAGCATGGATGAGTTGAGGAAGAATATTCTTCCGTCTTAAAATGATCAAAGTATTTTTGTATATTTGCAGAAATTGGTGGAGACATGACAGTCAGAGATGGGGGAAAAGGGTACCAGTTCAGAATAAATAATGGCATCAGATGAAACATGGAACAAATAGGGAAAAAAATGGAAGGAACTTGTACTGGAAGTTATGCAAAATCCTGCATGGCTTTGTAGAAAATAGTAAACTCTCAGTTTCCCCATAATGACCCAGCTAACTCTGTAGGAAGCCAGTTGTCTTCAGTTTTCATCTCTGCAGATATAAAAATATCACAATGTAAAAATAATACTTGTACAAAAAAATTGTAACAATGGCCAAGGGCTGTTTGCTCAATGCCTATGCTATGCAGTTAGACTTTGTATTTTTTCTTTTGGTTGTAGATTTCGTTATTAATTTCAAAGTTTCTCTCCATCCTTTTTGAAACTCATGCACCAGTGAGCCAGAAGTTCAGTCCTGGAGGAGAGGAATGAAGAAACAATATGTTCAGGCCAGAGATGTATTTTTATTAGAGAAAGCAATACTGGGAATGAGTAATGTTTGTTGTTTTTTTAACCTGCTGACAGACCTGGTAAGTGTAAGGCAAAGCTGGAGATAACTTTGTCTCCAGCATGCTCCATTTATTAGCCAACAAGGAAACTGCTTACTAGCAGGCATTGTAAGATTGAAAAGACAGCAAATACCACAAACTTCTCAACACACACACTGAAAAGTGTCCCTGTGTATAGAGCTGTCAGCCTGCAGCCCAGTAGCAGAGCCTAAGCCTGTTCCTTACGGTAATCCACATTGGCCTGAGCTGCATCTCTCCACAGCCTCGTGATTCCTGCCTGCCTTCCCCATCAGGCACCTTTAGCCTGGAATTATTACCTACACTGTTAAGGACAAGTAACATTCTTTCTTCACGACTTTTCCTCCCTCTCAGCCTTCACTGTGGTGATCTGTGGTTTCATTTTTTTGGCATAACCTTACACCAGGAAGAAACTGTCAGAAGAGTATAGATCAGTTTTAGAGTCAGTTTGGTTTTTTGTGTTTGTAAGGACTCATACTTTTTTCATACCCAGGTTTCAATTACAGGTTATCATGCAAGAACATGTATATTCCATACACATAAGGCTCAGTGCTCTTATGTATAGGGAATGCTTGTGGCTTTTCCAGTTCTCGGCATTTCTTCAGATACAGGAAAAAAATAGCCAGATTAAATGATGAGAATGCAGTACAAGTCTCACTTTCCTTCACTTAAAGTGTAACAAGACCCAGCGACTGCTGAAGCAATGAATCACCACCATTTACATATACAGGTCAGAAGGGAACATTCTCTCACAGCTGAGAGCATCTCTGCAGTCAACACTTTGCTACTCCCATGGCAGCCACCTCTCAGCAAACCCAGCCCAATATATACACATTCCTATTAGTGGTCCCTTAACCAGCACACACGCGGTGTGGGGAGGAGGCCACACTTTTCACTGCTGGGAGGAGACCTGAGCCATGCAGGGACCCTTCCCTCTTGAGAGATGTACCAGGGCTCGGCTGGCTGCAGCCCTGTGGGGCAAAGAGGTGTTCCCCTTTTCTGTTGTCATTTCTCTTTGAGGCCAGTCAGAAGAAGTCAGTGATGGACAGAAGTCAGTGGTGGACCCAAGGTGCGGTCCTGGAGTTCAGGTTCTGGTGACAAGAACACTTTATCTAGTCCTTGTACGAGCGGTGTTTGCAGGCAGGGGGAGGTGTTCCCACCTTTCCAAGGTCACGATGCTTTGCATGGAAGTGCTTTCACTCTAACTAAACTCGGTGGAGGGTGAGTTGGGAAGGAAAAGACCTTCTCCACCCGCCTTGAAGCGAGGGAGAGGAATCTCAGCGCTGGCACCGCACGTGTGGGAAGAGGGGAGGGCTGGGCTGGGCTGGGCTGCCTGCGGGCGAGCGGAGGAGCGCGGGCCGTGCTGCCGAGGGCGGATCGCCGCGCCCGGGTGCCGCGCCGAGAACACAGCGTTCCCTGCCCGCCCCTGAACTGCGAGTGAACTGCCCCAGCCCGCGGTGCGCAGGGGACCGCGCACATACACCCCGGGGGGCGGGGACAGAGGCAGGGAAGAAGAAAAGCAGGAGGGGTGGAGGGAAGGAGGTTCCAAAAGGGTTTATTTCATCATAAGTACTTAAGGTGGAGTGTTGCTTGGGTTTGCTTTTTTTTTTTTTTTTAGTTTGTTTTGGGGTGTGGGTTGTTTTGTTTTGGTGGTTTTTGTTTTGTGGGGGGGGGGGGGGTTTGTTGTTATTGGTTTTCTTTGTTTGCTTTTTTTTTAACTCTGTGTGTTTTCTTTATAAGTTAAAAAAAAGGGCAAACAAAAAAAAATGCAAGGCAATCAGCATCCCTAAGCAAACACACTTTCAGAAAAGATGTAGAAAAAGACATTGCTTTTACAGAAAGAGATTTATGGCACTCTTGGTTTTTTTTGACTTCCTGCCATTGTTAAATAAGTACTTTTCCTTTACTGTTCTCACTGCCCTGAACATTATAATTATGTTTCCTTCCCAAAGGAAACCGAAAGTGCTGTGACCCCACCTAAGAAAGACCAAAGGTTTGACAAAGACCTCATCCCCACAAGTTGTTTTATTTTTATAAGAGTGCCTTTAAAGCAGGTATCTGTCAGAGGTTTTGACCCATTGGGATGCAGATCTCAGGCAACGCTTTGTGCCTGTGAGAGGTGCAGAGGAGCAAATCAAGCAGGTTCAGCCTGCAGCAGGTCAATGTGTCAGCAGGCTCAGAAGCATGGACATGTTCCTTGGGACTGCATTACTAGGGTTTTCTCTGTGAAAGCTTTGTTAAAAGGGATTAGCAGCACACTTGGGCATTTTCCTTGTTTAGCTCTGTGCCAATCTTGGATCAAAATGAATAAAAAATCTTGAGAGATTTTGGTAGCTATTTTGTATAAGTGCCTATATTTCATGAAAGCATCACAGCTTTTGGAAGACTTCTTTACCTTTCTCTGGTTCCATTATGGAGAGCATAGAGGTAACCCATTCACTCATTGTGTGTGTATTCTTCACAGTAGCTAAAGCCACCACCTAGTCCAGTTTAATTGACTTTCAATTTATTATTCAGAGCTATCTGGACACCATCTGCATATTTTGGGCTTGTTGTTTTAGGTTTTTTTTGTAGTAAATTGGGATTTATATTACTGATATGTTATATCCTTAGTGCGTTCCAGTCCATTAACCACCTCATAAAATCCTTTAAAAATATTGGTTTTAGCCTATTCAGTAGCTGAATGATGCAGCCTCTTGCAGTCTGCAGTTCAACCTGAGGGAGCAAGAACCTTTTTTTTCTTGTTTTACTACTGTACTGCCCTAAATATAAGATAAGCCTCTTGCCTGTCAAATGCAAAAACATGCAGAAAACCCCAACACTCTCACTTTGGAATTCTTTCCCTGTGTACTGTGAGACAGGTTATGCCATGTCCCCTTTAAAGTCTCTGCAGGTTGCATCCTGGCAGATGCCATCAGCAAGTGCAAGGGCAACCTCCCAGGTGGCACTTGCTCCAAGCCTTGGTCCAAAAAGGGGTGGGTGCACAGCAGCACCTTTTTGGTCTGATTTGCACCGTTTGATCCCCACAGTGCACTGGAGCTGAAGCAACCACTGCAGCCTTGTTACAGGCTATAACGCCATGCACGGGTGGGGCCTGCGTGCTGGCCCTGCCTGACGCATTCCTTGCCTGCCAGAGAAGGAGATTCTCATTCTGGTCCCTTGTTGGAATACATCTGTCTTCCTCCTTCCCTTTCCAACACAGGAACCCCTTGCCCTTGTCCTTGTCCCACAGATATTCGTCTCCTCCTGCTTTTCGTTGTTTATCTTCCAGCTGCAGTGCCTTTTGGCTTTTCTCAGATATTAGTGCCTAGGACTACACTGGCAGCTGCTTCTTATCAATTTGTGTGTTCATTTCATCAATCTTGTGATTTTATCTTATCCACAGCCCTTGAAAGCTACTTTAGGCCTCTTTCCTCATGTTTGCAAGGCTGCTGTGCCATAACTACGCTAAAAGTACAAGGCTGCTTCCTTTCTATGAAGCAGCCATGTTTTATGGGCTGTGGCCCGGGACTTACGAATAGAAATGACCATTGCCCACGATGGGGAGACAGATGGGCGCAACACAACTGGACCGCTGCAGTGACTAGCTGTAAACCCTTCAGAGGAAATACAAAGGGAAGGAGAGGTGGTGGTGCCGCACTCCTTGCGCAGCGCTCTGCTGCACCCCAGCCGCCCCCGCGCTGCCCCGCGCACTCCGGGCCGCCCGCTCTCCCTGGCACATCCTCACACCGCTCTGCTGACACCATTTTGCCGTTTTTAGCGAAGTCAGTGGCCGCTGGATGTCACTGTTTGATCTCCGACAGAAAGACACACGGACACTTTTCTCTGTCTCGAAATAGAGGAACTGGCGTCCTTAAGGACACAACCAAAGAAACAAACCAAATACATCCAACCAAAAAGACACAGCTTACGGGCGCAGCCCGGGACAGCTGCTTGTGGCATTCCTTCCTGGAAGAGCAGGTGATGCAGGAGCACCGGGCAACAGGCGGGGCCCCTGCTCTAAGAGAGGTGACACTGCAATGCTGGCATTGCTGGCTGGACCGCGGGCAACCTCGGCTGAGGTACTCCATCAGTTTCGGTCTGTGAACTCTGTACACTCAGTACACTTAGACAAGCGATGAGGTCTTCTTTCCATACGCAGCACTGGGAGATGGTAAGCAGAACATCCCCCTCCAGTCCTTTCTCAGATTATCTCCTCTAACAGAAATCTGTGTGGCTGATACTCAGGTTTCCACTTTGCTGCTCATTCTCCCTGCTTGAAAGCTGCAGTTGCAGACCACTCAAAGTTTGGAGGCACTGGATTGAAGCAGGTCCTGCAACCTGGATTTTTTGCTCTGGCCTATGAGGTGTAAAAATTTCACACAATCCTACACTACTGAAGCCACAACACCTTTCCCTGCAAAGGCCTGCCCTGACTTTAAACTGGGCCTGGGTGCAGAAAGGCTGAAAAGTGAAAGGTTGTCTGTATGAAAATATTTTTCCATCAAGGGACTTCCTGACATCTGTTGAGACAGGGAGCCACAGAAAAGGCTGTAGTGACCATGTGCTGAGTACCTGGCATCTCTCTTGCACTGGGGCATGCTGAGGAGCCCTGTCCTTGGGGGTTGTTAATCAGAGGACAACATCCTTGAAGGACGGGGAGATATGGTACCTGTGTCCTTCTCATTTTCTGAATTTCTAGCACCGCGTTCTTGTGTGCTGTAAGGCTGAGCACTCGGCGTGGATGGAAGTCAGTGGGAGTTGCCTTCTGAGCAGCTCAGGAGGAGTACAAAGATGTCCTGGGGTTATGCAAGGAGAACATTAGAAGGGACAAATCCCAACTAGAACTGGATGCTGGGGGAAACGAGGGGACAAAGGATGAGAAAAAGGCTGAGGTGCTTCATGATTTCTTTGCCTCAGTCTTGAACAAGACCAAGTTGTTCTCTGGGTACCCGGGCCCTGAGCTGGAAGACAGGGGCAGGGAGCGGAACAAAGCTCCCAAAATCCAAGGGGAAATGATTAGAGCTACACCACTTAGACACACACAAGTCTGTGGGGCCAGAGGGAATTCACAGGAAGGTAGTGAGGGAAATGGCAGAAGTGCTCACCAAACCACTTGCCATCATTTACCAGCAGTCCTGGCCAACCAGAGAGGTCCTGGGTGACTGGAAGTTAGCAAATCTGATGCCCATCCATAAGCTTGACTTGGGCACTGGGGAGGTCACACAGCAGATCCTCTTCAGAGCTATCACACGGCACGTGCAGAACAACCAGGGGATCAGGGCCAGCCCACAGGGCTTCCTGGAAGGCGGGTGCTGCTTGACCAGCCTGATCTCCTTTTAGGACCAGGTGACCCACCCAGTGGATGAGGAACAGGCTGTGGGTGTTGTCTACCTGGATCATTGTAAAATCCTTGACGGCTTTTCCTACAGAATTCTCTGGGAGAAAGTGGCTGGTGTGGCTTGGAGGGGTGCACTGCTCACTGAGTTAGAAACTGGCTGGTTGGCCGGGCTCAGAGAGTGGTGCTGAATGGAGCTGCACCCAGCTGGCAGCCAGTCTCCAGTGGTGTTGCCCAGGGCTCGGTCCTGGGGCCAGTCCTGCTTACCACCTGTGTCGATGGTCTGGATGAGGGCATGGAGTGCACCTGCAGTGAGTGTGCAGTGACACCAAGTTGGGCAGGAGTGCTGATCTGCTGGAGGGCAGGAAGGCTCTGCAGAGGGCCTTGGACAGGCTGGATTGATGGGAGGTGGCCAGTGGTGTGAGGTTCAACAAGCCAAAGTGCCAGGTGCTGCCCTTGGGTCACAACAGTCCCCTGCAGAGTTATAGGGGCTGGGGCAGAGAGGCTGGAAAGCTGCCCAGTAGAAAAAGAGCTGCGGGTGTTGGCCCACAAGCAGCTGGATATGAGCCAGTGTGTGCCCAGGTGGGCAAAAAGGCCACTGGCATCCTGCCTTGGATCAGCAATAGTGTGGCCAGCAGGACCAGGGCAGGCATTTGTCCCCCTGGACCCAGCACTGGTGAGGCAGCGCCAGGAATCCGGCCTTCAGTTTTGGGCCCCGCACCACAAGACACTGGGGGGCTGGAGCAAGTGCAGAGAGGGGCCACAAAGCTGGGGAAGGGCTGCAGGCTCAAGACTGATGAGGAGTGGCTGAGGGAGCTGTGGCTGCTCAGCCTGCAGCAAAGGAAGCTCAGAGGGGCCTTCTCACCCTCCAGAACTACCTTAGAGGAGGTTGTAGTGAGGTGGAGGCTGGTGTCTTCCTCCAGGGAAGAGGTGACAGAACAGGAGCAAATGGCCTCAGGTTGTGCTGGGGGAGGTTTATATTGGCTACTAAGAAAATGTTTTTCACTGAACGGTTTGTCAAGGGTTGGAACGGGCTGCTCATGGAAACACTGAAATCACCATGCCTGGAAGTGTATGAAAGATGTTTGGATGTGGCGTTTAGGGACAGGAGTTACTGGTGCACTTGGCAGAGGCAGGTTCACGGTTGGACTGGATGATCTTTGCAGTTCTTTCCAACCAAAATGATGCCACGATTATGTGATTCAGAAGCACAGTGCTCCAGGAAGTTACTTGGACTTTGGTGCCTATGGTCCCTTGAACCTGGGCAGCATTGTGGCCATGGTGAGAAAACAAGAGCTTTGGTCACCATGCTCTGAACGTGCAGGCAGTTCTGATCAAGCATCTGTGCAGCTGATTTGGATGAGGGAGTTGATCTGCCAAAAAAATGGTATTTCTGGGTTGTTGTTCTCCTGGATGGGGCAGTGATGTGACTGAGCTCAGAGAGCACGGAGTGTGGGGTAGGGAGGAACAGGATGTTAGGTGAACAGAGGTAGAACAGAGGTCTGGAATTAATCAGTGGGATTATCATAAGGATCTTTCATTAGGCACATTAGCCTCCAGGACATGGATTTGGGTTTCTAGTGCCAGGCAGTGTTGGACTCAAGCCCTGGATGAGGAGTCAGGGTTTAAAGTACAGCTGTCTTTCCAGTATGTAGTATATACATAACTGTATTTGGTATGTGTTTATGGATTTATGTATTTTGTGTTCTTCTTGACAGTTTGTAAAAACAGGATTATGCCCTCACGGAACTGTTGTTTTGTTACGTTTTGTTGTTTTGTGGTATTCCTGCTAATTGCAACAAGGGCTTTTTCTGATGGTTGGTTGTTTTTTCATCAGATAGATTGTTTTTACATCTGCAGTAGGAGCTGTCACGTTTCATTGTGACTCTGTTTGCCTTCATATCCTTCTCTGCACGTATTATTGCCTGGGCTCAGCTTTCCAAGACTTACTAATATCTTGCCCTTAAATTCCCAATTTCCACAAATCCTGCAAAGATCTTCTATTCTTCAGATGGATTAGACTATTTATCATAATAATTTTGCTTAGTCCTGATTACTGACTATGACACAAACTAATTTAATCCCTAATTACTCCACTTGATAGCTCTTTAAATTCAGAGGGTTTTGTCGTATTCATTAAGGTGTTGTGGTACTTGAATCTTGTAAGGAAAATGTTTCTTCTCCAAGTGGATTTTTTTGAAAGGTCAGCAACTCTCAAATTTTGTACCCTTGGAAGTAGACTGTAGGTCTCCAACAGCTCTGAGCTTGCTGTATGCAGCAGTGTGGAAGAGCTCATTACGAACTATTTTCCTTCAGTATCACTTTATTTGGAGTAATGGGAAATGGTGCAACTATTTCTGACAATCTTGTCAAGTTTCCTCCCAGCTGGGAAGTTACAGGCAAATTTATTTTCTCCATTTTCAGTTGTCTTTGCGTTATTAATTTGGCACAAAACCAGAATGGCCCCGCTGTCTAACATGGAGCAAGACTGTTCAGGGTAGAGGGAGTTATCAGCTCAGTTGATTACTCACATCAAGCTGTTATCTTTCCCAATGTCAAGGCCTCCAGCTGGGTGGGCCAACCACCTCCTCTGTGCTGCGTTGCTCTCTGCCTTGTTGGAGGTAGAGCTATCAACGTAGACAGCCACTTGCAGTTAGTCATCTCTATGGTGATGACAACTGATTCTCTCCACATTGATGAAAAAGAAGGCAATACTGCCTTCCATGATTACGGCATCAGTAAAAAATAACCAGATGGAAGTGAGAATTGCAGAAAAGGATAGGTGATCAGTGCCTGCTCTTGCCCCTTGTTTCTATCTGCAGGTCCACAGATGTAAATGAATGAAAAGGCCATAATTCTTTTCTTTTTCAGAAGTGAGACTACTATCTGTGTCTGGGAAGGAAGCAGCTGTGTGCTATCAGCACCAGGCATTGTGGTCAGGGTGAACTCAGATGCATGGAATCCTGGGGGAGTACACAGTGCAATGCCCTTTGATGCCACTTGAAGATCAGAGTACTGTGTCCTTCCTCCCCCAGAATAGCTCTGCTCTGTCATCTGGCTCCCTTCGTGTAAGGGTTCAGTGCTTCCATCAATAAGAGTGTTCTCCACCCTTCTTCCTGGCTTTTTGAACCATTGAATCTTTGTCTGCTGTAGGGGCAGGTGAGGTACTGGTGGCTATCTACAGCTCTTGTCCCTCCACCTTGTGTTTTGTTTGGAGGAACCAAATGAACAATTTCCCTAAGACCTGACAGTAAGAAATTTCATTTCTGTAACAGGGAATGTTTGTATTGGAACACCAAAAATGTAATTAAGATGTTAAACATGTTAAATATATATGTGCACATACAAATATATGTGCAAACATATTTTATATATGGCTATTGTAGAGCTTTATCTTTCTCTCTATGTGCTTTTTGACAGACAATAGTTGATGACTTGATGAAAGTTTCTGATATAATTAGCCCACCAGAATGGATCACTAACCCTCATTTCAGTTGCTTATTCAGAACTGTTCCAGTTCTTGTATCCATTCCCTACAGTCATCTCTAGGCCTTAGCTTCAGCATGAGATCTTTAGCTTTAATGACAGCATACAGGTCTGGCTGAAATCTTCTTCCTCTTTTCCAGAAGACAGACAAATTTCTTTTGTGATCAGTCATTGGAAGCTCATGCAAACTCGCATCGGAAGGCTGAGCAGTGTTACACCATGTCACTTTTTTTTTTAAACTCCTGAATATGGGTATAGGGATGCTTTTTATCTCTGCCAGGTTTTTTGAATGTATAATGTATATTCTGTGGAATCTATGTGAAACCAGATTTAACAGGTCTAGCAAGGCAAAATTTTCTTGTGAAGAGTTCTTCATCCTGAGAAGAAGCTGCAAAAGAACCAGTAGGAATTGCTCGTTGTGGTGCAGCAAGTGTTGAAAATCAGGGAACTTACTCAATGTCTGAATGTGAATATAGATGCCTAGTTTTGAAATATCTGGCCATGATAAAGTAAACAGGAATTTTTACAAGAAGTGCTCGCTATCTGTATCACGATGTGAACTTTGAACTAAAGCTGTTTGACTATGGTGAATATAATCTTTGACTTGCTTAGCAAAACCGTATATGTAAAAAATCATGTTCCAATTACCTGAAACTATTTAACTATTTCTTCCCCCACCCCTCCCCCCCCCCCCCCCAAATCTTTCAGCTACAGATAATACAGAAGAAGTTTTAGTATTTTTTTAGAATTAGTTTGGCAAGCAAAAGTTAAAGTTTATGAGTCTGGCTACTAGATTTGTATCACACCTTTACAGTGACAGTAGGTGGAAGGTGTCTTCCACTTACAGTCATTGTAAAGGACATTTTTGAGAATGTTTTTATGGCAGCCACATGGAAGTTTTGAAGAAAAGGAAGAAGAGTAACTCTGGCCATTTGCCTTCTTTCTCCTGCTAAATAGTGCAGTCCAATAGCTTTTAAATAATTTGCAGTTGCAGATAAAAGGCTGATTTTTCCTGAAAATTAAACTAATTTTGTTTTTTTTTCAAGAACGCGAAAGAGTCGTTAAGACCTCTATAACTGTCATGCTCTACAATAGACAAAGCTCTTTTATGGATCAGATACAGCCTGTACATAGAGCAGGTGACAAAATGTGCTTGGAAGAGAACAGGATGCTTAATAGATTTATGCCTAGCTTTGTTACGCTTGGATATTCATTTTTTGTGTTGCTGCCAAAGATGCTGTTTTAGGCTCCCAGGTTTCTCCACTACCACTTGAACTGAACACTTTGTGCTTAGACCCCTGTGAGAGGTGACAAACAGGAGAATAGAATGCCCTGTCTATTTCAAATGCTACATGCAGACAAAAACAAGATACCAGGTCATTTACCCAAACTTCTGCCTGGGCTTGCACTTCTTGCAGGGTCCTCTCAGGGAGAGACACAGCTGCATCCAGGCTGTTGCTGCCCGCAGTCACCTCTGGGTGAAGCAGTGCTGCTGTTCCTGCTCTGTGCTTGGGTTAGCAGAGAGGTGAGGAGCCCAGGGTGGGGAGGAGGACTTCTCTGTGCAGCACCTGTACGGGTATCAGCTAACAACCAGGCATGGATTTTACAAGCCAGCGTGGTAAGAGAGTGTAGGAAACAGACAGACAAGTAGAAGGAAGAAATTTGACAGCATCACATCACTCCATCAACAACCTGACTAGATGAGTGTTCTGTAGGCATTGATCCTTGAATATAACCTTAAAGGACTTCTGGTAGAGTAATGAGGTCCCTTAGAAGTCCTTCCCAGGCATGGAAAGCAGCCTATAAGGGAGGCTGACTGGGGAAATAGAGAACAGGCAGGGGCATGAAAATGAAAACAAATACAAGATCTAGAGGCGAGGATGGCAGTCACGTTTGTGCAGTCATATCCACAATATATGTTCCTCTCCTCTGATTATTGGTCACTACTGAGAGTCTGTGATGGCAGCAAGGCAAATGTGCCTCAGACCAGCAGGTAATTGTCTACTGTGGAAGTTTGGGTTTTAGAGTTTATGAGGTTGTGGTTTCAATAGCAAGTTTGGAGTTAAACTCTCTCCCTAGCCACTCTGTGGTTTCCTATTGTAGTTTATAATTTTGCACAGCAGTAAACAGAGGAGAAGGCAGCCCCCAGTCTACTGATGGATGAGTTTAGATGCTTTCAGTATGGGCTATAATATTAAAACCAGGTCATAAATTAAAGAGGTCACAATCAACTTGAAAGTCCTGTTTTCTTTCTGACATAGTTTTCCATATTGCTACTAATAAAAGAAAGACAAGATTCTTTCAGTTGCAGCACCAGCTGTACTGTTTAGTTAACATTTCTGTATTAGTTGTAACTTCTAGATTAATTTACCTTTTAGTTTTTCCTCAGGATATTGTGTTGGCTTTCGTATAGGTCTTTCACAACAGTGCAGGAGTTAAGGGCACTCAGAGTCTACTGGAAGTCTTTAAAACTAATTTCAGGTGTTCAAAAAGTAAATTTTGAGTTGTCTCTCTCCTTTTAGAGTCTGTGTACCACACAAATTCAAACACTGACCTAATTTTTTTCTCTTTTTATCTGAACGTAAGCCAGGATTAGCACTGCTGAAGAGAAATGAAATCTAATTGATGTGACCTTAAAGGTAAGAAAGATTCCTTTCAGGCATAGTCCCTCTCAGATTTTTGGCAACACCGAGAGCCTTCACTTTCTAGCAATTCAATTTCTTGCAATTGAAGTAAACTGCCTGAGACTCAGAAACAGAACTATTGCTCATAGAACCATTTTTCATCTTCCTGGCCCTCTTTGATGTCTGAGAGGCAGGGTGTAGGGACAAGGATGAACGGATGGAGGAGAGAGGTGGGGCTGGGAGCTGGGCAGGGGCAGCCGTGGGGAAGCTGGTGGTGGGGAGCTGTTAGGCTGCCTGTTGTTAATCGTGAAAGGAGAAGGCCTGGCACCCCATCCTGACTGCTGACCCTGTAGGTGACACCAGCTTCTACCAGTCACTCCATTAGCTCAAGCATAAATCTCCCATACTGCAAGCTCCATCTATGCTGTAATTCTATATCCTACATGTGAATGGGGTGCACTTTGAGGTTAGACCTCTGAGGTTTGTGTCCTCAGCAGATTTAATTATATGATTATATACCATGTTGTCCACAGGATTTTGCCTCAGGCTGTGCACGAGATGGAATTGCTTTGGGGATGAATAAGAGGTGTGCAGCAAAGGAACATGTTGTCTGCTGGAGTCAGATTTCATTTCTTTCTGGAGTCTGAATAAAGCTGATTGATATTAACAACACTTCATGTGGGGAGAAACGCATTTGGGTTTTGATGTGGCTTTTAGAAATTTTCTTCTTGAATGGGTATTAGAATTTTTTTTTCTTTTTGCTTCCTTGATGCCTGATGCATAAATTGATGATGACAAGATCCTTCCAGTCCTGGTGCCATTAGGTGAAGCCTCCCTTCTCCTGCCTGGCTCACAAGGAGGTGGATAAGGCTGGAGGGGAGGCAGATGGCAGCATGCACAGACAGGGAGGAAAATGGTCTGGTTTTGAGTGAGCTATTGAAGAAGGACTGTTTATGCTTCTGCAGTTTTTCTACATCCTAAATAGTATTTAATTTTCCTGAAGGGACATTTTCTGTCACAAAATACCTCCCCTGGAAAAATTCCAGTCAGTGGTCCTGGTTGACACAGGAGATTCCAGGAAAACAAAAGAAAATCTGAGGGAGAAGACTGGGGTCTATTTGTGTTTCTGCCACAAAGCTGTGATGGTTTTGGTTAAGTTGTTATGTATTAAATCTCCACAGTCACCAAATCTCCCCCATTCTCCAGACGGATGGGTTGAGGCCATTTGTAAAGGCAACATATGTTCACAGATGTAGAAAAAACCACCAAGAATACCTAAAGTCAGTATAAAACACTCTAGAGGTCTAGAAGTCTGGATGACAAGTTTTCCAAACTGGGTTTTCACAGTGACAGGCCCTTTGGTAAACTGAGATTATCAATATTTATTCATGTCGAAGTTGTTGTGGAAATAAGTTAATTAATAAACTTGATAATTTAAAATTACTATCACAGAAAAAGTCATAATGATATAATGACAAGTTGAACTTTGAGAGCAGACTGAGAAAGACGTGCGGGGATTGATGAGAAAACAGCATAGCTGCTCATACTTTAAACCAGTGCTGTGGCTGATTGGGGACAGGAGGGAAAATTATTTGAACAAATCTACTGTGCAGAAAGGGAATGCATAGAGGAACTTCTGATTTCCTAGACCTGACTGGGGAGAAGACTCACTTTATCCTGTCACCTAAAAGCTTGTACATTTTGTAAGGCATGTGTTTCCCTTGAAGTCTTAATTGAAGCAGAAGTTTCAATTTCTAGTTGCATGATCTTTTAAAAAACATGCCTCAAATTCATATGTACGAAAATTAATTTCCCAGAGAAAGATTTGGATATGCTCCAATTTTTCAAAGAGTTTAGGGAGTCCTGTTCTTTTATTACCTGGTCAGAGAGAATGGGCTGCTTGCAACTAGTCAAAAGCTAAGAAAGCATTTTGCAGATATTTGACAGATTATTCAAGCAGAGAGTGATTCTGAAAAGACTAATGTCTGCCCAAAAAGTCCATGTACTGTATGCTAAGAGAGGTGAACTTAAGAAAAATAAACTACTGTATTGATTAAAAAAATGGCCAAAACATTACCTTAAAAATGGTAACAATTCAAAGCTTAGTCTAAAATATCTATTTACTTGTAGGACATTTCTCTTTCTGGATTTTAGCTATTTGTATATTTTCCAGTGCTTTTTTACAAAAATAAAGTGAGTATTTTCAAGCTGTAGGATAAATTTTATAATTTTATCCTGCTATTAAATTTCTGGGGTTTTTTTGGTGGCAGGTTCATGTTGAACAAATGCAGATAAGAAGCCCATAGAAATGCATGAACATGTCTGTGGTTTTAGAGGAAGGGGAGAAGTCTGAGTTGAGTGCTGTGGAGAATGCTTTTCTAACATGAAAATGGGAAGATCTGATGGTGGTATGATGCTTTCAGCTGGTGTTCATAATCCACCATCTGTACAGAAACAGGTACAAAACTCAAGAAACACATACGACCACAGCCATACCAGACACCAGTGCAGATGACAACTATTGTAAGATTGTTAGTGGTCTATGAAGCGCTCAACACAACAGTGCTCCTTCTGTGCATCAAAATCCAAGTAGATCTGTGCCAAGAAAGGCTATCAACAATCTGCTTAGTGAGGCCATGTGATGGGCCACGTGGTGGTTCATGGTAGCGACATTGGAGCAAATAAATGCACCTGAGGCAGCAGCATGGCGAGAAATTATCTGTAAAGCTCACCTGTGACCTAAAGACTGGCAACTGAAACAATGGGACTCTAATCACAGCTTAACTCTCTAATCTCAGTCTGTACCTACAAACTACAAGCTTATTAAAGCACCCTCTCCTTAAGCAGTGTTTAACACTTCTGTTACAGCTCTCCATTTCTACCTCTAGACCTTTGGTTTGGCAGCTGCTCTTTTTTCCATGGAGATGCCTCCTCACTGAAAGGGAATGGTGGTTTTTCTTCTGCTCCCATTTAGGAGAGCAGTGACTGTGCAACTTATAGCAAACAACCTGTGGACTCCCCAGAGCCTCACCTGTTGAAGCCCCTCAGTTTGCTTAATTGCACATGTTATGAACAAAAGGCAGTGCAGATTCCTCAGGGGTGAGGCAGAACACATGAAAACTCTGGCTTAATGGAAGCCTGGCATTACCAGTGTGGAGCACTGGGACACCGGCGCCGATCCAACGGGGACCCGGCACCGCGGAGCCCTGCTTGGAGTGAGGCTCCGGGGAAGGCAGCGCAGGGGTGGGTAACGAGGCTCGTGCTGGGTCAGGAACCACGGGCATGCAGCGTTCTGCTCCGCTCGTCAGTGAGCCTGCTGGTGGAATCAGTGCTGTGGCCTGAACTCTGAGCCCTGCAGCCGTGCTGGCAGCCGTGCAGGTGAACGGGCAGATGGAGTGGGAAGTGGGAAGTGAGATACCCCAGGTTACTGTAACAAGGAGACAGGCATGCTTGGGACTCTGCATATTCAGGTGGGGAGGCCAACTGTCTCAGGGGACTGTAGCCAAGTCTTCTGGTCTCTGATGGCAGCCGTGCATGGCACAAATTGACTTTAAGGTGCTACACTCTGGGATGACCTAATATTTTCTTGCTGGGAGTTGGATGGCTGGGGCATGTTGTACAGTGCTTTGCTACAGGTGACATTTCACCTAAATGCTGCCTAATCAGACACTCTCTGTCCCCCATCTCCCATGTCAACTGATTTCGCCAGGAGGCAACTGGCTAGCAGAGTTCACCCTGCATATCCATGTTGGCCTCATGAGTTGCTGTTTGGCTCAGTGTACTATCTGTGTATGGGTCTCAACAGGTAAATGCTCTAGTTCTTTTATTTCCAAGATTGCACTCAGGAAGTTGCTTGAAAATGCTGACTGCAAGTAGAAGCAAAAGAGATTTTTACCCTTTCCTTTTCATTGATTACAGCACTGGCTAATCATCAGCTATGAATTAAAATAATTTGTGGGCACAAGTAAGTTTTAGGAGTCTGATGTTAGATTCAGAAATGTGGCCATCAATAATGGCAGTAATAGAAGTATATGCCTGCAGTTTGCTGCTATGACTGGAGTAGAAGATAATTACCACTCGTCTTCTTTCAGCCCTGATTACTGCAACTCTAGTGCTGGCAGCTGGAGCAATGTTTTGCCTTGATACTCTTAACAATAGCTTTCACAGAGCAGTTCAAGGATATTAAGCTGGTTTGCCTCGTTGAAAGGCGATGAAACCTTGCATGCAGCTACTATGTAAATTCTGATGAATCATTGCAGCCCACATGTTTATGCTCCACTAGTTTATATGAGAAGTGGGCTGTAGTGGGTTTGTTCTCTGTAGAAAGCCATGAGAAAAGCAAGGTTGATACATCCTTTTAAGAGAAATCTGAGGTAGCTCTTAGTCATGTGAGTTTAGATGGTGGAAAAAAGAGCCAGCATCACTGATCCCACTGCATTGCCGGTCAGGTTGATTTCATTTTTTGTGCCAAGTTTTGCCGTTAGTTATTTAAGTGCCCAGTTTAAGTAACTTTATTGCTTCAGTGGAGCAACAGTTGAGCAATTTGGGCTTAAACAAAGTGAGACTTCAGTCTTCAAAGTATCTGTTTCTCCTTCTATTTGCATTTTTGATACACTGTTCAGAAAGCACAGTACTGATGTTTCTTTTTCTAGTGGAAGACAGATTTTTGTGTAGAGTTTATTTCTGAAAGTTTTGTTTTATTTAGATAGTAGATTATTGATATTGATCTCTGTGTTCCTGTCAGATGTTCCCTTTCACCAAGATTTACTTGTTATTTGTATGTCCATACTGCTAAGTGACTCCTAGCCCGAACATGCACCTTCTGATCCTGTTTCAATTAATCTGTGGCTAATCTACTGGTCACAGTGGGAACACAAACTGGTACACAGGAGCATAACAGGTGTTTCTTAATTAATGTTTCTGAATGTTCATTTAGTACTATTTTCGATATTTTGATTGCAAAAGGAGGAAGATAGGAGGTGTGAAGAGTACTGAGTGAAAGAGTTCTGTCGTTCTGTCATTTGGTTTCCTGCTTTAGCTAATTTATACTTGAGGAAAGCTCAAAGTGCAAAGCAGAGGAACTGATATCTTTTAGACTATCCAACTTCCTGCTGTAAAATTAAGTGAACTTTGCTTAGACTTGAGTATTGGGGTTTCAGAAGGATAAACTAGCAAGAAGGGATTCTCAATATTCCTTTGCAATCCTGGATTGGATAGTCTCATTTTTTTATTATTATTTTTATTTATTATTTCTATACAGAACTGGATGTGTTACAGGCGATCCTATGTGGCTCAGAGCCCTGAGAGAAATAAACCTGTGACTCTTGTCATTGCTCAGCTGCTTGCATAGATGCAATAGTCAAGTTTCTCTCTAATTAAGCTTTTGTTCTACATTAAATAGATACTAGTAACACCCCACCAAATTCCAGATTATTAGACTGGTTGAAATTTGCTGTTGTAGGGTTTTAAAATCTTTGATACCAGCTTTGACCATCATCAGTCCTTTTTCTTGTACAATGGTTCTGGTGGCAAACATGAAATTGAAAGAGAGTGTGATTTTGCACTGGACCTTCAAAACAATTTATCATACTGTTTAAAACAACTATGTTACAAAAGTTAGATTGATGAACCTGCCTGGTATTTGCCTAATGCACTAAGTTCATAACTGTCAGCATATTCCCAAAATCTTTTGGGGGAGCCATACCCATTACCTTTTATACATGATTTTCTCTGGTAACCAGGAGCATGGTTAACATATGGAGTCCATTAAGGAATCATTAGACAGTTTTTTCCTCCTCTGTTTTTTTTTTTCTTTTGATTTCCAAGATGAGGAGGCTAAAAATAGGCCAACTCAAAAAATGTGTGATAAATCAGGGAGCAGGAAAAGCAGCTGGTTATATCATTGGTGTCCCTTTTTTTATACATTGTATAAAAAGCACTCTGAACTTTGAAAGATTTTCAATATTTTGTGATATCTTCTTTGCCTGAGACTCTTCAAATGTCACTATAGCAATACCTTAAGGTAGCTTTGGACCCTCTGGCGCAAGGAATAGCTTCTAACAGTTTCCTGAGAGTGCTTTGCCCAAGAACACTCACAGATGGAAAACTGAAGAGATGCTTTCTGGGGAGATGAGAGAGAGGGATGTGTCTTAGACAAAGCTGATGTAGAGGGGGGATGGTACTCAATTTTTCTATGTCCTGGATGAATATTGTGAAAAGAAGGTTCTTAGTTGTTGTATATTGGAGCAGAAAGACAGGTGAAGAAATTTAGGTCCTGAGAGATTTAGATCCTGGTCAGGGAGATACTTTCTCAGGATTTTTAGGATTATGCAGCAGTGCACACAGTCGTAGCATTGCTTAAGTTGTAAAAGACATTTGAAATCCTAGAGATGAACTATAAACCTGCCAATTCCACCATGAAATTATCTTCCTAAGCACCACAGCATCACATCTTCTAAATACCTCCAGGGATATTTGTTTTAAGCCTGCCCACTTCTGTGGGCAACCTCTTCCAAGTTGGAATGAATGCAAAAGACAGACAAAAAAAGTTTTACTATCCCATGTCTTTTCACCTAACATCCTGTTCCTCCCTACCCCACACTCCGTGCTCTCTGAGCTCAGTCACATCACTGCCCCATCCAGGAGAACAACAACCCAGAAATACCATTTTTTTGGCAGATCAACTCCCTCATCCAAATCAGCTGCACAGATGCTTGATCAGAACTGCCTGCACGTTCAGAGCATGGTGACCAAAGCTCTTGTTTTCTCACCATGGCCACAATGCTGCCCAGGTTCAAGGGACCATAGGCACCAAAGTCCAAGTAACTTCCTGGAGCACTGTGCTTCTGAATCACATAATCGTGGCATCATTTTGGTTGGAAAGAACTGCAAAGATCATCCAGTCCAACCGTGAACCTGCCTCTGCCAAGTGCACCAGTAACTCCTGTCCCTAAACGCCACATCCAAACATCTTTCATACACTTCCAGGCATGGTGATTTCAGTGTTTCCATGAGCAGCCCGTTCCAACCCTTGACAAACCGTTCAGTGAAAACATTTTCTTAGTAGCCAATATAAACCTCCCCCAGCACAACCTGAGGCCATTTGCTCCTGTTCTGTCACCTCTTCCCTGGAGGAAGACACCAGCCTCCACCTCACTACAACCTCCTCTAAGGTAGTTCTGGAGGGTGAGAAGGCCCCTCTGAGCTTCCTTTGCTGCAGGCTGAGCAGCCACAGCTCCCTCAGCCACTCCTCATCAGTCTTGAGCCTGCAGCCCTTCCCCAGCTTTGTGGCCCCTCTCTGCACTTGCTCCAGCCCCCCAGTGTCTTGTGGTGCGGGGCCCAAAACTGAAGGCCGGATTCCTGGCGCTGCCTCACCAGTGCTGGGTCCAGGGGGACAAATGCCTGCCCTGGTCCTGCTGGCCACACTATTGCTGATCCAAGGCAGGATGCCAGTGGCCTTTTTGCCCACCTGGGCACACACTGGCTCATATCCAGCTGCTTGTGGGCCAACACCCGCAGCTCTTTTTCTACTGGGCAGCTTTCCAGCCTCTCTGCCCCAGCCCCTATAACTCTGCAGGGGACTGTTGTGACCCAAGGGCAGCACCTGGCACTTTGGCTTGTTGAACCTCACACCACTGGCCACCTCCCATCAATCCAGCCTGTCCAAGGCCCTCTGCAGAGCCTTCCTGCCCTCCAGCAGATCAGCACTCCTGCCCAACTTGGTGTCACTGCACACTCACTGCAGGTGCACTCCATGCCCTCATCCAGACCATCGACACAGGTGGTAAGCAGGACTGGCCCCAGGACCGAGCCCTGGGCAACACCACTGGAGACTGGCTGCCAGCTGGGTGCAGCTCCATTCAGCACCACTCTCTGAGCCCGGCCAACCAGCCAGTTTCTAACTCAGTGAGCAGTGCACCCCTCCAAGCCACACCAGCCACTTTCTCCCAGAGAATTCTGTAGGAAAAGCCGTCAAGGATTTTACAATGATCCAGGTAGACAACACCCACAGCCTGTTCCTCATCCACTGGGTGGGTCACCTGGTCCTAAAAGGAGATCAGGCTGGTCAAGCAGCACCCGCCTTCCAGGAAGCCCTGTGGGCTGGCCCTGATCCCCTGGTTGTTCTGCACGTGCCGTGTGATAGCTCTGAAGAGGATCTGCTGTGTGACCTCCCCAGTGCCCAAGTCAAGCTTATGGATGGGCATCAGATTTGCTAACTTCCAGTCACCCAGGACCTCTCTGGTTGGCCAGGACTGCTGGTAAATGATGGCAAGTGGTTTGGTGAGCACTTCTGCCATTTCCCTCACTACCTTCCTGTGAATTCCCTCTGGCCCCACAGACTTGTGTGTGTCTAAGTGGTGTAGCTCTAATCATTTCCCCTTGGATTTTGGGAGCTTTGTTCCGCTCCCTGCCCCTGTCTTCCAGCTCAGGGCCCGGGTACCCAGAGAACAACTTGGTCTTGTTCAAGACTGAGGCAAAGAAATCATGAAGCACCTCAGCCTTTTTCTCATCCTTTGTCCCCTCGTTTCCCCCAGCATCCAGTTCTAGTTGGGATTTGTCCCTTCTAATGTTCTCCTTGCATAACCCCAGGACATCTTTGTACTCCTCCTGAGCTGCTCAGAAGGCAACTCCCACTGACTTCCATCCACGCCGAGTGCTCAGCCTTACAGCACACAAGAACGCGGTGCTAGAAATTCAGAAAATGAGAAGGACACAGGTACCATATCTCCCCGTCCTTCAAGGATGTTGTCCTCTGATTAACAACCCCCAAGGACAGGGCTCCTCAGCATGCCCCAGTGCAAGAGAGATGCCAGGTACTCAGCACATGGTCACTACAGCCTTTTCTGTGGCTCCCTGTCTCAACAGATGTCAGGAAGTCCCTTGATGGAAAAATATTTTCATACAGACAACCTTTCACTTTTCAGCCTTTCTGCACCCAGGCCCAGTTTAAAGTCAGGGCAGGCCTTTGCAGGGAAAGGTGTTGTGGCTTCAGTAGTGTAGGATTGTGTGAAATTTTTACACCTCATAGGCCAGAGCAAAAAATCCAGGTTGCAGGACCTGCTTCAATCCAGTGCCTCCAAACTTTGAGTGGTCTGCAACTGCAGCTTTCAAGCAGGGAGAATGAGCAGCAAAGTGGAAACCTGAGTATCAGCCACACAGATTTCTGTTAGAGGAGATAATCTGAGAAAGGACTGGAGGGGGATGTTCTGCTTACCATCTCCCAGTGCTGCGTATGGAAAGAAGACCTCATCGCTTGTCTAAGTGTACTGAGTGTACAGAGTTCACAGACCGAAACTGATGGAGTACCTCAGCCGAGGTTGCCCGCGGTCCAGCCAGCAATGCCAGCATTGCAGTGTCACCTCTCTTAGAGCAGGGGCCCCGCCTGTTGCCCGGTGCTCCTGCATCACCTGCTCTTCCAGGAAGGAATGCCACAAGCAGCTGTCCCGGGCTGCGCCCGTAAGCTGTGTCTTTTTGGTTGGATGTATTTGGTTTGTTTCTTTGGTTGTGTCCTTAAGGACGCCAGTTCCTCTATTTCGAGACAGAGAAAAGTGTCCGTGTGTCTTTCTGTCGGAGAT